>CM076573.1:223817857-223900546 GCA_034641835.2 Pinus albicaulis
TGCCCTCGACTTATTAAAAACTTTCGAAAAATATGAACTCATTTTCATCCCTAGAGCACTGAATCATCTAGCGAATGAACTCGCCTTCACTGCCAGCAATTGCCAAATACCTGAGATAAATGAACAACTCAGTGTAAAGGTAAAACACCGACCTGCTGTGCCTGATAACGAAGATCATTGGCAGATGTTTGAATCTGACAAACACATAGATGATTTCTTGAAATCAGAAAATGATTCCAGCATACCAACACCAGAAACTAGCCATAAAGAAAACTGTTTATATATTGAACAAATCCCAGAGGCTGAAATAACATATCCTGCCGATATAAATCATTGTGAGAATCCTTTTGAAGCGGAGATAATGAACAATGAAGATCATGAAGACTTGGAAGTCTTACAATGCAAAAATGATAAAATCCCAAGAGGTCTCACACCTTTAGAACACCTGTTTGATCTCAACGATGTAGCTAAAGAACCAAGAATGGAGCCTGTGGAAACAAATGTAGAAGAACATAATGTAGGCAGTCTTGCGGAACCTAAGATGATCAAGCTATCCAACACCCTCTCGGTTCACATAAAATTGCAATACATAGAGCTTTTCAAAGAATTTAAAGATGTGTTTGCTTGGGAATACAAAGACTTAAAATCATATGATACCAGCATCATCCAGCATAAAATCCCCTTGAAGGAAAATCAAAAGCCTTTTAAGCAAAAACTAAGGAGAATAAATCCCCTTTTACTACCTTTAGTTAAGGCAGAAATTGAGAAAATGTATAATGCTGGGATCATAGTACCCATTAGATTTTCAGAATGGGTATCAAACTTAGTTTCTGTTAGAAAGAAAACCGGGGAAATCAGGCTCTGTATTGACTTCAGAAATTTAAATAGAGCCTCTCTAAGGGACAACTAACCCTTGCCCAAAATGGACCATATACTTCAAAGAGTAGTTGGGTCAAGAAGAATATCCCTTTTAGATGGTTTCTCGGGTTACAATCAGGTGTTAGTGTTCCCAAGTGATCAAATCAAAACTGCTTTTACCACACCTTAGGGCACCTTTATGTATGTCAAAATTCCTTTCGGATTAATGAACGCATGGGCCACCTTCCAAAGGGCCATGGACATAGCCTTCTCTGAAGATATTGGCTATTTTATAAATATTTACCTTGATGACATAATTGTTTCTCGAAAACTGATGAAGAACATTTGATTCACCTAAGAAAGGTTTTTGAGAAGTGTAGGAAATTTGTCTTATCACTGAATCCTAAGAAGACCCTCTTTGGTCTCTAAGAAGGGAAAATTCTTGGTCATATAATTTCAGAAGAAGGAATCAAAATAGACCCTACAAGGATAGATGGCATATTGCAAATTAGCCATCCTAGAAGCCTCAAAGAATTGCAATCCTTCATTGGAAAGATAAATTTTTTGAGAAGGTTTATTCCCAACCTTGCTGAGCTATTAAAAAACATTACAAACATGCTTAAGAAAAACATGGGTGTAAAATGGACTTTACTAGCTAAACAATCATTCGAACTGGTCAAACAAGCTCTTACCCAAACACTAGTCCTGATTAGTCCTGATTTTACCAAAGACTTTTATATTTTTTATTTTGCATCTGAACATACAATAGCTGCAGTCTTGCTTCAGGAAAATGATTTAGTGCAAGAACAACCAATATCCTTCTTTAGCAAGGCCTTAAGAGATGCTCCTCTCAACTATAACATCATGGAGAAGCAAGCCTTAGCATTAGTGAAAGCTATAAAGGACTTTAGGGTCTACA
This sequence comes from Pinus albicaulis, assembly GCA_034641835.2. Classification (NCBI taxonomy): domain Eukaryota; kingdom Viridiplantae; phylum Streptophyta; class Pinopsida; order Pinales; family Pinaceae; genus Pinus; species Pinus albicaulis. Next base: position 223,819,635 of record CM076573.1, read on the forward strand.
TTTTACACTCTCACATAATTGCTTTTGTTCCACATACTGTTGTCAAGGACATTCTAAGTCAAGACCCTGATGGTAAAAGGGGAAAATGGATTGCAACTATTATTGAATATGACCTAGAAATCAGGCCCACCAAACTAGTTAAGGGGCAAGGATTGGAAAAAATTATGGCTGAGTCTAACTTCCAAGCATTAGACATGAATATGGTAGATGCGTTGGAAGAATTAGAAGAATCTACTGCTCCTTTCATTGAAGAAACATTTATGAATTCCCCTTGGTATGCTGACATTATTTATGTGCTTTTATATCTAAATACCCCTCCTTCTTTGTCTAAAACTAAAGCTAGATTCTTGAAACAAAAGGATTTGAGTTTTTGTATCTTAGATGGAGTATTATATTGGAAAAATGATGTTGGAATTTTGCTTAAATTTTTACTTGAAGATGATGCAGGAAAAATCATGCACGAATTGCACGATGGTGAATGTGGAGGACACCTCTACTGGAAGGCCACAACAAACAAAATTATTAGATCAGGTTATTATTGGCCTACCATTTTCCCATACATTCAGAAGTTGTTCATGTCTTGCCATAAGTGTCAAATCTTTGATGGCAAGAGAAAACTCCTTCCCTTACCTTTACATCCTATCAGAGTTGAGGCACCTTTTCAATAATGGGGACTGGACTTCATTGGGGAAATTCATCCATCCTCCTCAGCTCAACATAAGTGGATCCTCACAGCCACTGACTTCTTCACCAAATGGATAGAAGCTATACCTACCAGGAATGCTAATGACTCTGTCATTATCAAGTTTCTTGAAACCCATATCCTATCCAGATTTGGTTGTCCTAGAAAAATCATAACAGACAATGCTGCTGCTTTCAAATCTAAGAAGATGGTTGATTTCTGTCACAAATACCATATAACCTTGGGCCATTCCACTGCTTACTATCCCCAAGAAAATGGATTAGCTGAATCCTCCAATAAGAGCCTCATCAATATCATTAAAAAGTTGTTAGAAGAAAATAAAAAATCATGGCACAGTGAGCTGGTTCATGCCTTATGGGCTGATAGACTAACTACAAAGAAATCAATAAATATGTCCCCCTATCAATTGGTCTATGACATGGATGCAATTTTTCCTACCTCATTGGGAGTTCCAGTTATAAAGCTCCTTCAAGAAGTGCAGGTTGAAGAAAATGATATGCAGAGGAGGATAAACCAAACAATCCATTTGCAGTAGACCAGAGAAGAAGTTTATGAAAGAACACAATTAGTCCAAGAAAATATAAAGAAGCAATTTGATAAGAGGACTAAGGTGAACAATTTCTAGGTTAGAAGTGTTGTTCTTAAATGGGATTCAAGAAGAGAAGAGAAAGGGAAACATGGCAAGTTTGAGAACTTGTGGAAAGGACCATATATTATTCATGCTGAGACGGGTCATAATACATTTTTCTTGAAAGAATTGAATGGAGAAGACCTGTATGGAGGTCTTGTCAATGGCAGGATGCTCAAGCATTACTTCTGCCAAGAATCTTAAAGTTCTAAAGCATATTTGTTTAACCATTGTAAATATCATAGTCTAACCATTGCATTCAAAGTTAGAAAAAAATCAAAAATACCAAAACAATGAAATAGAGAAAAGAGGGCAGGTTGTGTTAGGTCCCTATGTTACTAGTAGAGTCCCTTATTGTTGTTAGTGTAACCCCCTTATTGTTATTATTGCACCCTTGTAACCCCCATTTTGTTATTATTGTGCCCTTAAATTATTATTGTTAGGTCGGCTAGGATTACATTGTGGCCCACTAGGATTACATTATGGCCTCATGGACTCCTATATATAGAAAGGAGGTTTTGTAAATTGTATCATCCAAGAATTGTTCATTCATGTAATGTATTGGAGGTTTCCCCCTCGAAGTGGCTCATTTCTAAGGCGTGAATATCTCTTTTCTTCTCTCTTTGGAGCTGGTTACACAACATTTGGTATCGGAGCTTTGGGATTCTAGGGTTTCGCTGCTCCAAACAGGTCATCGTGGAATTTTCGCTATAACTTTTTTTCTACGAAGCTTCAGAAGCTGAAATTTCTAGGGTGTGAAGCTGAAATCTTGAGGAAGGTTGTCTAAAAATTTCAGATCTTGGTTCGCAATATTTGAGGAGATATCATCTGTGGAAGTTAGGTATTTTTTCAGGCTCATAAAAAGGTCATCGTGGAAATTGCGCTCTAAATTTTTTTGTACGAAGTTTCAGAGTCTGAAATTCATATGGTACGAAGCTGAAATCCTGAGGAAATTCGTCAAAAAATTTCAGAGCTTGGTTCGCAATATTTTTGGAGATATGATCTGTGGAAGGTAGTGCTTTTTCAGGCTCCTGAATTGCATCTCAAAGAGGTGATCGTGGGAAAACTTCAATAACTCTCTCTCTGGGCATTGGATTGAAGTGCCATAAAAAGTGGTTGCAAGTAATAATGCATCGAAGTTTTCAAGAAAGGCATAGCCTCATGCCAAAAAAGAGAAACAAATTCTGAAAGTCTGCAAGCTTAAATGCCACTTCTACAAAACACACTTCTAGTTAGTCAAACAGTTTAATCTTGACTAATTAGTTTTAAATCGTCTGCTGATAGGAATAGTGAATTCAATTTGCCAAAACTGTTTAATCTTGGCTTATCAGTAGATATTTTAGGATAGAAATTAAAGGTTCAAACATGATCAAAATTTGAACCTAAGTTTCCAAAGAGAGATGACTCAAAAATCTGTTTTATTCTCTGAGTCAAGAGGATGTAAAAAATCTGGTTCTACTTAACTCAAGACCTTAATCAGAGAACAAGGAAGAGACAGCTCAAACAAAAGAAAAAATAGAGCTGTGAAGAAAAGAGAAAGCCATGATGAAAACTTTCAGATCTTAAGCCTTCCATTTTGATTTAAATTTTCTGCAAATAAAAATCTATGTGCAGCTTGTTTTTATGCCATAGATCACAGCAAGTCAAACAACTTAATCTTGACTTGACTGTTTTTAAATTTACGTATAGAATTTAGAGAATGAAAGTCTGTTGAACAGTTTAATCCCAATAGACAGTATATTAGATAGAGAATCACATGGATCCAACTGTTTAATCTGAATCCATGGAGAAATAAGGAGTAGAAATAGATTAGATTTCCTGCTTTCAAAAGAATAAAATGTTGTAAAAAGAGTTTGCCAATCCAAGTGCACTCTAAGAAGAAAAAATGTTAGATCTGTAGGATTGGGTAGGTAGAAAGCTTGTTGATGAAAGATCCATTGTTTTTCATGGTTGTTAGCATTTCCAGAGCAAAATAAGATCATTCAATCAAAGAAGGACAGCCCAATGGATAAGGCAACTGATCAGCCTCCCAGAGAATGCAACTCTGAAGTTCTTGATGCCTTCAAGAAGGCACCATCCCCAAGTGGAGCCACTGTTAACCACCTATAATATTTTTTTACACCATAAGGTGGCTAAGAATTTTTAAGCCTCCAAGGAACAAATTTTATCACTAAAAATTGTTGGCTCTTGAAGTCTCTTTAAGGCCTCATGCCTCTGTCTAAAAATCTTCATTATCTTACCTTCTATACTCAGAAATTTCTGTTGATTCCAAATGAAAGACTATTGAAAGACCTTCTTTTTCCCTCTTCTAAAACCTTCATTTTCTCCCCTTTTTCTCCATCAAAAATCCCTTGTTTTCATAAATCCTCTTCTTCCATTTATGAAGATCAGTTACCCATAGTTAAAAACCCATTTTTTTAACTATCCCGAAAAACCCAATTCCTTTGAAAATCATGAAAAATTTCACAAAAAATACAAGTCTTTTCTATGGACTTAAGCAAATTCACAAAAAATACAAGTCTTTTCTATGGACTTGAGCCCCTTGGGCTAAGTCCTAACCACTTCCCCCCACATGCCTGCACCCGGAAACCAGGTGCTAAGCCCCTCCCGGCGCTTATCGCATCGGAATAAATCAAACGAGTGCATATGTTTTGTTGTTGTGTTTAAAACTTGCGATGCGATCAGCCTTTGCATTATAAAACTCCCGATCGCATCGATTTATATATATATATATATCCTGTGGGCCCGCCTCCGGCGCTTAACACCTTTCATTTTTCTTGCCCGATCTGTTTTTTCCTTTGTAAAGTCCAACAACCCACTTTTCCAAAGTTTTGACTTAAAAATCCAAATCACGTGTTAAATACAAATGGGTTGATCAAAAAGACCACATCGAAATTTTCTGATGCGATTGAGCCCCTGTATATAAACCCCGCCCCCTTTTCATTCCATATAACCTTCACCCCGGGACCAAGTATTGAAGTCCGAGGGCGCTCATCGCATTGCAACTTTTCAGAATGGGTTGATTAAAAGGACCAGGCCCGATGGCCCGATTGCGATTAGCCCCTGTTTTATATGCCCCGGGCCCGTTGCGTTGCATATAACTAAAGGCCCCGCAGTCGGGCACCTATCCCCCTTTACATGTAAATATCCCGCCCCGATCCATATAAACCTTTGTTTTATATTAAAAACTTCGGTTTTTCTGTATATTATAAAGACTAATCTCCGCCGTTGATTGAAAACTGATCAAACGGTCATCGCTCCGTCGCGTCGGCGATTTCAATCGCATCGCAAAATTTAAATCGCATGCGTTTTGTTTGCCCTTCCGATTGCGACTCCCCCGATTGGTTGTCCACCATTGATCTCACTCTTAGATCAACGGCTATCACTTAATCGCTCCTATCCCCCGATCATCGCATCGCAACTTTCCCCGATTGCGCAATCGCATGCACCTACCTGCCACCTCCGATTGCGATTACCCCGATTCAATTCCCACCGTTGATATGAGTTTTAGATCAACGGTCTGCGCATAATCGCGTCGGGTGATTCAATCGCTCCATTTACTCGCTCCCCCCCGATTGCAAACCCCGATTGCGACCTTCCGATTTAATCTGGACCATCCACGTGTCCGGATCGGACGGTCCGGAAATCACCCCGCCTTATCTCTTCTCCCGCTCTTCTTTCGTCCTTTTTGCGCAGATATCCACCGTTGGATGTTTTCATCCAACGGCTACGCTCCTTTCCCCGCCATCTGAAGCAGTTTAAACCTAAAAAGTGCAGGATTTCTTTATAATTCTATGTTTTATGCAGGTTTTAAAGGATCTCCGTCGTTATATTGAAGAAAAGCCAGGAGTTGGGAATGACGATTCCCATGCCTTCGGCCTATGAAAAGAACCATTCGCAGGGCTTCATTTGAATGTTTGATCGACGTTCCATGGGCGCCGATACCATAAAAAGCCCTGTGCGGCTCTGCACATTGACAAGACACTGCGTTTTAACGTGATTTTAAAAGAGTATAAGTTTTGAAGAACATAGCGCAGAAGGACAGAAGGTTGAAGACAAATTTGGGGAATTATGGCTAAGAATGCTTATAAAAACCTAATTCCCCAAATTAAGACACTATTTAAGAAAATCACAAGTGTTTCGCTGACAGAAAGGTTTCCACCGCTTCAACTGAGGCGAATTGATTCCTCAGCTACTACAAAGAGCCACCTGTCGCCTCAAACCATTCAAAACAGAGGCCAAAGTTATTGATTCAGGAAATATCTGCCTCCAGCGCTGCCAAGAAGTTAATTCTGCCAAAGGAGTTTAATAGAAAATATCTGCAGAGTTGCTCCAGACAGAACATAGAGCCTCAAAGTCAAATAAAGCTCCCACCGAGCTTTGATATTAATTGTAAAACATTAATACAGTGATCCACCTGTACACTTCTCCATCGAACCCCTCAAAAGGCCGAGAAGTCATTTAATCTGTATTAATGGTTCATGAGATATTTTTTTTAGTTCTCACCTCCTCATCTTCCTATAAGTACTTCTGCATAAGATGAGAAATTGTTGGTTGTTGTTTGATCACAAGCTGTAATATTGAAACTCTCTGAAATAAATATACAAGTATGTTGAAGTTGAAGAACAAATTGAAGTCTTGGATGTCTTGATGATGTTGTTGCATGCTTGTTCCTGAGAAGGCTCTATCATTGGATCCCTGAGCTTGGTTGTTGGTGAAGTATCCTAACTGTTTAATGTTTTCTCCTGTTTTCATTATGTTCCATAATTTCTTACTACAATAGGCTGAAAGTTTTGGGCTAAGAAATGACTCCTGGAAGCACCTTAGACCTGTTCACACCTTAGACCTGTTCACCTTTCACTGTTTTATGTTTTCTTCTGCTGAAGTATTTTAGAGGCTTTAAACCTTCTCTTTAGTCTTCATGCTCGTTTATTTCCTTAATAGCTCAAATAGTTGGTTTCAGCATGATTTATGGTTTTCCTTGCTTGCCTGCTATCACTTGAAAGCTGTTATTGAAGTCTCCCTTTGAAGTACCATTGTTTTAAGTTAATCAAAGAGGTCGGTTTTGATCTTGCCCTATGCCATTGCTTGAACAGTTGTTTCGAAGCTCTTTATAGTTGTAAGCATAGATGTTATTTAGGTGTTCCCTCTTCTATGATTGCAATTATCAGTGAATCTTTTATGTTTTCTAAGTCCTTTAAAATAAAATCTTTGAGGAAATAGGGTGTTCCCTGAATCTTAGATTTCATTTTAAAAGTTGTCTTGAAGTCATTATTTACTTAAAGAATATTTGTAGAATTTATGGTTAGCCCTGTCTATCAAATATCTCTTTATTGTTAAGTTATGTTTTCAATTTCCCTTTGTTTAGAATTAAACTTCTCTTTCCAAAACATTAATGTCCATCTCATTCCAAAACAAAGGATCTTGTGGCCAAGTTAGATTTTCCCTTTGATATCCCATATCCCTTGAAGAGTTTGTCATGACCTTATTTTGACTCCAATGCCCAATGAACCAGATATTTCCTCTTTCTGTCTATCTTTCCTAGACCTTTCATGTTCTGTTGTATCAACTCAATCCAACCAAACAAACACCTGCACTTAATAACTAGTCTAAAATGCATACTCAAAGCACACAAGATAAACCTTTGCAAACAAATATTTGAGAGATCCTCTCTAAGAACAGGAGGACTAGATCCTGGAACTCTAAAGATTGGTTCTGATGTTGCCTTGTCTTTAGATTTTCCAAACTATCAAAACACGGGACACCAACAGCATAAACGCCCCACGCAAACAAAGGACCACCATATGGTGCTATCTGTCAACTAGGAGACTCGGTGCGGTGCGTTATATGTTACATTGTGCAACAATTAACACAATAAAATATTTTTTTGCGAAATATCACGTTTGCAGTGCGCCATAATGAAATAGCACATTGGTGCCTATTTTACATATGACGCACTGATTAAAAAAAATCATTTTTTATTTTTTATTACACAGTGCTTTCACGGTGCGCTGCGAATATACAACGCACCGGTGCGCTAGGATACACAGGGCACACCAGGAAAAAAAAAACAAAACAAACAAACTTTTTTTCAAAAATTCACGCAAGGGCCGACATGGATTGGGATCCGACTATGAAAGTTGTCCCGTGGGTTGGATGTCAATATTATCTTGATGATGAACCTCGGTAGTTGGTTCGAAACGTCGATGGAGGAAAAAAAACCCACTTAGTGCGATGGATCCGGAAGCAATTTCATTACAAAATAAAAACCCTATAAATCTAAAATGAAAAGCCCTAATTCTGAAATCACAAAAACAGGGAGGAGAAAGGGCAGCAAAAAAAAAAGTGTAAAGAGTTTAGGGTAAAAATGGATTTCTTTTTTCTTTTGTTTCTGAAAATGAAAAACAAATTGGAATTCTTTCTTACTTCGTAAATAAAAAAATAAAATAAAATAAAAACCAAATGTAATCACGAGATCGTTTGAAATTATATGCTACAAGGTTTGAATCACCAAAGGTTTGGAATTCTGATTGTCTGAATACTTCTATTCAAACGTATTTCGTTGTTCCACAGTGCTCTCGTGCTCTCTTTCTCCAGGTATGTCTCCTGCAAATCTCTGGCTGAAAATTTTTGCAAAAATAGTTAAATAATGAAAAGTGTTTAGTATTTAAAGAATTGTTTTATGAAATTAGATTTTCGAGAATATTTTGCCGCTCATTTTTCAATTTACCGCTTTTTTTTCACTTAAACAAAATAGAGTTGTGCTTTTTTTATTTGCAGTTATTCGTCACCGGCGCGTCACTTAATAGCACTGCACCGGTGCGTTTTTTATCACTATGTTTAGTAACTAAAACGCACCGGTGCGCAGTAACTAAAAGGAACCAGTGCAGTTATATGTACATTAGCATCGATTTGTGATTAAGGCACCGAAATTACTTTTAGGTGTGTAAACCAAAATTTAGTGAACTCCAACCATAGAAATTGAAAATTATAATTTTGTTTATTCTTGATGGAAATATGCAATTAGAATTAGAATTTTTTTTATTCTTGAGAATTAGAATTTTATAAATTCTTGATGGAAATAACTATTCTTCCAATGCATTTTGTTTATTGCAGGAGGTTCCCACTGATTATGTGGAGAGAATGCAATGTGGGGCATGTGAAGATGCAATACTACAGGGCCCACGTGGGCAATTGTGGCATGTGAACCTATGTTATGCTAAGACGTGGGCAGTTTTCACAGATGTTTAGGAAAGTTTTGTTTCTGAGCAGTTTATTAAAGTTGGAGATATTTTAGTTTTTATACATGTTGGAAATGTACATTTTGCTGTGAAAATATTTGGGCCATTTCTTTTCAAAACTACACCTCTTCTTCTTTCAGAAAAAGAAACTTGAACCTTTCCACAACCTGCAACAAGAAAAGGTGCCAACAGGAGCCTATGACATGCATATCTATTTCTTTTTGACATGAGTACACCAACTAACTCCCTGTTGCATAGCCAACTGGAACCTCTGGGAATGAGGGAAAATCCACCCCTCTCCTCGATAACCCTGTAATGAAATATATGTCCTCCTCAATGGGCGTCTACCACTAGTTAGGACCAACCCGGAAAGCCTGTCGATGGGCATTCCACCTGCGAATAAGATGTCTCAAAAACACACCATGGCCCTTTAGGGAAGTAGCCTCCTCATAGAACTTAAGGAAGCCTACATGCCCTGGGATACCCTAGGTAACTGTTGTAATAGGGAGAGGGTACGCATCTCTCTCCCTCTCTCGTGCCTCCCACAGGCGAACCATATCATATTGCTCCGCCTATTGTTGTTGTTGTTCCCCCTCTTCTCTCATTTCACGTATCTGAATTATTGACATATTAAATACAATTTTTTTATTAAATGAGACATGTATTTACGAATATACATATATAATTTTTTAGGAAAAAAAAAAAAAAAAACAGTTGGTGCGCCACAAAAAACAAGCATGCACCGGTTCCGGTGCATCTTGTTTTTGTCGCTCACCGGAAGCGATGCACCAGATAATATTCAACGCACTGGAGGCGGTGCACCTGAAAATTTTCAATGCACCGTTGACTATGTACGGTGTTAGGAGTGCGATGCGCTAACTAAAATCTACGCCCGAGACGTATAGTTCGGTCAGTACACCGACCTCCTGACATCATTACATAGTCAATTGTGCGATCTTTTACCAGACCGCACCGTTGACCTTATCGAAATGCGGTGCACTGGAAAAAAATATCCGCCATGGGGCGGATATTTAAGTCAACGCACCGCATTCATGTTATTCCACATGGTCAACGGTGCAGCCGGGTAATCGATCGCACTGCACTTTTAAAAAAAAATTAAAATGACACAGTGCACCTTCAATACTGCCCCGGAACCGGTGCGGCCTGTAAATTTACAGGCAGCATTGCGAACTGGTGCGAGCCGAATGGCTCGAGCACACCACGTGAAAATTTTTTATTTTTTTCTTTTAAATGATTAATTTTAAGGTAATTTGAAATTCTAATCCGCTAAAAGGCTTAATTATGGAAAAGCAAGAAAAATACCTGTACATTTGGTCGTCAATGAAGCATATTGGCTATAGAATTTGCAAAATAAAATTTACCCACCATTTTGCAAAATTCAAGCTGGAGATTGGTGGGAAATGCACAGCACCAGTGTGTGCAATGGGTGCAATGGGAGCACTAATGTCAGGGTGGCTCAGACAAGGATAAATTGCACCGGTGCTTGAGAGATCTGGAGCACTGAGAAAAGTGAAAAATGCAGTTTTTTGGCCGTAACTGTTTTTTTATTTAACCCTGTTCCAATGCGCGGGGTTTTATAGGTGCACCAGGGCAGTTTCTTAAGACCGCACCGAGCGGTTTCTGTTTTGGAATGGGGTTTTATGACACACTGGTGTGGAATATTTGTAAAGCACCGATGCACTACAGTAATAAGATGCACCGGGAGGGTTTGTACGGAGCACACAGTGTCTAGTGTGCCAATGTTTTGTGTGCACTGGTGCTTTCTCTTGTTGAACGCACCGGTGCGATTGAGGTTGATAAGCGCATCGGACGAAAAACATCCGCAAAAACCTCCACCCGCCAAACTCCTCTAGTAACCTCCGCTAGAAACGAATGTTTGGGATATTTTTTTAAGGGATTCCTCAAAAACATCCGCTAGAGGGTCTTTTCCTTGTAGTGATCTTTGTTTCTCATGTTAACTTCATATTGTAGCTTCATTTCATCAAAGCTCTTTTGAAGCTCTGCTAATTGGGACTACCATTGTTTTTCAATTCTTTGTCTCTCATTCAGTAGTCCATGTTCCAACTACAAGATTCTGTCATATTTTACTTTAATCAATTGTTGCACCTCTGAGGCTTTATCAATTAAGTCATGGCATATGCCCCCACAAACTGCGATAGCCTAGAAATATCCTCAAAAGGATATGTTTGGGGATATTTCCAAACAATTTCAAGAGATACATTTCCAAGGACTAAGGCTTGGGATTACTCTACTCTTCTTCTCTTTCTTTGTTTGCTCATGAAAACTCTATGCTTGGGACTGTAAAATACATCCAGAGGGGGTATTTCTTCAATCATGAGAACAACTTCAGAATTTGGGTATGTCGAGATGGTTTCTAAATCATAGATATTGATTGATTTATCAAAATCTTCAGTAGTGAGCGAGGTCTTCTCAGTAGTTTCAGAAGTATGAATTATTTTTTTATGAAGTTAAGTTTTTACCTCCTAGAATCATGTATTCTTGATAGTCTGATCAAACTGATTCCAAATTTCGTTTAGCTTACTGCCAAATTGTAACTCTTTGACCTTATTAGTTGATGATGAGACTTTTTCTTTTACCTATGTTGCATCACTTTCTTTTGAAGATATTGTCAAAGCCTCATATTGCTGAGTATGTGGTTGAGGAATTCTCAATGAGTCCAGAGGCAGGTTTTCAAACCTTTTATTTCTATAAAGTTTGAACTTATTTAATTCTTTTGGACTCAATCAGGATGTTGATAACCTTTCCACCTGTGAATAAATTTGGGTCGATTCAAATAAATCATCAAAAACATCAAGTTCATGCGTGAACTGTCTGACATTGACCTACGTGGTGAAATTATTTTCTATGTTATTTGGATCATACTATCTACCTGGGATAGTGGGAAAAATTAAGCGTTGGATTTGGTCAATTTCAAGCAAAGTGTGCTTGAAATTGTCCAGGCATAAACTCCACATTGAATGGGAAAATATGGCCAAATGGATTTCTTAACTTCTTTTAGGGCTTTGGTTAGGCCATTCCCAACGGTTTGGTAAGCAATTTCCCAGGCTAAAAGCTTATTGGAAACAAAGAGTTGAAGAACATGTGGGTTGGATAAACTGCTGAAAACTCGAACATAGGTAAAATACTCTTCCCTAAACCATTTTCCTATGGCTGTAAAATCATCGTTGGCTTCACTAGAAAGTTTGGGAGCTTTTTTGTTAAATACATCTTGAAATATTGGCAGCATAACCGCATGGCATATTTTATAGAAATGTGGTTGGAATTTGGACTCCCAAAGTATATCATGGTAAATGTGAATAGGATTGGGGTCTTCTAGGGTCCATTTCCATCCCATGGATGGGAAACTAGAAGTGAAACAAACAACATCCATAATGTATGCACTCATGTAGAAAGGGGGCACGCTTTTAGTAGAAAATTTGTATTTGATTTCGTAAGCAAGAATTTGGGTGGCTATATTATTGGATAAAATAGTTTCCAAATCCATTATATAACCATCTAAAGCAGCATCAATTAGAGTTACCCATTCAACTGAGAATTTATGGGTATTGGGATACCCATATAACCTACACATCATAACAGCAATGTAACAACATGGGCCAGCAAGGGAGGTGATAGAATACATACCCTTGTCTTCATGCTTGTGCTTATTAGGGTCCCCTCTCCACTATCAAATTGGTTTTGACTCGACTTCATTTTCCGCTACAAACTTTTGAACAAAATACTTGTCATATATCTTATGTGGTTCTGGCAAGTGGTACATTTCCCTCAAGTATTCGCTCATGAACGACCTGATTACTTCTTGCTTTGAGGTCAGAAAATTTCTCTCTAAGATATTTAGATGGTCGTTGATCCATTTGACCATATATGTTTAAGGTAGAATCTTTGGTCGGGCAACAATTCGATGTAGATGGGAATTGGCGATGTCGTTCCAGCTAGTTTCAGAAGTAGATGTAGAGTCATCTGTCGTGGCTTATCTTTCTACGATTTTGGGTCCTTCCTCTTCAAACATGTTATATATGGCCGCCCAAGGGGAGGTTCCAGCGTCTATTGTGCATGTAGTATCTGAGAATAATGAAAGAATTTCAGTTACTTCTGAAGTAGTTGAAACCTACTACGATTACGTTCTGGGCTTCTTGTTCTTCTTAGTGACCTTAGACAGTTTGTTGGAGCTCGGTTTGTCGGGACTAGCCTACGAGGAGAAATTTTAGAGGATGAGTAGCAAATTGTCCCAGTTAAAGAACTTATAATAACAAATTACTTAAGTGATAAGAATATATGCATTAATGATTAGAATCGATTAACAATCAATTGCAATAATCAAATCATTTATGTTTTCAAGAAACAATAATTTGGTTACACTTGGAAATTAATGAAAAACATACATTCACATAGCTTTTGTATAGGCCAACACTTCATCAGAGGTTTCACATTGGAGGTTTTATATCTGCGGCACATATTTAAACTTGCGATATTAACTTTTGCTGATATGCGATTGAATTTATATAACGGTTATAATATAAAGGTAAGAAGGCTTTCATCGGAGGTTCTATATTGGCGTTTCATATCAAGGGTTCTTAAAAGGAGCTTCTGATTGGAGTTTTGTGATATGTGTTTTGCGATGTGAGCGATGTGATTAAAGGGATGTTGCAATATCAGGAGGGAGGTTCTATCGAGATATTGGGGATACTTGGATATCGGTGTATGGGAGGATGTTCAATATTGAAATCGTCGACACGATAGATGTGATGTATGACATGGCACAATAGTGGGGCCGACCTTTATATTATATGGGTGCAAACATTTATTTGGTATTATTAAAGTTCTTTTAGAATCGCGTCATAGTTTCTTCATCGGTGAATTGCTTTTTGGAGATGTTATTTTGAGGCGTGGTGTTTTTAGAAGTGTCCGTTGCGATAAAGGAAACCTTTTAAGTGTGCTTTTTTCTTTTATGCCATATTAAGTTCTGATAGATTTATTTCTCGTTGAGGTCAACAAAAACTAAAAATTTCCTACTTTATTAAATAAAAGGATTTCAACTAAAATTTTAAAGGGTCTCCATTATTTATTAACTCTATTTTCTCCCATAATGGGGGGGAGGGGTTGTTGAGTACTCAACATGTTGTCACTCAAAAATTCATCCCAAGCAATTTTGTATTCCATCATGCCACCATGGTGAGGGAATGAGGTCGTGTTTGTCGAGGCGACATGGAGAGAGGACACCCTCCCAAGACTCCATGGCTTGATGACCATATGGTTCTCTTTGATCCTAATATCCCTGAGCATATCAGACACAACGTGGCTACCCTAGAAGCGGTTGAGATTCGAAGACTTGGTGATAGGATCTGGGTCGTGCGTAATTTACTAGAAAAGCATCTTTGGGACTTGGAGCTCGCTCGCACTCATGTTGAACGCCAAGTGGACAAATCCAATGCTTATGTCAGCCACATAAGAACTGTGCTTCACTGACTCTCTTGAAACATCGACATTGACTTTCCTACCAAGGGGACGTCCTCCACTTCTTCCAGCTCTCGAGAGAGGTCTTCAAGGCAACATCCAAAAGATTTTCTCTCCCATCAAATTTGCTCTCCTTCTCCCTCCATCATCTTTACAAAGGATGGGTGAGACAAAGGCGAGTTAGGCCAAGATAAATATGTTGCATGGGAAGGAAATTATATGAGGCCTCCAATCATTGAAGCTCAGTCTGTTGATAGGTATCCCTCTCCCCATAACCACACACCTATGGATGTATCATCATAGAGGAAACTCTAGATGTGGATCATCTAGGCACAACAGGAAGCGACGAAGCTGACCTCACTTGTGCTCAACCAACATCTTCTAATCCCAAAGGCAAGTGACCAACTTAAATATGTCATTCACCTTGATCCACTTCCTCTTGTCTCCCTCTACTCTTATAAAGACAAACACTCTTTCAACAACAAATGCAAAAATTTTGACACAAAACTTGTTGCACACTATTTAAGTTTTTTTTTTTTGCATCTACAATGACTCAACATCAAACTTTTATTTTACTTAATAACCTATCTGATTTCCCCTACAAGGGCAGATGGAAGGGTTTAATCGTCTAGACCTTGAATGATAGTTGTCTAGACCCTGAATGATTCTTTGGATGTATTTTATGTACAATTTTTTTTGCTAATATAATGTTTCTTGCTTGCCAAAAAATAAAAAATAAAAAAAAATTCGTATATTGAAAAAATTATAAATACAATATTATAAATCAAATTCATATATATATATATATATATATATATATATTAAAGAAAAACAATTATCTACTTCATCATAATGCTTCAATGCATGTGCAATGTAACTTTTTGTTTCAATATAAAAAGTTTACATTTTTTTCTCCAAAAAAAATTATCTATTTCATCATAAATATTTTCAAAATACTTAATTAATATACAAAAAAAATATTTAAATTCACAATAAATTTTCAAAATAACTATATTTCATCTCATTTCAAAATGAAATTTCATGTCTTCATAAATATTTTCAAAATATTTAATTAAAAAAAAAATCAAAGTAACTATATTACATCTCATTTCAATATTAAATTTTATGTCATCATAAATATTTTCAAAATATTTAATTAAAAAAATAATAATAAATAAATAAATAAATAAAATTATTTGAATTCACAATAAATTTTCAAATTAACTATATTACATAACTTTTTGTTTCAATATAAAAAGTTCACATTTTTTCTCCAAAAAAAATTATCTATTTCATCATAAATATTTTCAAAATATTTAATTAATATACAAAAAAATATTTAAATTCACAATAAATTTTCAAAATAACTATATTTCATCTCATTTCAAAATGAAATTTCATGTCTTCATAAATATTTTCAAAATATTTAATTAAAAAAAAAATCAAAATAACTATATTACATCTCATTTCAATATTAAATTTTATGTCATCATAAATATTTTCAAAATATTTAATTAAAAAAATAATAATAAATAAATAAATAAAATTATTTGAATTCACAATAAATTTTCAAATTAACTATATTACATAACTTTTTGTTTCAACATAAAAAGTTTACATTTTTTTCTAAAAAAAAAATTATCTATTTCATCATAAATATTTTCAAAATATTTAATTAATATACAAAAAAATATTTAAATTCACAATAAATTTTCAAAATAACTATATTTCATCTCATTTCAAAATGAAATTTCATATCTTCATTATTATTTTCAAAATATTTAATTAAAAAAAATCAAAATAACTATATTACATCTCATTTCAATATTAAATTTGATGTCATCATAAATATTTTCAAAATATTTAATTAAAAATAATAATAATAAATAAATAAAATTATTTGAATTCACAATAAATTTTCAAATTAACTATATTACATCTCATTAATGACATTTAATGTTTATATTGTTATTATCATACACAACTCCCTGCCCACCTTGCTTCACGCTAACACAAACTATTTTTGAAATTGATTTGATGTCTACTAAGGTTGATGGAGACTTGGTAGTGGACTTTTGTTTAAACGGAGGCAAGGCCTCAGAATTGACTACTGTACGTATAAAAAGTGAACAAGTTAGATTTATTTATTAATGTAAATAAAAATATTAATATATATAATATTGAGAATTTAATTTTCAATAAAATACATATTTTTTAAAATATATATGTTGAAATATTTTGATATGTATATTTAAAATATTATTAATAAATATTAAAATGGTTGGTTTTTTTGTTTGACTAAGTTGAATTTTTGGATTTTTTTCTTATTGGATAGGAAAAAATTATCAATTAATGATGTTTATCATCAACATTATTTATGGGAGTTGGACATTTTTTTGGGATGGTTTTAATTTCTCTAAAATAGCTTCCATCCACAACCTTTGGACATTTTTTGGAATGATTTTAATTCTTTTAAAATAGCTTCCCTCCCCATGATGCTTGACAAACCTAGTGTGGATTAAACCCTACGTAAACTAACTGACCTAAAATGTGACTTATACAAAAAGTAAATTGTCTTAACTTACTTTCTAAAAATTTGAATAATAACATGATTAATTGTAAAATTAAACATCCTAATAAATAATAAATAAACAACTAAACAAATATATTCAATGTGGTAATTGAATATGAGTGAGGATGATAACAATTATTGTTCCCAATTAGTAGAGATGAACCCAATTAATATGACACACTTTATACACACAAAGAAATTAGTCAAAAAGGCATCTTTTTAATTTCAGTATTTAAAAGGTATCTTTAGAGTGGCTAAAGTAAAATATGAGCAGGTTTTAAGTTTTAGTTGAATCCTATTGGCTTTCTGTTGTAGATCTAGGGTTACAAGAAACACTTAGCATCAAAATTAAAGGATTATCTTATGATACTTTCTCAAATAGGGATCACTTTGTGAGATTCGAATGTTGAAATTGCATGGAGTTAAAATGTAAAAGAAGGCAAGGTATTGACACTTCCAACATATGAAACCATTTCACATTTCTTAATGCACAGCCATCCTCTGAAGTGGTGGTGGTGGTATTCCCTTTTATGGAAATGCAATCTACTTGTGAAAATCAAATGTTTTAGTTGGTTTTTTCTTCAAAGCAAAATTTTTACTTGGGATAACTTAGAGAAAAACGGTTTCAGGGGATCAAATATATGTTATATGTGTCAATTAGATAATGTATCTATTTCTTTTCTACCCTTTTGCAAAAATTGTTTGGAGGATTTTGAAAAATAAGTTATAGTTGAAGGATACCTGGGAAGGATCAAACTTCAAGGTTAGTTTTAGGAAGTGGATTATGGAAAAGAAAAAATTTCATACCCTTCCTTTCTTTGAGACTTGAGGAATTTGGATGTGCAGGAATCATAGAACTTTTTGAAGGAAAATTTTCAAATTATGCAATTGTGGCTTTTTACTTGGAATTTTATGGATCTCATAAGAAAATTCATTAATCCTTATGACAATTTGAGGACTATCTCAGCTTGGACTTTTTGTTTTGAGCATATGTCAACTTTAGTCATTCAATGTATTTTCAAAAAATTGGGACATATGTTTATATGTTATAAGTTGTTATCAATTTTGTTGGGTTGGAACTTTTATCATTTTGATATGAGGTTAGATATCTAGAAAAAGTGTTTAGAAAGTTTAGAAAATCCTTTTCTTATGGCCACTTGATTGTAAGAAACCATATTTTGGTCTTTGGAACTTGAATCTGTATATAACTTTGATTCTATCTCATGAATAACAAGTTATTGTGTTTTTTTTGTGTGAAAAAAAAATAATAATAATATAAATTCATTTTGCCTTGAAAACATATTCACACCTGAAGAGATTTTATCTTTTATAAATTTGAAATTAAAATGAATTAAAAATCAAATTCATTTTTAAAACTTAAAACACTTCAACATGTCCACGGGCTGGTGATTGGGTGTTGTGTTAAGGCACTCCTTGATGTGAAGTTAGTAACACTGCCAAACTTACAAAAAAAAAAGCACAACACTTCAAAATGAATAATAAGATGACATGTTCACTTTAATTAGACTTTATACCTTAAATCAGGGATATATAAGTGATTTGGCATTCATTTAGTTTAATTTAGTATATAAATTAAATTTTTCGTAATATATTATTGCTTTGAGAGGTGTTCTTTTGTAATGTTTAATATTTGAGTATGGTAAAGATGTTGTAATGTCTTGTTTAACGTTTTAGCACTTCAAACCATGATTTTTCCCATGGTATATTTAATCCATGGTTTTTCCCATGGTACTCTTAAACCATGGTTTTTCCCCATGGTATTCTTCTCTAATGTGGTTTATTTGAAGACTAAAAATTAAACCAACCTAGATCCATCTTAACTCCATATCAAATCTCTCTCTTGAGGTGCAAGCCTCTTTTAAAGTGAAAAGAGAAATTTGATCCCTCTCCAAGCTTGGTAAATGAAGAGAAATTTGATCCCTCTAGAAGCTTGGTAAATCAAGAATTAAGATGGATCTAGGCTTGTGTATATTTTTATAATATATTTTCAAATGTTAATTAGGATAGTCGTTTCATGATAGCATTGTTGTGGATTCGGCAACTGTAACCCTCGCATGGCGGCGACTGTTACCTAGTATGGAGGACTGGGCACCCTCGCATGGCAGTGACGGGTTTCTGCATCCCTCAATGGAACATGGCAGTACATCTGGCACTGCTCTTTTGGATTGAGGGAAATTAGGGTTCGAATACTGTTATTGGACTGGGTTTCTGGGACCCCACTGACCGGATGCCGTGGTGTTTCTCGACTGTATCAATGGGGTTTTTCTACTAGTTTTGTGAAAGTTTTGGGAGAGCTGCCGGCTCGGTCTGGGCGTTTGTATCACCCCTTGTTGGGGACAATGACCGGCGCTTATTCACACTCTTGACTTGAGGGTTCTACACTAGTTTGTCAACTCTTTGTTTTGGGTGGGGTCTATACAGGACTGTGGACCCTGACCGGTTTTTGTCTGGACCTACTCCGGGTCTTTGTATTTGGCATATTCACTGAATTACTCTGGCATTGCTGTCTCCGCCCCGACTGTTGGACCAGTTTTTTAACCTGCGCTACTACTTTTGGGGGTTTGTCTTCCACTGTAGGTGCATCACGGACTCTTCCTGGCCTGCCCACTTGCAACCATGAGCAACTATGAAGATGAGGTGGACTACTTGAAGGATCCACTGGAGGGGATCGATATATGGGGTCTTGATTCTCATAGTGAGGTGGATGAGATGTCCGACTCGGACCCGGTTCCTGCGGAGGTGATGCCTACTTTGACTACCCTGTCCAACGTGGAGGGCAGCAACTCGCCCATGGGTGACCTCACACAGTATAATTTCGCCACGCCCTCGGATGCGAATATTGGATTATGGGATTTCTCTCAGGCTGAACATGACACCCTGGCGAGTGTTGACATCGGGAGCTCAGTGCATTTCTCTGAGGCGGTCTACCATGATATCGGGGATGCATCCCGATCTTTGGCACAACTGAGTATTAGGGGCCCTCTCCCTCAATGTGGTGTCTCGCACTGCCCAACAGATATTGATGGAGTGACACATATTGGTTTGGCGTCTATTGAACCATCAGTGGCCTCGGGGGTTTTTTCTATCGTACCGGAGGACTTATCCATACCGGAGAAGATATGCACTTCATCAGAGTCCGACACATCTGTTGAGCCGAGGCTGGGTTGTAGCAAAGCTGGAAAGAAGCACATAACCACTAAAAACAAGCTCAGCTACATTTCGAATTTTGGTTGTGAGAGTGGTATGGAGGATTGGGGTCACATTACGGCTAAGAAGTTGGTGGGGAAGGTGTGTAGTCGGAAATACTCCGCGACAAGACTACAGCGGTGGACTCGTGAGATCTGGAGCGAGACTCTCGACTTATTACCGGAAGTCCGGGTACTGACCAAAGGATGGTTCTCTCTCACATTTTCCCGCCCTAATCAATCTGACTGGGCCCTCAAGCACTACTGGCATCTTGAGATGCACCCTGTCTATCTCAAGAGATGGGTGCCTCTATTTGATCCCAACAAGGAGAATGCGGGTGCAGGCCCCGTCTGGATGCGACTACCGAGACTGCCTATGCAATTTTGGAATGACACTGCTCTTTGGAACACTGGAGGACATTTTGGTCTATATCTGGATCATGACCGTTCCTACCTGACCACCGGTAGCAGGGTAGTGGCTCGAATCTTGATATTCCTGGACACTCGAGATGGTCTATATAACAACTTCAACATGTTATTTGATGGGATGATGTGGCAGCAACCTCTAGACTACGAGGGTGTGCCATTTCGCTGCAGGAAATTCCATGAGGTGGGACATTTATACAAAGATTGCCCAAAGAGGGGTTTTGGCAAGCTGGCTTCAAAGAAATCTTGTATTGTTGGTACACAGACTGAGCCTGATATCAGTATCGATCAGGGCACTGCTGGTGAGCCGATGACTGTTCCTGAATCTCCGCACGATGCTGGGTTGGAGCCAATTGAACAGCTTCCATCGTGGACAAACACGCATCCCAGATCTCGCCCACAGGTCACGCTGGTGAATTCTCAGCGAAATTCTTCTATCCCGGGTACTATTCCTACCACTGCCTCTATGATTTCTGACTGCTCTGTTGTTTCACCATCCATTACTATTCCTGTTTCTACATCTAGAGATGTTGTTAATACTCTGTCTTCTTCTAATTCATTATCATGCATTACATCGACTTTGACTAGCCATTCACTGAAGCTCCCCTCGATCTGCTGCACCATCGCTTTGGCCCCTCCGTCGTTCACCCCCATCATTCAACACACATCTGTTGAACCTTCCTACTGCCACTCATCTTCCTCTTCAGAGACCCCCTCATCGATACATAATTATTATCTTATATCCCTCTCCCTCCCACACTCTGGTGAGGCCTTCGATATTGGGCCGGGTCAGGGCAGTCTACCCACCAAGTCACGCGGTAGACCATCTGCTTTAGCAAAGGCTATCAAAAGAGCCAATCTCAAAGTGGAAACAGGCACTCAATCATCTCTTATGCGGGTACTTACAGCTAGAATACCCTTGTTGGTTGTTACATCATGATATGTCTCTCCTACAATTGCAGGGGACTGGACAACCCCGATAAGAGATTAGCACTCAAGCATTTGATAGCCCAGAAGCCCATTGATATCCTATTTCTACAAGAGACGCTTGGTGTGGGCTTCGAGGTGAATGCTACGCTGGGTTGTGCTTTTGGAATTAACGACAAAACCACCCGAATGATTAATTGTTGGGGACGGGCTGGTGTACTTGGTATGAATGTCCTATTTGGTAACTCGGAGATCGAGTTTACCTTGATTAATGTTTATGGGCCCTGCACTAATAGAGAGCATTTCTGGAACTCTTTATTGACCTACTCCTTGTTGGTTGTTCCCCACATCATTTTGGGTGGTGACCTGAATTTTTCATTAGGTATTTCGGAATCTTGGGGCCCCCAAGCTACCCCGGATCCTTTGGCTGAGTTTTTCAACTCAAAGCTCGGATCTACTAATCTCATTGACATACAGACCACCAAGCTTCAACCCACCTGGAGAAACAGAAGGACCGGAAATGCTGCTTTGGCTCGCAGATTAGACAGATTTCTCATCAAACAATCTCTCCTATCCACTCTCACTTGGGCTCGACAATGGGTGGGGATGGGTGGTAAATCTGACCACTCTCCTATATTCCTGGAATTCGAATGTGGACCTAACAGGGCTCGACCCCCATTCAAATTCAACTCCAGATGGTTGAGAGACCCTGAGTATCACTTGATGGTCACCCGGGCCTGGCAGCACTGTCGAACTTTGAATGATAGAGACCCCAGCCAGATTATCAATGACAACCTCAATCGCATTAAAAACCTTACCATTCAATGGGTTCGAAATAAAAAGCGATTGGAGAGGGAGGATCTGCATAAGATTGAAGAGAAAATTGCACTACTTAACAACGCTGATCTTATGGGATATAGATATGATGATGCCAGGGAGCAGCTAAATGCACTTGAGACTGAAAAGGAAAAACTTCTGAGACAAAAGGAGGAAGATTGGAGACTTAAAAGTCGTGCTATTTGGTTACAGGCTGGAGACGAAAACACTAAATTTTTTCAGCAACATGCAAATGGACACAGGGTTGCAAATGCCATTTGGGAATTGTCTGATCAAAATGGATTTACGGCGAGAACGCAATCTCAACTTTTTGATCTGGATACCAGACATTTCACCAATCTTTATAGGGCATCAACAAATATTGATCTCCCGGACATCATGCACATAACACAACACTTTAAACTTTTTGTGGAACAGGAGCAGATTGATGACCTCAATGCACTGGTTACTTTGGGCGAACTAGAGGGAGTTTTGAAATGGTTCAAGCGGGACAAAAGCCCTGGGCCTGATGGCTGGCCCATTGAGTTTTTCATCCATTTCTTTGAACTCATGTCAAATGACCTTCTGACTATGATTGAGGACAGCAGGGTGGGAGGCAGGATATATGATGGGTTCAACACTAATTTTATCGCACTTATTCCAAAATCGGACAAACCGACCAGCTTCCATGAATACAGGCCCATATCTCTTTGTAACTGCATTTATAAGATCATATCTAAAATAATTGCAAACTGCATCAAGCCTTTCCTGTCCACTCATATTGAAAAGGAACAATTTGCATTTCTGAATCATAGGCAAATCCATGAAGCTATTGGTACTGCCCAGGAGGCCCTTCACTCCATTAAAACTCAGCGCCTCAAATCCACCATTCTAAAGATTGATCTTACAAAGGCTTTTGATCAGGTAAACTGGAGTTACCTTCATCTCATACTAATCCACTCGGGCTTTCCTCATACATTTATAAACTAGATTATGGGCTGCATTTGTCATGCTACTTTAAACATATTGATCAATGGCACTGCATCTGATTTCTTTCATGCGGGGCGGGATCTTCGTCGGGGTTTTCCTCTCTCACCATTATTATTTGTCCTGGTTATGGAGGGCCTCTCTGTCCTCATAAAAAATTCTAAAGATCGGGGAGTATTACAGGGACTCCGGATCAATGATATACTACATCTCACTCATCTTTTATTTGTGGAAAATGTACTAATTTTCCTCAATGGTTCTAGACAAGACTCTGTACAATTTGATCTGCTACTGAATTGCTTTTGCAGGGCCACCAGTATGGCACCAAATGGCCTTAAATCCTCTATTATCATGACTGGATGCTCGGGACTGGAACAAGGCACTACAATGAATCTATTTGACTATGTTTGCATAGACATCAACGATGGGGTGGCTGGGGGATAAAAGATCTCCATCTTTTTCGAGGGCTCTCGCGGCCAAAATGTGCTGGCACTTAATCACTGGACAGAGCCTCTGGAAAGAGGTAATTGTTGCTAAATATATCTGCCAGCTTGTTTAACCTTTATTGCCCGAGTATTTATTTCTAACAAAAGTGCCTGGTGCAGTATCAACTCGAAGGCAATTGCCAGGCCACACATCATACAAAGTTTTATCATGGAAATTTTGAACTGCAGCAACGCTGCCTGACAAGGTCAGTATTTCAATGTGAGCGGCGAACGAAACATCACTTCGCTGCTGGAGCACTGCCCAATTAGAACATCGTGAGCTCGCCAGATTGTGGATATGGTCTATACCACTATGTATTGTCGTTATGTGCGATGACCTTTAGATCTCCATATTCTGGTGCATGTTTGGCAAATTTCATCTCGCTCAGCATCAAACATTCTGACTACCGCGAGGACAACGATATGGGTTATGCCGCATCAAGTAATAATATGCCCAAATCATACCTTCTTTACCCAGCAATGAACCCCCAATAAAAGCATGGTGGTGGCATATGGTTGATGGAAGAAGGCCCGCATAAAGTGCCGTAACCTTATTCGTGTATCTCAAATCATCGCATTTACCATGCGGATTTATAGACTTAGCGCTTTTTTAGTAGAGCATTCTAATGTCATGGTTTCTTACAAATCGCGAGATACAACCCACTTATTTCACAACATCATCGTAGGCTAAAATGTCATCACAGTGCTTTAACAATACATTTCTATAAAATATGTGCTACATTAATTGACGCATGGACTAATTGGTGGCAGCTTTATGTATACAGCCCGAGGATGCGCAATCTCCCCCTGATTATGGCATGGGAGATCTGGATCGGTCGCAACAAGCTGATCTTCAATGGTATACCCATTGATTGTGACAGAATATGCATTGCTTCTATTGCTACATTCCAACTCCTGCCCGTGGATCGAATACACAGTACTCCCACACTCGAGACACCTGAAATCATAGATCATAGTCGTGCATGGGCCTATTTCATTGGTGCGTCCAACGCACAGGGTTGTGGGGGGGGCACAACACTATTTTTAAATGAACACCACCACTATAAAATCAGAATGGGATTGGTACCCGGTACAAACAACTACGTTGAACTGCAATGCCTTAGACTTCTTCTGACATTTTCTCGGGATATACACTGCAACTCCATCCAGATCTTTGGTGACTCACAACTTGTGATCAATTAGTTCAATAATCTTACTCACTGTCACTCGCACACACTGTCTCCACTGCTACGAGAGGTTCATCAACTCAGAACCCTTTTTTACTCCATTTCTGTGGCACACATTTACAGGTCTCGGAACAAAGTGGCTGACCAATTGTCCAAAGAAGCTTCGGAGCTGACATGGGGCACCTGGCATATTACTGAACACACTAGTGAACAGGTTTACAGATATTATCATCGGCCTTTTATTGAGGAGGCATCTGCTTTTTGGGCTGTCTAGTTGTACAGCTTTTTGGGAGGATTTTGTAACTATCTCCCTTGATTACCTTTTTCGGCATGTATATTTACTTTATATGTTTTTGTCTCTATTTTCTAGTAAGTTATGCACCGAACTTACTTTGTGAACATTGGC
This sequence comes from Pinus albicaulis, assembly GCA_034641835.2. Taxonomy (NCBI): domain Eukaryota; kingdom Viridiplantae; phylum Streptophyta; class Pinopsida; order Pinales; family Pinaceae; genus Pinus; species Pinus albicaulis. The sequence goes on from CM076573.1 coordinate 223,844,715, forward strand.
TTCATATTGATCTGATATTTATATTTTTGGGACTATTTATTGCCTGCTGAAGGCAAAGTGGCAGAAATTGTAATAGTCATGGACTGAATAGTAGTATATACTACCAGCATATGTAACATGTAACCTATCTTTAATGAAAAGTTACGAATTTTTTCTATGTGAAAAAAATGTTAATTAAAATTTTAAATTATTATTATTATTATTTTAAATATTAATAAAATTCATAATTTAATGAAAAATTCACTTTTTTGGTACTACAAATAGAGTGAGCTTGAATATTACTTATACATGGTTATAGATTTGATTCTTTGACCAATATCAAAAGTTTTCTTAGTTCAAAAAATTGGTTTTAATTTGAAATTTTTTTAGTGGTTATGATAATATTTTGGTGTTGTTTATCAAGGCTACAACTTTTTCTGGAAAGTTACTTTTCGCAAAATCTGATTTCTTTTCTTTTCAAAAAATCTGAATATAGGAGTGTTTGAATTTTTTTTTGATGTGGAAATGGATTCAATACCATCAAAAAGCCACTGGGCACCCAAAATCCTGAAGTTTGATAGTTCTAACCCAGATTTCCCAAAATTTCTGTCAAATTTTGACAAAAATCATGCCTAAATTTTCACTATTTTCTGGGCTAATTTGTGACCTCAGTAGACTACTCTTAATATTTTTACATATTGAGATAATAATATTGTGCCAAAGGAAAGAGATTTCAAAGCAGGTACACTTATTATAAGATACTATGAGATAGGTGTATGCTATTATTATTATTCCTTATTATTGTGGTGTTAAGATGTGCATTCTATACTTTAATATTAAGAATTTGTATATTGATGATGTCATCTTAATTTATTGTTTTAAAATAGAATAAGTTAATTGGTTGACAAATTCAACTTCTTTTTTATTATTTTTCTTTCCTAATTTTGGTAGGATTTCACTTCAAGTTATAGTTTTACTTGATTGATGAGAACTTCGATAATGGAATTCATCCCTTGAGAAATTTTACCACTTTAGGATGATCTAGATCAACAAAGTTTTGAAAAAAATGAGTAAATAAAAATGAAACTTTATCTTGCCAAAAAATACACCTATAAACAACAAATTTGTTTACTTATTAACTAACTAGTAAAAATAATATGTTTTACATCAACTTAAAATAATATATTTTACATCAACTTTGTATTTTTATATATAAAGTAATTAAAAGTAAAAAAAAAAGAAAAAATATTAATTACGCCGAAAGGCGTTCTCTTTATGAGATTGGGTGGGCAAACACTGTTCACCCCACCCAATCACATAGCTTTATTTTCGTCCTTCTGCCCAGTTATATTCGCCCTTCTGCCTAGTAATATTTTGACACGTTTGAGCAAGTTTTACGGCGAGTTTCAGTGACATTTTTTTTATGGTACTCGAGATTTCGCGCTCAACTTCCAGCACAGTCTGCGAACCGGTTACAACCCATAGATAGCCACAAGAAGGAGTCGCGCCACAATAAGTCGACAGGGAGTCTCAGATTTGCCTCGGGTTCGATTTCTGGAGCTCCCCATATTGTACTATTATCCGGCGACACAGGTCACGGGTTTAGAGGTAGCCCATGAGTATTTGTTGAAGGCGGATGGGTAAGTGCGAGGATAGGAATAGGAAATGGGCATTGAGAGTAGAAGGTATTAATCGAATCACTAACATAGTGAGTCTGCAATGGAAGTTGTTTCCCTCGGGCGTGATTCCCATTCGGTTGTTGCGAGCATGGGGCAGATGGCCGTTGGGGTTGAAATCCCTCTCCCTCCCAATTCAAGTGATGATGGGCAGCACCATATTCAAAGGTTGTTCATCATGACAGAGCTCTCTTCCAATGCCCAAGAGATGAAGGACCTGGGCTTCGACCTTTGCAGAAAGTATTTACCATCCACCGGGGTGAATTTGGCTTCAAGGCCATGATTCCGTAGGTGAATATTGTTTCCATCGATGTCAAGGAAGAGGGGCAGAGGTTGATGAATAAGTTCCAAAGACGAGCCTTGAAGTTGAGGGTGGGAAATGCTTCCTTGAAGAGGCTTCTTAGCAAAGCCATTGCGAAGATCATTTCCATAACTGCAGTCGCTCCTCTTGAGACTATAAGAACCCACTAAATGGTGGGCAACAACAGAAAATTAATTATCGAGGTATTTAATCATATCATGCAGAACGAGGGTTGGCAAAGTTTATTCATGGGAAATGGTGCTAATTTCATCATAGCTGCCCCCAGCAAAGCCATTGAGATTTTTGAATACGACACAGTGAAGAATTTCTTGATCCCTAAACCAGGGGAACCACCTCGTATTCCTTTTTTTTTCTCTCCCCTGTTGTTGGAGCAACTATAGGAGTGTGCTCTACATTATGTACATATCCTTTGTAGTTGTTAAAGACTCGAATGACCATTCAAAGTGGCGTATGTGATAATTTTGTAGATGTATTTCTTAAAATCATTCAGGAAGAAGGTCCCTAAGATGGGTCTCACACCAATTTTGATAGGTGTTGTGCATTATGTTGCGACAAATTATTTTTCATATGAAACATTATGAAGGCTTTATAGGAAGCTTACTAAAAAAAAGATGGAATCTGGCAATCCTTTTTATTGGATCCGCAGCAAGTGCCATCGCAAGTAGTGCTACCTTTCCTCTAGAAGTTGCAAGAAAACAAATGTTGTAGGTGCTCTTAGTGGAAGACAGGTTTATAATAATTTATTCCATGCATTATCCAATATACTTGAGAAAGAAGGCATGTCGGTCTATACAAGGGTTTAGGTCCAAGTTGCATGAGTTGGTCCCAGTTGCGGGTATATCGTTTATGTGCTACGAAGCATGTAAGACGAAGCCTGTAAGAGGTTGCTTATTGAAGAATAGTTGAAAATTTTCTTATATTTGGATGTGAGTGTCCTACGTTGTCTGGCTCTACCTGCATATAATAAAATTGGAATTTTTCAAGTTGCAATGGCCAAGCAAAAGCAATTTTTGTTTTTCAATTTGATTTTTTATTGGGTAATGTAGTTGAGCAGCTCAAGTTGTTCAAGTTTTACTTACAAGCCATTTTTTGGGTTCTACACAAGCAACTCTCCTGGGAATTAAAAATTTGTTTCATGATAGTGATAAACGTTCTATATAAGTGGATTGATTCTACTTCTAGTGATCATTGCTCTTGGAGGGGTGTCTGTTACACAGCATTTTGTCACCGTCCCTGAAATCCCCATCCCGCACATTGGAGGACCATTTATGTGACTTATATGAAGTGTCATGCCCTGCAAAGAGTATCATTGCATCCCTTGCCATGAGGAGAACATTTCCTCTATTGACTTTTCCTTGAGTAGACCAGAAAAACACATGCTTTTGGGTTGGCACTGGTAGGTCGTTATGCCCTCACGTCGATGAAGGAAATTAACACTGAGCCCCGCACCCATTAGTGCTCTGTCCCAGTGAGCTTCCCGCGCCAAGCTGTTTTTGGAATGTTTTTTAAATATAGAAGCAAAGTTTCCAAGCTAACTACTTCGTGAGCGAGCCAGCTTGGGTTGTTCAACTGCATAACCACGAACACCTTCCTTTGGCTTCGTGTTTCCACATTTTGGGGGAACATCCCAAAGGATAAGGCCTCCCTTCCACCATTTGAGGGATCCCAACCTCCTCCTCTCCTTCTATAAATAAATCTATCTCACATTGATGCAGCTAGTTGAATAGCTAAAGAGGAATTGTTAAACATTTTGATGAAACAGTTTATAGCTAGTGAGATAGAGCAGAGAGAGAGACCCTTGTCGAGAGAGAGCTCAGTCTTTTGCCTCGCCATGTCCAAATTCCCCAACGAATGCTCGAGATGCACTTCGAATGGACCTGCTGAACGAAGCTCCAACTTCAAGGCTCTGGTTGTAATCTCTTTCTTTCTCTTAATACATACATGACTGATGTTTTGGTTCCGGCATTGTGTTGATGTGATTTATATTATGAAATACGTTTAATATTCCTTGACTGATTAGCTAGTTATGAATGTAATTATTATCATGTATGCTACTTTTGTCCTTTTATCTTTGTGTAGAGATCTGAATACCATTGTTGAAGGATCGTGACGCATCCCGACAAGGATCAGGAGACCTTCGCTGCAACTACAACGATCGCGTTGGATCACAGGTAGTACAATATCTCCCAACTCGTTCCATTCGTTAACTAAGAACCAACACATTAGCATGTTCCCTTATTGTTAGACCCACCCTAGGGCAAGAGGGATCGCCTCTATCCACAGAGGGGATTTACCTACCAAACAAGTTGGCGACTCCATTGGGGATCAATGTGTGTTTTTCGTCTCATTGTTTATGGAGAGTTTTCCTTGTCAAGTCGACTTCAGTCATTTGATTGCTTCTCTGCCTTGCTTGGCTTGCTTGACTATTTTGAATCCTACTGTTCAGATCTAGAGTGTCAAGATTGACCTCTGCTCAGTGGTTTTTTCCTTTTCCCATAGTTTTCTGGATTGACGTGTTTTTTGTTTGAACATTCGCGCCAATTGACACTTGTTGCTTTTGTCACAGGTGCGCAAACCCCTGTTAGGCGCAGATTACAGCCTGACAGTCAAGCCGAATCCTGTAGGATTTGGTTTGACCTTCTTCCTGAGTCTTTGGTCAATATTTCTAGGCTCTGGGTTGTTTCTTTGCCTTTCAATTGGTCTTTTGAGCTTGTTTTGACTCTGTAACCTCGTTATTCTCATTTGTTGGTCCTCTTTCTCATCGGTGAAGTTTGTAATCCTAAGGTTTCTATGTGTCTTTTGCTCACTAAGCCTTTTGGTTGAAGTTCGAGTAACTTTGATTTTTGTCATTTCAATTCGCTGATCGATTATGTTAGTATTTCTTGATCCTTTGTGTCTTCGATTTGTTGAATGATCACTTTTGTTTTTGTTTAACTCTCCATTTCGTCACTTCGAACATAGAACACATTGCTCATTTGGATCGTTTTGAAAGCCTTTTGTTTGCTTGGAAGAGTGCATCATTGGTTTGAGTGTGTTTTTATGTTTGTATTGCTTTTGATTTATTCATTTTAGATCTTTACATTCGTAGTGCTCAAAACTAGTGTTCACTTTGATTTTTAGTGTAATAGTGCATCATGTGCTTCATTCATCTAAAAAACAAAAAAAATTGCATTCTTTCACTTGAATCGAAAATGAAAAGTTCTATTTCATAACTAGCTCTTAGTGAACTAGGAAAGAGTTTTCGTTTATAATTTGGTTGTATTAGATGCATTAGTGAATTTCTTCTTATGTTTTAACTGATTTCTACTTTGTTAAAGATCTCTATCCTTCTCTTAGTTAGCATTAATCGAAGGGAAATGATGTTCTTTCGCATGTAGAGTGCATTTAGGAATTCGAGATCACATTCAGTAGGGCCTTAAAACTGAAACATTAATTCAAGATCAACCTTAAAATCAATTCAATCAATCTAAGGAAGCATTGCAACTTAACGTAAATATTTTATAGGTCTAGGCTAGTGATGTGTTCCGGCGTCATTAAATCTAGTAGTTGTCATTCGCCACCTGGATTTAGACAGCGCTAGTATAGACTTGTGCTCCCTGTACCGTCGAATATATAAAGGGAGACCCTCATAGGTTCAAATCCTTTATCCATAGGAAGCCGAGTCTGCTTCTCTATAACAGCGATACACCGAACACAACACTCAGGGAGACTACCTACACGTACGTCAAGTCCTTGGTCATTTCTCTTTCATTTTATCACCAAGGTTTATATGGCAGTTCACGGAAACTTGGTACACCCTCTTGCTTAGATTACCTGAGTAGTCATTTCGATCTTTTCGTGACTCCTTAAAAAGTGAAAAGATCATCGAGCACTTGTCCTTTCACACTCGTTCAAATCTGAAAGTGACTAGAATCATATTTTGCCTATTTCTTGACTCTTAAAACATGAAATAGCAAAGTTTCATTTCAATGTCATAAAATTAACTGCCTGCAATCACATAACCGTTAAAAATTTTTCTTGGCTTGTTTTTGTAAGTTCCTTAGAGTTTGATCTTGAAGCCTCGAATAAGCTATCTCATATTTCATCTTGTGTTGAAATATTGTCACAGTGGCAGAACCACCAGTTTCGTCGTCTTCTTCACTGCCTCCTAGTGGTAGTCCTTTTCCTGAAATTTCTTTGGAAACACCTCAGTCCACTAGATCTGCTGAGTTTGCATAGCCTATTCTCCTGAGTGTCTTACCTCTCACTACTTGGTCTCCTCCTGAAGGGTTGGTTGAATTCAATTGGCTACCTCAGAGTGCTTGGTCTGGTTTTGGGAGCAAGGAATAATTCCCTCCTCTCACTTCGGGATCGCCATTATTAGCTGTTGCTATACCCCCTAGTCCTCGTTGTCTTTTCGACGATCTTATGACCTCGTCAGATATGGATTCTTCCAGTCCTGTTGGAAGTGAAGAGCTGCATGTTTCTACAGGGGAATATCAACTTTTCCCAGAAGAGTTCCCTTATGTCTCCAGTCAACCTTCCCCTCAATCGGTGTCTCTTCCACCCGGTTATCGTACTTTGGTTCAGATCATTTCTGGTGTGGCATCCGCGGCCCAGTCCAGTACAGTGGCTCCCTCAAGAAGCTTGGTTTTTCCTACATTAGGAATGTCGCCCTCGACACCCATCTCGTCGGCCACTGTTACATCTGTCCCGATCCAACCTACCGTTTGTGTGGCTTCATCTGCACCAGTTGTTAGCACGACTCCGTCGTCAGGGTCTACTGCTGTTCACAGGTCTATATTTATCAATCCTACATTTCCTGTTAGACCTGTCGTGAGTGGATCGAAACCTCGCGCCGTGGAAACCCCGTCAACTTCTACCACGCCTATGGTTTCTACTTATACATTCTATGACTATCTGTTGGATATTCAGCGATGATATGCTCCCTCTCCTGATTCTCAGTCGTAGAGTTCCACACCTCAGGGTTCTCAGCAGCCACAAGCTCCTGTAAATCCTCCCCATCATTATGATGTCTACGGTAATCCTGTATATATGCCTCCAGTTGATCCTCATCAAGCTGTTTATTTACCTCCGGTTGATCCCTATCAGACCATTTCTCAGCATGGACCATTGATACAAGCACAACCCTCGGGCCTACAAGGACAACCCTTATAGGGACAACCTTTGGTCTAGCAGGGACAACCCTTTGGTCCTCAGGGACAACCTTACGGTCCACAAGGACAACCCTTACAGGGACAACCTTTGGTCCAACAAGGACAATCCTACGGTCCACCTTTTCAACCTTAGTTTCAAACAGGAGCGTCTTATGTTCCTGAGGAGAAAATGTATACACCACAGGGACAACCTTTTGTGTAACAGCAACAACCTTACGTTCTGCAAGGCCACACTTTTGTACAACAAGGACAACCCTACGGTCCTGCTCTAGGTCAACTTGTTTCATCTGAACCATCGGGCCAACCTTTTCCATAAGGACAACCCGGTGGCCCTCAGTATCCAGGCCATCCTACTCCACAGGGGCAGCCTACCCAGCGTCCGCAGCCGATTCAACCTGCTCAACCCACTCAGCAGCTGGTTCAACCTGTTCAACCTGCTCATCAGCCGGTTCAACCTGTTCAACCTGCTCAGCAGCCCATTCAACCTACTCCGCAAGGACAACCTGCTCAACCTCAAGGGCGCTAATTACCCTCCTCAAGGTCAATCTCAGGCAGTATATAGTGCGCCCCAAGGTTTCATTTATTACCCTCAAAATCAATCCCAGATGCTGTATAATCCACCTCAAGGCAATGCTTACATTCCGCAGCAAAATCCTTATGTTTCTCAGCAAGGACCTCAATGGTATGCTCAAAATTAGTATCCTGGTCCTCAACCCCAGTATGGGTAGAACTATCAGGCTTATAACCACTATGGAAAGAATCCTCCAAGACAAAACATATGGGAGTATAATTTATCTCAACCTAGGTGGAATTCTAACACTGGTCCTTATCAACGACATGCAATGCCTTTTAATCCTCAATTATCGTTTCTCGCTACGTTGTTACGTTGGAACTGCCAAATGTGTCAAAGTTGACGAACAATCCAATCCTTCATAACCCGTATTGGCCTCCAGTTCCAACCAAAATTCCTGGTGATTGTCCCAAGTTTGAGGGCAATTCCGGAGAAGAGCCCTAAGCGCACGTTATGACATACCATCTTTGGTGTTTCTTTAACTCTTGGGTTGACGATTATATCTGACTCCGTCTTTTCCAACGGACTCTTACTGGTGCTGATGCCAAGTGGTACACTGATTTATCTCATGGCATCTTCCAAGATTTCAATTCTTTAGCCATGGAATTTCTCATGCACTTTTAGTTACTAGTTCGGTATGAAACCGGGATGCACCTCCTCGCGTCCTTGAAGAAAGATCGAGCTACCCATATCTCAGATCATATTCATGAATGGAGGCGTCATCATCGCTTGATCAAGTTTGAAATCCCTGATCAGCTTCTAACTGATTGGTTTAATACCTCTTTCACTAGTCGTATTGCTAAGGACATTTCCATGGGGGCATGCCTCACTGGGGAACAAGCCATTGCTCGTGCCCAGTACCTTGATCTTGTGTACTCTCAGTCCGAAACATTATATGATATCTTGCCTGATGCTCCTAGACCTGGAACTTCTAAAGCATCGACGACGCCATCCGTTGATGGTATCATCGGTTCCGTGTCTCAGACTTCTCGGAAGTCTTCTCCTACGAAACCTGGGAAGCAAAAACCTACTTCTTCCAATGATACTGCTTCTCATTCAACCCCGAATTTTGTAAAACCATGGAAGTGAATGTCGTTCAGGCCAATCCAGCAAATAAAACTTTCAAGGGAAAAGAAAAGGGTAAAGGTAAGGCCAACGCCGATACCCCGAAGCAGGATTCTCAGAAATCTCGTGCTGATGATGGTTCACATCATAAACCGAAGTATCCTTGATTGATATGTGACGAAGAGCACTACACCAAGGACTGTCCTCGACGGGCCAAAGTGAGTCGATTACTCAAAGCCACCCAAGGAACTCTGGTTGTTCTCAAAGAACCATTTTCATCACAAAAGACTCATTTGGTAGAGCAACCTTAGTCTTCTGCCCCATTTGGCTCTCAGGTTTTCATGTTGAAGGGTTCTACATCCATTTCCATAACTACCCAGTCGAAAGATTATACTAAACCGCGTCAGGCAGCGGGGAAAGAGATTGTTGATGGTCCTCCTCCTCCGCCTGCTTCTGGCCCTCTTCAGATTGAAAGGCCCAGTACTGAGCCCGTTGTACGACCACCTTCAAGAGGTGTACTCATAAGTCTTCTTATAATCCTTACGCCTGTTCTGCTCAACATTACAGTATTGTTAAGGATTTGACTCAGCTACCATCTGCAATGTCTACATTAGAAGTGCTTCAGAGTTGTCTGTCTCAGCGGAAGGCTTTGCTATCTGCGATCGACGAGGTTGATCCTGTTGATTCAAGCTTTATCACTTTCGTCTTGGAGAATTTCATCCCACGACTCCCTCACCATCTTGCGCTCATCATACAAGTTGGAATTAATGGACTAAATATCCATCGAACGATCATGGATGAGGGTGCGTCTATGTGCGTCACGTCATCTACCTGCTGGAAAGCTATTGGTTCTCCAGCTCTGAATTCATTTCCAAATTCTCTAGAAGTGTTTGATGGAAGGGAATCTAAGCCTCTTGGTGTTCTCTCTAGTCTTCCGATTAATTTATCAGGGAAGACGGTCAACGTTGAGGTTGAAGTATTTGACACCAAGCTCAATTACAATCTTCTCCTTGGTCGTAGTTGGAATCACACCATGTTGTGCATTCCATCCACTCCATTTCGTGTTTTTTTTATTTCTACAAGAAGGAAAGATCGTTACTATCTATCAATTTTCATTCTTCACTTCTTCCGAGAACAACGTTCCATACGTAGATCAAATTCCTACGCCTTACAAGAGCGTAGGGTTAGGTATCTTCAAAGATCCTGCCCTCAAGGGTATTTTTCCTCTTCCTCCACCCAACATTGTTCAGGTTAATATGATCTCTAGGTTTGACGATCCATGGATCATCCCTTCGCCTGAGCAGATTGATTCATTTGGAGATTCGATGCCGTTAAGTCCAATCGAGATTGATTATTGTGAACTTATTTCGGTTGCGGATCCTCTGCCTCGTGATCATGCTCCTTTGGGCATGTCTCTTGATACTTATTCTCAATCCCCTTAGCTCGGCGATTTGGATTCGCCTGATCCCCTGAAAGAGATATTTACCTCCAATGAAGCCATCGTGGAAACTATGTCTCTCGAGGATCCTCCTTGGGACAATAGTCATCATCGTTCCTCGTTCATTCCTAGCCTTCGGGCCATGTCTACGTGTCTTAAGAGGTTTTCTTCTCAAGTTCCTCCTCCTCCACTTAAAATGCCTATTCTGACACATTAAGTTTTTACATAAGGTAACTTGAGTAATATCACACAAATGATGCCTATCAACATTTCTGTCAAACCAGTAATTGTCGAGAACATCCATATTGGGGTCACCTATTCTTCGGATGAAGTTCAGGTCTATACTAGCCTTTTCTGCGAGCTTCGTGACGTCTTTACGTGGTCTTACGAAGAGATCCCCGACATCGATCTAAGTATAGTGGTGCATGAGATTACTACCTATCCTGGTGCGAAGCCTGTTCGCCAGGATCTTCATCCTATGCACCCTAGAAAGGTTGCCGCTATTAAGGGTGAAGTTTAAAAACTTCTCAAAGATGGTTTTATCTATTCGATTCCCTTGACAGAATGGGTTTCCAATATTGTTCCTGTAGATAAGAAATAGGGTACCATTCGTGTCTGTGTTTATTACCGTGACACTAACCATGCTTGCCCTAAGGATAATTATCCTACTCCCTTAATTGATCAAATCATTGATGACTGTGTTGGGAGTGAGATTTTTTCCCTTATGGACGGATTTTTTGGGTACAACCAGATTAACATTCTCCCGACTGATCAACATAAGACCGCCTCCATCTGTCCTTGGGGTAATTTCACTTATAAAAAGCTCCCTTTCGGTCTAAAAAATGTTGGGGCTACATTTCAGCGAGCAATGTCATATGATTTCCATGATATCAATCACATTGTTCAGCCTTATCTGGATGACCTTCTGACTCATTCAGCTAAGCATAAAGACCATCCTGGTCATCTCCGTCAGATTTTTCTTCTTTTTCGACGCTACAACGTCTGGTTGAATCCGCATAAGTGCGTCTTCTGCGTTGACTCCGGTAGACTCTTAAGGTTTATCATTTCTTAAGATGAGATTCGTCTCGATCTGCTCAAAGTTGAAGCTATCATTAATCTCCCCTATCCATCCTCATTACATCAGCTATAGAGTCTGCAGGGGAAGGCTAACTTCTTGCTCCATTTTATACCTAACTATGCCGAAGTGGCTAAAGTATTTACGCAATTACTGAAGCAGGGCATCCCATTCCTTTGGGATGAGATAACCCAAAAGTCCTTCGATGCACTGAAGACGTTGCTTGTCAATGCTCCTCTGTTGCATCCTCCGAATTATCGTCGCAATTATTCCCTTTATTTGGCCGTCGCTTTCAGCACGATTGCCATCATTTTGGTACAATAAGATGATGACGGTGATGAGCATGTCATTTATTATCTGTCTCGTAAACTTCTCGATACTAAAACATGATATGCACATGTCGAGAAGTTGGCATTGGCTGCTGTTCAATTTGTTCAACGTTTTCGTCACTACATTTTGTTGCGTACAGTGACTTTGATTTCCTACTGCAACCCTATGACCTGCATATTGTCTCGTCAATTGCTGGGGGGCAAGTACTCAAAGTTGATTGTCATCCTCCAAGAGTTCGATTTGGATTTCACTACTGCTAAGTCGAAGAAGTCATTAGTCTTCGCCGATTTAATCTGCTCTCTCCCTTCCGGCTCCACTCCGTCTGGTTCCGAGGAACGCATTCCGGGCGATACGTTTTTTCTTGGTACGGTGATATCATCGTCTATTTTCATACTTATACCTTTTTATATGAGTTGACGAAGGTGTTGGATGGATAAGTCGTTCTTGCGAACAAGATAGACCTCCCAAGTGTCCTACGGACAAATAAAAACTATTTTCTCTAGATACTGTTTGATTTGGAATTAACTATAACAGGGTTTTAGAAACCTACTTGTAGTCCAGCACTGATCTTCTTTCCAGTGGCTTGAAGAAATTTTTCGTCAAGGATCTGAAATCACAAACACAAGAAAATATCAAAAGCACCTACATAATAAAAATTAATTCATGAACCAAACATCTATCAAGATGATCAAGGAATTCAATAAATGAGATAATTAATTAAATAACCCGTTGATAAAACATGATAAATAAGCTATTTAACTAAAGAACTCATTGAGAAAATGGTATTCATTCATATTATCTTTGATAAAAAAGAGCCTTACAACTGTGTCTGCCTTGATGTCGTACAGGCCTTCCTGGGGTCTGGAACAGACGTTTCCTTTACTCTGACAAGCTTTGCACTCTCTCAGCTAAAATAAACACGGGTGTGTAATCATTCCCACATAATGATCAGTTAAGAGAGTATGAGTCTCTACAGCATTTCTCCTCAAAAATTTTCAAAGTCTAACTTACTAACTCTTCCACTATCCCACACACACTCTAACCTTTGAAGCTGCATTATGGCTTTAATTTATAGGAAAAGAGAGGAGGTTATGGTTCCACATAAGAAGGGATAGAATGCTCTTTTGAAGGGATTGGGCTCCATAAATCAAGGGGTAGACTCCCATAACGGAGGAATGAACATACATGATAGGAGCGAACCTTCGACCAGATAATTTCTTCTAGAAGCTTCCAGATTTGACTATTAGGCTTCTAAATGTTACTTTCCGCCTTTGTTTTACCTTTTATAGGGGTCCACACCCTTAATGAACAAAAAGTGCATTTAGCTCCGCATGATTTAGAGCAAAAAGGTGTGGCACCGCAGGCAATGTTAAGAGAAAGTGTGGTACAAGTGTTTTTAAGACTTTTATGAGCTTTTCTCTCAATTTCAAGGCTTGATTTTAGGAACTTTGATGTTGTAGACTTCCAAGGAAGTACTAAAACGTCATGGTGACAAATTTCAATGTAAAAAATTTCCCCCTAAAGTGCGAAGTCTGAGAGCATTCGAAGAGTGATGTGCTTTATCATTTCAAGAAATAGCCTGTGGACACCCCAGTCGAAACCTTGTAAAAACATTCAATGCAAATCATATATATATATATATATATATATATATATATCATCACTGAGGTAGGAATTCTCATACTCAGATCAAAACCAACTAAAATTGTTCTGATACAAAAATGATTTTAATATTACATCAATAGTGTAGACACAGCATGGACGCAACCATCTGTAATGATAGTCTACTGCATAATGAATAATAAAAACTCCTCGCCATCTGGATGGTGGAAACTACATCCAGGGTCTTGATTTCTGCTTCCCGAACTAGTACGATTCTACTCATGTGATTAAATGTGTTGAAGTTGAACATGGTAGAATCCACTTGATTACCAGTCAATGATGTGAACTGTTAACAAGTGTGAGAGAAGCCACCAATAATGACAATGGCTCTCAAAGTACTCAGTACAATTCATAAAATGTGAATAAGTGATCTGAAGTCGAACATTTCACGGAATCATTGGAACGAAGGTCGATGATGCAACCTGTCATCGAAGGCGAGAAACCTGCCATTAAGGCATGCAGGTTCCAAGGTACCGACGGATTCTAGATCAACTTCCTAGATGATGAGTTGTTGTCGATAGAAAGTGATCTATCGTAAGCAAGCTCATGACATGAAACCATAGATCAAGTTTTGAAGAAATTTTTTTTGCAAGGACTGACTCAGGGATGGTCAACGCAAATGGAGACAAATGTTTGCAGATGAATGGTTTGCTTGACTGTCCTCTTGAACACATAACGATACTGCAGATGGTTTGGTGACAGTTGCCCTAAGCTAATACCCAGAAACCGGCTGAAGACCTTCAATTGGTTTGATTAACTGATAGGCAAGGGATTTTCCCAACCCAGGTAGAAGTGTGACAAAAAGTGTCATGTTCAAGAGTGGTTTACTACTTTTAAATCAAAGTGTAACAAAAGAATTCATTTTCTCTCTTTTCCCCACCATTTCTGGCAAGTACCTCTTTATTTTTGACAAGCTTGAGGAGGATAACATTTGCTTGTTTATAAACTCATCCTTCGGATGAGTCCAACTTAGTTTAAAATCGAACCATAAGAAGGAGTGGTCTATTCCTATTTGTAATCGACAGGTCCTTTACTGTTAAATTTTAACGAGTCCAGTATAGGAGAAACTCAGTGTTTTTCATTTTTAGGGAGTTAGAAGAAAAAAACTTAAGAAAACTCGATAGGTGTACTTTTTCGTAAATTTAGACTCTCAAGCCCAAAAAATGATAAAACAATACAGGAGAGAACTCTACTGACCACGATTAGTCAACGTATACCTTTTTTCGTAAATAGTCCATTTCAGTCCAGAAAAGGGGTAAACTTCTACTGAAGAAACGACTGTTCATTTCCTTTAACAAGTTCGAATAGTCAAGTACTCTGCAATATTTTCATTTTTAGAGAGTCTAAAAAGGGATTAAAAGAGGACTCCATGGTTTCACTTTTTTGTAAATTTTAACGAGCCCGAAAAAGTGATAAAAGTATACTCTTCGTCAAAAATGACCATTTCACCTGAAAAATCCGGTATTCTTCACAAAAACTCAAAACATTAAACATACCTGCTTTAATAATAAAAATATTTTGAAAAACCATATTTTTAAAGTGAAAAATAAACAAATTTAAATTTCATCTATTCGAAAAACTTATAAAAAGGAATTTTCCAAATTCATTTTTATCATTTGAGTTCAGAGTGAAGATTTGGGAGCTTTTGGCAAAAAACGCTCCAGAGAAGATTCCGGACAAACCGACCATTGAAATCGAAAATCGTCTGCTCCAGGTAATCCACATCCTCTTTTCCTTGCTTTTCATCCATTCATTTCCTTAATTTAGGGTTTAAAATTCATTTTTGGAGAGGAAATAAGTTCAAAATTCTGCCCTCGGGGGTCCGCAGGTAAGACACATGGTACCTGCGGACCCCGACATTTTCTTACAAATAAAAATGTCGTGGCCCTGCACTTTTATCACAGAGCTAGTGCAGAGCTACGCACCATCTCTAAACGTAAAGTGCGGGGGCGTCGTGAAGAATTTAAAACATAATTTCTTCCAAAATTACCCAAAATTTTTGTTTTAAAATGATTCTAATCTTTCATTTTGCTCATTGTAGGATATTGACAATGCTCATCTGGCGAGAACGTGAACATGAGGAGGTGGATGAAGCCACAATAATTCATCCGCCTACATTACAAGTTTTAAGAGCATGCGGGCTACTTATATTTTGGGCTATCAGCGGCATGAGAGCTCAAGTATACCTTCTCACTTGGTTGGTAAACAAGTGGGATGTTCAAGACCAGTGTTTCGTGATTGGAGGCAACCGGCTCGAAATTGAGCTGGAGGACATATATTTTTTGACTGGTTTGTCTAAGAGAGGCGAACCACTTTCTCTATTTGGGGCTAGATCAGGTGGCCAATCTGTTGCTAGCCTACAATTAGAGTTCTGCAATGATCAGGGTAATCCAAAAGCCAAACAGATTGATATTAAAACTATTATTCATCCTGAATTAAAATTGATTGCATTTACCGTTACCAAGTTATGTGGAAGTGCAGCTTTGCATGTGGCTATAGGATCTCAAATGCGGATTGCAGTAGATTTCTTCCGAGGCACTATATTCAACTGGTGCGAGGCAGTGTTGGCTAATGTCAAAGGCCAACTAACTAGAGAAAAAAACGAGAAGTTAAATAACTTAGGATATGGATTGATCGTAGTTACTTTTTCTCTAGAGAGGATTCCTCTACTAGCCCGCAACATATTCCAGTTGATGTTGGTAGAGCTCAAGAGCCTTAGATGGTTCGATGGGTTGCTTTGATGGCCCATCATAGCGAGGGTGGAGAGATTGTTCGATTTCCCCCGGCATATTTCCGTTGGTTAAAGCACCAACTCTTTGTGATAGAAGATTTTCCTTATGCGGGCATAGATTTCCACGGCAATCGAGATATGCCACTTCCTCCAGGAGTTTAGTGGGATGAGTCAGGTAAAAAATCTCTTTGACACGCTCTAATTTCTAATTTTTATTTTGTTTTTTAAATCATCCAAAACTGATAACAAAAAATTTCAAATGCATATGTGGGTCCACATCGACCAGTCACTCTCCGCCCCTTTGACAGAAGGCAAAGGGATGCAGCTGCAGTAGCACCACTACCACAGGATCAGACAACAGAAATCCTGACTAATTTGGAACACCATTTGGAGAGACTGACTCTGGACATCCCAGATACTACTATAGATGACATTCCTCTTCGCTTAAAGAGATATGTCATTGGTGTTCTTGGACCGTTCAGGAGATTCTTGAGTAGAGTGGCATGAGTTGTAGTATACTATCATGATCATTACCATGGATAATGGATCATCGATTGTATAGACTCTTATAATTTTTTGTATCACTTTTTTCCGATCATAAGACGTTTTGAACCTATGATTAAGGACGATGTACTATTTTTTGAAAAACTACTCTATGCTATGATATACTACTATTTTCAGTTACCTGTCCAACATGTTATCGAATGTTGATTTACTACTTTTATTATCGCAGATGTCTATTAATCACACTAGAAGCTATTGCATTTGCTAATGTGTTTAAATTTCTTGGAATATCTTGATACTCAATATAATCAAATTCTCGTTCCAAGAGACGAACTCTTAAAAATAATCTGAACAACACTGGGTTTCTAATTGCATATACTTGATTTAATTGTAATACAATGAGTTTAGAATCTAACCTAACGATCAGACTCTGAATTCCAAATGAAATTGATTCAGAGAATAACTCAATAACTGCATTATATTCTGCAATATTGTTTGTTGTTTGACCGAGGCTTACCCCATGCATAAATATTATCTCATCAGTGGGTGAATAAATAACCCAAGCTGCAGAAGAGATATTTCGTGTACTACGAAAAGCGCCATCATCAAAACCAATGTATATTTGAAAAGACTTCGACATCTGCAATATCAAGAGTAATCCAGATAAACAGGAATAGTAGTAAAAGCAAACTTAAACTAGGCACACGTTTCTAATCTACAGCACACCAGCTAAAAATAACTAATATATAGGAAATATCTCCACACAAGAATCAAGCGTAATATCTCTTCAGATAAAGACCATTTCTGGGTTTTCCTAAAGAGACCCCGTCAAAATCAATCAATTCATGGGCCCATTTTGCAAGTTTTCGCTTGACAATATAAGGACCATGCCACATGGGTTCAAATTTCCCAGCCCCTAGCTTATCGTTAGCTTGATCATAAACCAAGACTAGGTCTCCTTCTAAAAAAATTTGAGGTGTAACCTTCCTATCATACTGAGCTTTCATTCGTTTCGCATGAGTCTCGGTGGCTAGTGCAGCGGTGCACCGATTCTCATCTAATTGAGCTAAGTATAAAAATGTTTCTCCTCTTCAGAAATGGCTGGTAGTAACTCTATGGCTAGTTGGAGTGACGGTATCTCGCATTCAATAGGTAATACCGCTTCTAAACCGTAAACCAGTTGAAAAGGGGTAAAACCTGTCGATGGTTTTGTTGAGGTTCGATATGCCCAAAGTGCTGAAAAGAGCATGGTATGCCAATTCAACTTATGAATTCCAATTATTTGTTTGATCATGGTGACTAAAACTTTATTGATAGCTTCAACCAGGCCATTGGCTTGCGAGTTATATGGTGTAGAATTGTCATGGCATAGGCCAAGTTGATCAGTCAGGTCAGTCATCATGATGTTTCGAAAATGGCTCCCATGATCAGTAATTATCGCTTGGGGTACACCGAAACGAGCAATCACATGATTGAACACGAAAGTAGTTGCAATTTTGCCATCTGCCGCAAATGTAGGCATCACCTCGGCTCATTTGGTAAAATAATATACTGCTAGAATAATATACCCATGCCCCCCGGTCAAGTGAGGGTTACATGTAATGAAGTCAATGCTCCATTTTGCAAAAGGACCGATAGCAATTATAGGGTGAAGAGGAGCAGGTGGTGCACACATTTTTTGATCGAATATTTGACAATTATGACACTTTTGGACCGCATAAATACAATCTTTAAATAAGGACGGCCATAAATAACCTGCGCACAACATCTTTTTGGTTGTGGCATACCTAGACATATGACCGCCACATGCTCCAGAGTGACAGTCATTTAAAACCTTTTCGGCTTCTTCATTGGTGAGACAACGTCGAAAAACATAGTTCGCACCACGACGGTATAGTGTGTCGCCAACAATATGATATTGTTGAGACTGGAAACGGATTTTACGTCGTTGTGACCGTGAAAGTTCGGGCCGAAAAGATTGGGTCTGAAGATAAACAATGATATTTCCATACCAAGGATCAATGGTACTAATAATAAATAAGGATTCGTCCGCAATTGGTTGTTTCGCCACAGTTTATGTATCAATACGTGGAAAATCACACATAAGTTCAGCAAATATCAATGATTTCTTTGATTTGGACTTTTCAAATTCCAAATCAAACTCCTATAGGATAACAATCCATTTGGAGTATTTCCCCCCTAGCAATTGTTTGGTCAAGATATACATCATAGGGTGACAATCATAAATCACTGTTGTTTTGCGTAAAAGTATGTAATGACGAAAATGTGGGACAACTTGAACGCCTGCCAAGGCCAATTTCTCCACATGTGAATACTTGATTTCAGTCGGATGCAAGTTGCGACTAAGATAGTAAATCACATGTTCACCATGGAATTCATCTTCCTAGAACCATCCCTATCGTGGAATCGGAAGCGACGAGGTATAAAAAGTAATCCTGGTTGTAATTGGGAGGATGCAATAATGGTGCATGGGTGAACACATGTTTCAGAGCATCAAAAGATCAATCAACGATCTCATCCCAAAAGAAAGGAATATTCTGTTTCAACAACCTGGTGAAACCTTTCGTTAACTCGGCGTAGTTAGGAATGAATCGACGTAAAAAGTTTGATTTCCCTTGCAAACTTTGGAGTTGGCGAAGAGTAGAAGGAGGAGGTAAATTGATGATTCCCTCAACCTTCGATGGATCAACACGAATGCCTGCCTTTGAGACAATAAACCCATAAATCGTCTAGATTGTACGCAAAAAACACATTTTTGAGGATTTAGACGAATCTTATAATGCCTACATCGTATAAAAATGGCTCGTAAATGAGTGATATGATCTGCTCTGCGTGAAGAATGAGCAGGAAAATCATCGAGGTAGGGTTGTATAATGTGTTTAATGTCATGAAATGCATAAGACATGGCTCTTTGAAAAGTGGCGCCAACATTCTTAAGTCCAAAGGGTAGTTTGCGATAAGAAAAGGTTTCCAATGCACATATGAAAGATGTTTTGGGTTGATCTACAGGGAGTCTGTTGATTTGATTGTAGCCAGAAAATCCATCCATGAATGAAAACATTTCACTTCTAGCACAATCGTCAATAATTTGATCGATGTAAGGGATTGGATAATTGTACTTTGGACAAGCTCGATTTATATCCCTATAATCGATACACACTCGTATTGTTCCTTGTTTTTTATTGACCGGAACAATATTAGATACCGAATCCGTTAATGGGATCGAATAAATAAAACCTGCACGAAGTAATTTTTCAACTTTGGCTTTAATAGCGGCAGCTTTTCTCATATGTATCTGACGTAATCTCTGTCTAACTGGTTTAGCATCCAGGTATGTCTTAATTTCATGAACAACAATCGATGGATCAATTCCTGGCATTTCTTCATATGACCAGGCGAAAATGTCATGGAATTCCTGAAATAGGGCTTTATATGCTTGGATTTCATCAGTCGTACAAGAAGCACCTATATGAATGTTTTCAACAATTCCGGGTTTTACTGAACTGTCAAGGGGAACCATTGTAGAAATATTTTCTAAATTCAATTCAGAATCAAAATGTGAGAGAGGATTCTGAGGTTCTTTGACGTAATCAGTAGTAAAAATGGAGGAAAAATTATTCTCAAAATTATCGATATCAGGTAAAAACGAAGACCTATGATGAAGATCTTCCCATGGTAACTCATCGACCAACAAGAATTCACGAATATATTCTTCAGTATTGAATACTTGTTGACCAAGATCTGGAATTGATGTCGAAGCAGAGCTCGATATTGAAAATGACTCCTCATTGATCACATTCACTGGATTAGATTCAGTTGAAGGAATATCAGAAAATGACTGTACAGTCTGATATGCTAACTCAAAAGGACTCAAAGGCATCGCGCCATCGAAAGAATCCAATTATGATTCTGAAGGTACTATCTAAGGATCATCAAAGGAAATAGTACTTGAAGTAATCATATTGATATTAGCAATAGGAGGCTGTACGTTGGGAGCAGGCAGGGAAAAAGTTCCCAGTAAAGCTGAATCTTTAAGAAAACCTACTCCGACATCCTTATAAGGGATAGTCGATTTTCCGATATGCTGGATGTTATCAATAGAGGCTAGGTCGGATGAATAATATGAGAGCTGATCTATTTTAACGATCTTTCCTTTATGAGGAAACATGATAAGATGAAAGATCGATGATACAACAGCAATCATGGCATAAGACCAACTGCGACCCAGGAGAAGGTTGTAATCCAGAGGGGCATCAACCACTTCCACATCTAGATTAACCATTTTGCCTTGGACCTCTATTGGTAGATCTTGTAAAATACCATACGGTTGAAAACCTCTACCATCAAAAGCTTTGAGAATAGTCGGTGATTGGTTAATTTTCGGAGAACCAAGTGATTTCCAACATTTTAACGACATAATACACGTAGACGCCCCTTCATCAACAACAATATGAAAGATACGTTTGTTTTTTACTATTACCGGAATTTGAAAAGCCATTTGATGGGGTAGGAGGGGTGTAAAACTCTCTAAATCGAAGATCATGAGGTTTGAATCCTGGAGATATATGGCTCCTAAGGCTGACAAAAGTAATTTTATTTGGGCTGGGCATGATTGCAACACTTCCAAAGCCGACATTGTTGAAGGGGAAATCACCAAATCTTCAACAATATTGTAATTCTGAGCAGCGCTCACATGTGGATTGAAAGTTGATTTATGAAGTACACCTTTAGCGGGCGGTTTTATTACCAAGTCAGGATTTTGTTTCTCGATCTATAACGGACCAGAAACTGAGGGAGATGTAGTTGATGCTGAATTAGATGTTTCTGCTTCTTTACCAGGATTTTTACTACCATAATCTTGTGATCGCGTTGCAACCATCAAGATATTCTCTAGTGCATTTGAGGAAGATCCAACCATGTTACTATCTTGAGCAAGAAAGGGATCCTTCAAGACAACAGGTATGGGCGAACCCTTAACGAATTTTGATACCTCGGCTCTATGTGGGCACTCTTTTGTAAAATGATCCTTGTCACATATCAGACAAAGATATCGAGGTTTGCGTTTTTTGTCAGTTGGTTCAGTTGTATCATTTTTATCTTTTGAAGATTTTTTCTTTTTATTCTTACCTTTCTTCTTACCACCAGTTTTAGGTTTGGTTGTAGGTGATTCTACAACATGAATATCGGCGGAAGTTTCAATAGAAGAATATCCTTTTGGTGAATCGGGTAAAGTGATAATAGGAGAAGTCGTCTTGGAAGATTTATTCTTACTTTTACCAGTGCTAACAAAACCAATTACACCATCAACGACATGAGAGCCAGAAGGAGTTGTAGTTAATTGACCAGGTCTTGGTAAATCGGGGATTTTATCATACAGAGTACCTGACTAAGTATATAAAAGGTCAAGGTACTTAGCCTGATCAATGACTTGCTCTTATGTAACAACGCCTCCTTTAGCCACATCTTCATTAATTTTGGGCAATAACGATTTAATAAACCATTCAGCAAAAATTTGATCCGGAATAAAGACTTTCACTAAACGCCTTCTACGTCTCCATTCATGAATGTGATCGGATATGTACGTAGACATAGACTATTTTAATGAAGTCAGAAATTATGTGTCATCGTCGTATCTGACAGGCAACTGAAAATCAGTTAAGAAAGCAGTAGCTAGTGCATTAAAATTATTAAAAGAGTCGCGTGGTAACTCAATGTACCATTTGGTAGCTAGACCAATGAGATTTCTCTAAAAAATACGCAATCGAATCGAATCATCGATTATTGAATTGGATGCACACCAGAGGTGATAAGTCATAACCTGATTAGCTGGGTCCTCTCCTGACTTACCCTTAAACTTTGGAATATCACTAGGCAACTTGTTAGGCATCAGCGGCCAATATGGAAGATAAAAGATAGGATCGTTCGTAAGACGCGATAGATCCGGTAAATCTAAAGTTGCTATAAATTGTAACCGATGGCTAGGGTCTTGATAACCTTGTGTGATCAAACCAGTGCCAGGAGGAGGATATCCACGATACCCTGGAATTGGATGCGCATTTGGAATCGTGAAACTTCCTCGGTAACTAGGATTAACCGGACCATACTGGGGTTGTTGAGGTACTTGATAAGTATATCCAGGGTACGGCTAATACTGATATACTGGATTTTTTGTAGCCTGTCCAAATTGATATTGTCCCTGGTACGGTTGATAATTAAATTTTGGTTGACTAACAATAATCGTACTAGTACCAGCTTGTCCTGTAGGCATCTGGACCATAGTCTGAATTGTAGGTCCTGACTGTGGTACAGATACTTGAGGAATTTTCACTGATGCAGGGATAGAAGAAACCGGAGTTGTAGATACTCTAGAAATAGGTGTCGTAGGTTGAACAGAAGTTGCAACAGCAGCAGAAGTCTGAGGCGGAGTCTGAGGTGTACTAGGCCCAGGCTATTGAACTGAACCAGGTGCAGGGACTTGAACGATAGGTTGGACAGGTTGCTAGGTTGGACCAGAACCTATGGACTGTCCAGGTTAATTAGGTATCTGCACATTGGGTTGCATAGTCTGTTGAATTTGAGATGGATCCCACACCATATTCATTCCGGGGTATTGAGCCATAGAAGGTTGTGCATATGAAGGACCATAACCTGGTTGAATGTAGGGTTGATAATTAACTGGAAAATTTCCAGCTCCTTGTAATAATGGTTGACCGGAAGGAGGTTGGAAACCTTGAGTTGGGTACTAACCTTGAGGTTGATAACCTTGAGGCATGTACTGAATCTGGGGTTGATATTGACCCTAAGGAATATACTGAGCCTGGGGTTGACCTTGGGGTATGTATTGTCCCTGAGGTTGATAACCTTGAGGAATGTACTGTCCTTAAGCTTGTTCTCCAGGTAAATAATATTGTCCTACAGTTTTTCCTGGTAAAAAATTACCTTGAGGTTGCCCCCCAGGCGGTAATTGACTTCCTTGATGTTGCCCCCCAGGTGATAACTGACTACCTTAGGGTTGCCCCTCAGGCGTTAACTGACCCTTGAGGTTGAGGATTTGGAATATTACCAGACATCATAAAAATTTGCTCTGCGTTCAACGTTTCAGTTTTTGTTCCATTTGTACCATATGATAATACTTGTTCAATTGGTTGAGGAGTTGCTCCTTAGAAGGTACCAGAGAGTGACTGGTACCCCGAAGGAACAGACGGACCACCGTATAAAAATGTTTCCGAAGATTGGGAAAACACAGATGACTCACCTGACATAGCTGATGAAGGATAATAACCTCTCGGTGTAGGATGAAAAGGAATTCGGGGTGGTGAATAAGTAAGACCTGGGTTTTGTAAAAAATCTGTCAATGATAAATACCAAGCGTCAGTTCTAAAAGGACTGTAGAATATTGATTCACGCTCCCTAAGATTCAAAGTTTCTTGGGTTTCGGGAAGAGTTACGTCTTCGTTTAGACTAACAAGTTCTTCAATACATATGAGGTCAGAAGCAAGATTTTCAGCAATGCGATGTCTTACCCTAGGTGAACCAGGATCACTGAAAGTCGGAGTAACAAATCTTGAAGATGGTTCCAATACAGTAGGTTCATTGTTTGGCTCAGAAATTTCAGGTTCTTCAGCTAATTCACTGGAAGGATAAATACTATCAGTAACTTCGGAAATTGAAATTGGCTCTTGAATATGTTATGTTGTTTTTGATTGATAAACAGGATGAATAACTATAGATGATTCTCCTGTTTTTGTTGATCTAATTGACACCAGGCGATACTAGAGCTCTCAACCCTTCAAGTTGGCTTGGTGTATACACAAGGGGGTTTCCCCTGGAGTCTACGTGATTGTATTGGTAATTCAGCCACGATTAAAAATTATTAATCACACGCAATCAAAGAAAATTTCAGTGAAAACGCCTAGAGTCGCTAAGGAAACAAACAAATGAATCACACGCCTAAAAATCTAGGAGATCAAACAACACACAAACAATAACTTCCCACACTAAAAACACTAGTTGGTGATGAAATCCAACATCGTAGTATTTTAATGTAGAAAGGGCGGTTGGAACAGTTACCCCGACAACCTGCTTAATGAAACAGACTGGTACAAGTTTCTCCACTTAAACCATCTCAAGTGAAGATAAACCTCCGTAGAGTCCAAGTGAGTCTAGTCGATGTCTACTCCAAGTACGGTGGGATCTTTCCTCCACCGTCACCTTAGGAAAAAATCGTAAAGATTATGGCCACTATGGTTACCAATAGGAACTAATATACCTGGGGGAACAGTCTACGATCTGACATACGCGCAAGGGCAGAGTAACAAAGCTCAATCCCCTTGAAGGCTCCTTGACATAATCCAAGGTATACCGACAAGTGACCCCAGGCTCCTCGACAATGGTCTATCCGAGGTTTACCGTTGTTAATACATGCACATCTGTTATCGTTCCCAATGAGATAGAATTGATTATCCCACTGGTTCAGATATGACCTCGTGCTTGACTCCTTTAAGAGGAGCTTCCCAGAGCATACAAGCGACTATTAGATTTTTCCTACCGCAAGATCGACTACTTGTTTGTTTTAATTTTCTTGGAGATTTAATCACTCCCTACTCCAAGACACTAGCCTAAGCTATATTGGTGAAAAGAGCCCTAGAAATATAAAAAATTACTAGAATGATTTTAATTTAAGCGTTGGTTTTAATAGGATGTTTCTTAGGACAATAGGTGCGAAAGTGAAACTGATGATATGTAGTGACCCGATTCAAAACACACTAAAAATGCATCTATTATGAGAAACAATTCTTTTTCTTTCAATGAATTCTATCTAAAGGAAGAGTTGAGAAATGCAATCTTTTAAAACAATTCTTTCCTTCAAACAAGAATAAATGAAAAGAAATCTAATTTCATGAGAACTCAAAACGATCTATTGCTTAATAAGAAATCCCTTTATCATTCAAGATCGAAATTACAAACAAAGTTTTTCTTCAAAAGAATACTGTAATTTCTAGAAATAACACTCAAAACTAAAAACACTGATTCTGAGATCTAAAATATTCTAAGACTAAATTTGAATTAAAATTTTAAATATTTTGAGGATGTCTTGCTTAGCTTGTTATCTAACTAAGACATTCTTTGCTTGGATCAACAACAACTCAAAAAACACCCAATTTTGGTTTTTTAAGTGAAATTCCAAACTTATCAACAAATTTTTTTTAAAGATTTGCAAATGAGAAAATGGGATCTAAATCTCATAAAACAATTTCTACTATGATGTCAAACTCAGCAAGAAAGCAAGGAAATACCATTGATCTAAAGGTATACCAAGGTTTCTAATCTTTGAGCAGGATAAAGACAAAGCAAAAATCATTATAACATGCAGATCTTACAGAAAATCATTCAAAACTAAAAATGCTGAAATAAACTCTTAATCAAAATTTTCTGACAGAAGATATAAGTTTGGGTATACACTGAGAATCTAACAAACTAATCCAGAAAAGAGGATTTTAAGATTTTCCAAAAATTTTCACAAGGTCCGCAGGATTCAGTGTTAACCAGTGCGATCTCGCACTGTGTATACAAGAAAAGAGCAGAGATGCCCACACTGTTTCTAAAAGAAAAGTGCGGACACCAGAAAACTAAAAGAAAAAATAAAAATAAAAAACTCTAAATCATTTCTCAGGGATTCTACAGGGATAAACTACCCAAGCCAGTATAAATAAATCAAAATCAGAAAAAAATAAATTCATAATTCAAAAATAAAAGAAATCAAAGTTCAAGATCATTTCTCCAGTGGAGTCGCCATTTTGTTGGATGGATAAGTCGTTCTTGCGGACCAAACAGACCTCCCAAGTGTCCTACAGACAGCTAGCAACAAATGGACAAATAAAAACTATTTTCTCTAGATACTGTTTGATTTGGAATTAACTATAACAAGGTTTTAAAAACCTACTTGTAGTCCAGCGCTGATCTTCTTTCCAGTGGCTTGAATAAAGTCGTCGTCAAGGATCTGCAATCACAAACACAAGAAAATATCAAAAGCACCTGCATAATAAAAATTAATTCATGAATCAAACATCTATCAAGATGATCAAGGAATTCAAGAAATTAGATAATTAATTAAATAACCCGTTGATAAAACATGATAAATAAGCTATTTAACTAAAAAACTCATTGAGAAAACGATATTCATTCGTATTATCTTTGATAAAAAAGAGCCTTACAACTGTTTCCGCCTTGATGATGTACAGGCCTTCCTGGGGTCCGGAACAGGTGTTTCCTTTACTCTGACAAGCTTTGCACTCTCTTAGCTAAAATACACATGGGTGTCTAATCATTCCCACATAATGATCAGTTAAGAGAGTATGAGTCTCTACAGCATTTCTCCTCAAAAATTCTCAAAGTTTAACTTACTAACTGTTCCACTATCCCACACACACTCTAACCTTTGAAGCTGCATTATGGCTTTAATTTATAGGAAAAGAGAGGAGGTTATGGTTCCACATAAGAAGGGATAGAATGCTCTTTTGAATGGATTGGGCTCCATAAGTCAAGGGGTAGGCTCCCATAATGGAGGAATGAACATACATGATAGGAGCGAACCTTCGACCAGATAATTGCTTCTAGAAGCTTCCAGATTTGACTGCTGGGCTTCTAAATGTTACTTTCCGCCTTTGTTTTACCTTTTACAGGGTTCCGCACCCTTAATGAATAAAAAGTGTGTTTAGCTCCGCATGATTTAGAGCAAAAAGGTGCGCCACCGCAGACAATGTTAAGAGAAAGTGTGGTACAAGTGTTTTTAAGACTTTTATGAGCTTTTCTCTCAATTTCAAGGCTTGATTTTAGTAACTTTGATGTTGTAGACTTCCAATGGAGTACTAAAATGTCATGGTGACAAATTTCAGTGTAACAGAAGGATTCCTGTAGTTGCATCCACCATCAATCACAACCCTATTGTATAGTCAGAGATACACTCTACCGCATCGGAGTTGATTCCATTCTCTGTCGGTGTTTGACTCTCGAGGAGGCTGAGAAATCCTTGAATGATTGTCATAGTGACACCTATGGCAATCACATGTCTGGTTATGATATTGCACACAAAATTCTTTGTGCTAGGTATTTCTGGCCCACCATCTTCAAGCATTATTGTTGTTCGAAAATGCCATGTTTACTAGATCTATCAGCACAAGATGCATTTGTTGCCTTCCCATCTCCACCCTGTCATTACTGTTGGTCCCTTTGTGAAGTGGGGCATCGATTTTATGATGTGTAACCCTCACTTGATCGGGGGGCATGCTTATATCATCGTAGTCGTTGACTACTTCACCAAATGGGTCGAAGCAATGCCTACACTTACGCCTGACGGTAAGACAACAACTCAATTTATATTCAATCATATCATTTCTAGGTTTGGTGTCCCTCAAGCCATTTTTACCAATCATGTTTCCCATTTTTCGGCATTAAATGGTGGCAGAGTTGACTTCAAAGTTGGGTCTGCGTCACGACAACTCAACGCCATACTATCCTCAGGCCAATGGCCAGGTTGAAGCCGTGAATAAAGTTCTTGTCATTATGCTTCAACGTACGATTGGGATGCACAAATAAAATTGGAATCTCATGTTATTTTTGGCTCTTTGGGCATACTTAACCTCAGTAAAAGATGCGACCGGATTCACTCCATTTCAGCTTGTTTACGGTCTGGAAGCTACCCTTTCGATTGAATGTGAAATACCTTCGCTCAAGTTAGTTGTTGAATTGCTGCCAAATACTTCGCCAGAAGAAGAGCATCTTCTCTACTTAGAAAGGTTGTATGAAACTCGCCGCTTTGCTACTCTGTTCATTGAAGCACAGAAAAAGGGGGTCAAAGCTCATTTTGACCAGTCGGTTTCCCCTGGTTCCTTCATAAAAGGAGACCTCGTCCTCCTGTACGACCAAGCTCACGATAAGTTGGGGGCAAACAAATTTCAACCCATGTGGCATGGGCCCTACATTGTTAAACATGTTTTGCAGAATGGGGCCTATGAGCTTATTGATTATGAAGGTCATCCTCTAGATCAACCCAAAAATGGGTTGTATCTTAAAAATACTATGCATGAGTCATTTGTGCATGTTTTGTGTACATAGGTGTTCTTTTCATTTTTGTACATTTTTGGCTTGGTGTACTTTGCGAGCATTTTCCTGCTTATTGGATCGTTGCTTATTGTGCAGATGTCTATTACCACTTATGTCGGTTTCGCAGATGGTGCTTCCAACAGTACCCGAAACCTGTCTTCAGCAGCTTGGGTGATTTATGATCCTGCTAGTGAGTTGATAGATATTCAAGGTATTTGTCTAGGACAAACTACAAACAATGTCGTTGAATATAGTGTTTTTATTGAACTATTAACCGAGGTGATTAACCTGGAAATTCGTGCATTGATTGTTAACCTAGACTCACAACTTGTTTTTCTTCAACTTAATGGACATTGTTCTGTTATTAAACCCTTACATCTTAAGGTTGTATTTGCGTGTTCATCTACTAGAAAGACATTTTGATTACATTACATATCAACATATTCCTAGACAAATGAATGCATTAATTGATACAATAGCTAACATTGTATTAGATAGAAATTTGTGTAATTTGTAAAATCATCATCACATGAAAAGATCCATATAGGAAAATATATATAATGTTTGCATCAGTGTGCATCATAAGTTCAAAAAATATGTATGTTTCGGTTACATCCTGAGACATCATGTCTCTCAAAAATATGCGGAAATAAAACCTAGGTGTCTACTTGGCGTGACGCTCATGATAGCTCGTCATTGCCCATACAATCCGCCTCAACAAGTGGTGAACTCGGTTTGACACCCCTGTTGTGTGTCTTTGGTATGCACGAGGAACATCATCGAATCGTGCATAGTCTGGGATCCCACGTGAGATTCCCTCCAAGTTGTGTATGATTTCCTCCTCGCCTCCCTCACCATAAGGGGAAATATCAAAGTCACGAGGAATCCGCCTCACTATCAGGGACATACCACCAAGTCTCTCTGGGCCAACATCTGCAATTACTCGGATTTAATGTCAAAACATGCATAACAAACAAAACAATCATAATACTCACGAAGATTAAAAATTAATCTTACCCAGTACTTCATCCCAATCCTCTCCCTCAGGGAGCAGGAGATCTGCATCATCAATGAAATCTATGCCAGAGTAGGGCCAATCCTCCACGACAATCAGTTGTTAGCGGAGCCACTCAAATAACTCAGTCTCTAGGACATATTTTGACCACCCCCTGACCTAGACATCAGCGTTGCCCAACGGGCCATCTATGGTTCCTGTGCTGGTGGTGTCGAAACTATCACCTCCTAATGTTGAAATATTGGTAGTCGTTCCAAGATGAACGATACCAGAATGGACTCGTAACCGAACTGCTTCAGCTTGGTTTTCTTGCACTTTGTTAGTTGATGCTTCATGTTGATTGTCACTACCTCTGCCCAGTTGTAGAGAGTCAATGCCATGCAATCTACTACAAGAAGTAGTTGTGTCCTTGTGGCCTCGTGCGGTGCCTGCGATCCTGCAGCGCGTGTGATGGTGTGCAGCACTACCTTTAGTGCCAAGTCCGGAATAGTTTGGATATTCATTTTTCTACTTCCCGATCCTTTCCTTGCCCTTGGGCACACCCTTTCAATAACCATACTCATGTTCTCCATTGAGGGCCGGGTGTCGGTCAGGATTGGTACTTCCCCCTTCCATGACAGTCCAGTGATGAAATAGACGTCTGAAACTTCAATCTCAAGTTCTTGGTCATGAATAATAAACTTTTCCTAATCAACGTCCCAGACACTGATCAAGTATTGCAATAGCTCCAGTTGAGCTCTAAGACATGGTGTCATAAAGAATTTTTTGAGCCCACAATCTCTGAGAGCTTACATGCATCTTTTGTTGTCCATGGCAAGTTCATATTCTTCACTGCGTTCTCGTTCTTTCCATTCAATCACCATTTTTCCACTTCACACCTGCAAAAACATTCATATGACTGTCATTAGCCACATTCTAAGCTTTTGAAACATTAAGTTGGGCCTCCTTGTCTACAATTACAAGCTAAGATTGATTGTCACAGTTGGCGCGAATGTTTTGGAAATAGTCATGCCAACTAGCGTGCCCTAGTTCAGATTTTAGGACAATTAGCACGGGTCCGTGCTCGATACCCGCGCCCTAATTTTTGTAAATTCCCTCGTAAATTCACACATGTGGGTTTTCAGGTAATGAAACTATAATCAAAATGCAATGAAATATGTTAGCTCTTACCTGGAATTAACGGATTCGAGATTGGTCTTCCGGATTGCCTGCTATCTCTGCCGCAAAACCGCAGTGAAAAAGGGTAACAAATTTCTCACAAGAGGTAAAAGTGAAAAGTAATTATTTTTTACTATTTTTGGCATATTAATAATTTTCAGAACCCTAATTAGGTTTTAAAGTGTATTTTTTGATTATTTCGATACGTTATTTCGAGAAATGGGTTTTATGTTTGTCTCTTGTGCAGCGACAGGTTTTTCAACATAAAAACGATGAAGTAATGAGTTTTATTTTATACTTTTTCAGACTCGGTAAAAACACGAAAAAGTCACTGTTGGAGTCATCTTTTAGCTCTTTTTTGACTCCCTAAACATGAAAATATTGTCGAGACTCTTGTCGTTTTCAACTCGTTAAATGGCTGCCAAACAATATCTACCCAGTATACGTTTACCCCTTTTTCGGGCTGGGATGGAATATTTATGAAAAAGGAATACCTTAGCCTATCGCGACTAAGAGGTTCTCTCAGACACAGTTTCTACCTTTTTGGATATGTGAGACTATCTACGAAAAGGGATTGTTAGAGTTTTATTTTCCTCTTCTTTTCAAACTCCCTAAACTTGAAAATATGTCGAGTCATTCCTTTGTCAGACTCGTTAAAACCTAAATGACATCGGAAATCGTCACCATGACGTAACCGAGTTCCTCCTTCCCAGGGCTCGTAAAATGTACTAGGATGGATTTGTCCGAAGGATAAAGTTACATGACAAGAATATGCTATCCCCTTCAAGCTTATTTTCCAAAAAATGATTGGGGTACTCGCCAGCGATGGTGGGGGGGGAATGAAACCAGTTCTTAGTTGTGTCGGCAGTATGTTGCTCTTGAACATGACACTCATATGCATTCATGTCGGGTCGGGGACATCTCATTTTGATATTTTTTCCTCCACAGGTTTGGGTAATCTCTTTTGACCTATCATATGCTCTTTTCCATGTCATCATGACCTCAAATCCCTTGATGTCAAATACTGCCAATTCTGGAGTCATGTCGCTGATATTTTCAAGAGAAGTTTCCAATTATAGTTTTCAACCTCCCTCTGATCCTCTGTTTAGTCCTGATTCACTATCATCATGTTCCTCTGTCTCGTGTCAATGATGTGGGAAACATTATGGCCCTCCTTTGACCGGATCACTTCCTGTAGACTTCAGCTCATTATCCAGGAATTTGATCTAAAGAATCCCTTCCGGTACCTTAGAGCTTGCATGCCTCAATGGCGAGTTCTTCGCATTCAACGACAGGTCCACATCATTGGTCTTCGATCGAGTGATTATGCGGGTGTTTGACGCTGCATCACTGTTCACATTCCGTGGATTGTACCTGTTGTACCTTGAGAACCATTGTCATTATTGGTGATTTCTCTCATGCCTATTAACGACTTTCATCATTGTATTGTAATCAGGTGACTTTCTTGCATGTTTGACTTCAACTCACATATTCGCATGCTTGAATTTGTACTTGTTTGGGTCAATATGGAGCACAAGACCCTGGTTTTTGTCTGATAAGATCCAGTTTGCAAGATATTTTGGTTTATCATGAATGTATGCATGACTCTTTTGATTGGATGGTTGCGACCATACCTGAGTCTATTTGTTGATCCTTATTGCTGGATGGCTGTGTCCATACCTCGGATCTCATTTTTTGTGTACTCTATTATGGATGGTTGCACCCATGCCACAAGTTCATGTATCAGAGATATCAGTTGTATTTGTACTTGCAGGTCTTCTGACAACAGTGTTTGGTTCGAACGTGTTCTCGTAAAGCATTTCACCCCTCCCTCTCTTTCGGACCTCATGCTTTAGGGGGCATCTGTTACACAACATTTTGTCACCGTCCCAACAATCCCCATCCCGCACATTGGAGGACCATTTCTGTGAATTATATGAAGTGTCATGCCCTGCAAAGAGTATCATTGCATCCCTTTCCATGAGGAGAACATTTCCTCTGTTGAATTTTCCTTGAGAAAACCACAAAAAACACATGCTTTTGGGTTGGCGTTGGTAGGCTGTTATGCCCTCGCGCCGATGAAGGAAATTAACACTCAGCCCCATGCCCATTGGTGCTCTGTCCCAGTGAGCTACCCACACCAAGCTGTTTTTGGAATGTTTTCTAAATATAGAAGCAAATTTTCCAAGCTACCTACTTCATGAGTGAGCTAGCTTGGGTTGTTCGACTTCATAACCATGAACATCTTCCTTTGGCTTCTTGTTTCCACCTTTTGGGGGAACCTCCCAAAGGATAAGACCTCCCTTCCACCATTTGAGGGATCCCAACCTCCTCCTCTCCTTCTATAAATAAATCTATCTCACACTAATGTAGCTAGCTAAATAACTGAAAAAGGAATTGTTGAACATTTTGCTGAAACAGTCTATAGCTAGTGAGATAGAGAAAAGAGAGATACCCTTGTCATGAGAGAGCTTAGTCTTTTGCCTCACCAGGTCCAAATTGCCCGACTAATGCTCAAGACGCACTACGACTGGACCCGCTGAAGGAGGCTGCGACTTCAAGGCTCCGTTTGTAATCTATTTCTTTCTCTTAATACTTACGTGACTGATGTTTTGGTTCTTGCATTGTGTCGATGTGATTTATATTACACAATACGTTTAATATTCCTCGAATGATTAGCTAGTTATGAATGTAATTATTATCATGTATGCTGCTTTTGTCCTTTGATCTTTGTGAAGACATCCGAATACCATTGCTGAAAGATCGTGACACGTCTGGACAAGGATCAGGAGACCTTCACTGCAACTACAACGATCGCGTTGAATCACAGGTAGGAAAATCTATCCCAACTCATTCCATTCATTAACTAGGAACCAATACATTAACATGCTCCCTTGCTGCTAGAACCACACTAGGGCTAGAGGGATCACCTCTGTCCGTAGAGGAGATTTACCTACACAACAATGTCACCTATGACAATGCCACCTTTACTGTGGTTGCATTGTAAGTTGGTATCTATCTTTTCCATTGGAGTTGATGTAAAACAGAGCATATGCTCTGAATATGTCATATTGGCAATCATTAAGAATGTTGGTGTTGGGAAGTCTATCGTTATTTGATTTTTTATTATATGCTAACTTTAAACTCACATGTTTGTATGTTTTCGAGTTTGTGTTGTGCAGGAATCTCTCTCATCTGAGCCTCGGAGGAGAAATTTCTCTAGTAACTAAACTTAGAGTCGATGTATGTGAATCCAGAAGTTCACTATATAGGTTCACTGTATTTTACTTTTGAGCACTTTTGGTTCATTTCATTTAAAATGATAGTCCAGACTATATTTAGCAGCTTTTTATAATATATGTTGTTCAAAGTTGATTCATTGATTAGCATGCAGTGACCTTAAAGGAAATGATCTCTTGGGCCAAATTCCGGACGAGATTGGAGATTTCTCTGAGTTGAAAATCTTGTGAGTTACTCTCCCTATTCTTGCAAGACTACCGTGGTTAAATCAGGTCATCTCCATAAAAAATGGCTTATGAAAACCCCTTGAAAATCCCTTCAAAGAAATGTTCACCCCACCCATATAGGAAAGTCTTTTTTAAAACGTTTATCTGTCCAAACAAAAATTATTGTTCAACTACAAATTGGTTAAAGAAGATATCACCATATGCCAGCACTCATATTCTGGTTCAAGATGCATACATTACTTTACTATAGATAATTGTTAAGTATTATGTTGAAAACAACAGTCTTTTGAGAAGATATATGATTCCAAACTAAGTTGTTGTGTTCATATAAACATCCCTTTAGTTAAATCTATTAGTCATCATTCTCATGGTTTATATTTCATAGAATGCCCTCACCATATGCCAACACTCGTAGTCTGGTTCAAGATGCATACATTACTTTACTATAGATAATTGTTAAGTATTATGCTAAAATCATCAATCTTTTGAGAATATATTTGATTCCAAATCAAGCGATTGTGTGCGTCTAAACATCCCTTTAGTCAAATCTATTGGTCATCATTTTCATGGTTTATATTTCATAGAATTCCCTCGCCATATGCCAACACTCAGAGTCTGGTTAGAGGTGCATACATTACTTTACTATAGATAATTGTTAAGTATTATGCTGAAAACAACAATCTTTTCAGAAGATATCTGATGCCAAACCAAGTTGTTGTGCACGTCTAAACATCCCTTTAGTGAAATCTATTAGTCAACATTCTCATGTTTTATATTTGATAGAAGGCCCTGACTTGATTTGATCTTCAATGTTGCTGCATAGATGCCTCTTTAAATTATTTATATGGAGACATTCCCTTTTCAATATCGAAGTTGAAACAGTTAGAACACTTGTAAGTATGCTAACATTCCATAGTTTCTCACTATTGTACTGGACTTAGCTTAATTTGTAGATGTTTTTTTGTATTTTTCCCCGTCTTAAAAGGGAGTGAAAGCTCTTTCTGGCACATTGACCAAATTTACAGCATTGTGAAGAATAACTAGTTAATGGGGCTTATCCCTTCAACGTTGTCTCAGATTCCAAGCTTGAAGAAAATGTAAGTTGTGAATACTATTTTGGATTCTACTCTCTTTGATACTATTTACTTGTCAAATAACTGCATAGGATGTATAAACTTTGGATTTTGGAGAGTATCATTTAACAATGCTTTTACATTTTTTAGGGATTTTGCAGAAAATCAATTAAGTGGGGAGATCGCCAGGCTTATCTATTAGAATGAACTCTGTAATATTTGTAAGAGTCTAGGTTCTTTATGAGTTTCTTGGGATTATCGTTCTCTCGTTAAGAAAAAATTGTTATTATTTTCCTGTTAAGTTTTGGAAGAAGCTTTTGTGTTAAATGCATTGTTATTAGGTTTGCAAACAAAATTTGGCACCCATTCTTTTTTAAATGGGAATATTTTTATCATTTCCAGGGGGTTGCGTGTTGTGAAACCAGCTCCAAAAATAGAAGAAAAGAGAGATCAACGCCTTAGAAATCAACCACTTCGAGGGGGCAACCTCCAATACATTACATAAATGAATGATTCTTGCATGATCCAAATTACAAAACCTCCTTTCTATATATAGGAGTCCATGGGGCCACAATGTAATCCTAGCTGACCTAACAATAATAATTTAAGGGCACAATAATAACAATATGGGGGTTACAGGGCTACAATAATAACAATAAGAAGATTACACTAACAACAATAAGGGACTATACTAGTAATATAGGGACCTAACATGCCCCTCTCCTTCAAAAAAGTGTTGACCTCAACGCTCGAGTAGCTCTGGGTGCTTCTGTATAAAATTCTCATCTTCCCATATAGAATCTTCAGTGGGTAAGTTCTTCCACTTGATGAGATACTCTAAAATTGATGGATTTCGTAGCTTTCGAGTTCTTATTTCCGTGACTGCTTCAGTTTCCAATATGATTTTTCCTTCCTCATCAAGTTCTAGAAATATTGTTTAAACTGGAAGATTTTCACCTATAACCTTCTTTAAGCATGAAACATGGAAAACTAGATGCACTCATGAAGAAGTAGGAAGCTCCAATTTGTATGCCATAGTACCAATCTTTTGCAACACCTTGTAAGGACCATAGTACTTTGGTGATAATTTATTATCCTTCTTAGCTTGCTTGAGGGACATTTGTTTGTATGGTTGTAGCCGTAAAAATGCCCAGTCTCCTACATCAAAACTTCTCTCACTTCTTTATTCGATTTTGTACCAAATTCAGGTTATCCTTTAAGAGTTGGAGAACTTCTTGTTGATGCTCGATGTGATCTTCCACTGCTTGAACCTTCGACTTTTCTCTTAAAGATGATGTGATGGACGGTGGATGATATCCATAAAGTGCCATAAATGGGGTCATTTTTGTTGCAGTATGGAAGGAAGTGTTATACCACAATTCAACGAGAGGTAACCACTTGACCCATTGTGTTTGTTTATCAGATAGAAAACAACGAAGATATCCTTCCAAACATTTGTTTACTAGCTCAGTTTGACCATCGGATTGAGGATGATAAGATGAACTATGAGATAATTGAGTACCCAAAAAAGAAAATAACTTCGTAAAAAAATTCCAGTAAAAATGGGATCTTTGTCGCTCAAAATAACCCTTGGGTTTCCATGTAGCTTTTGAATTGTGTCCATAAATGTAGTAGCAACTGTACTTGCTTTAAATGGACGAGATAATGCACAAAATTGTGCATACTTGGTAAGATTATCAACTACCACCATGATGAAACTCTTTCCTTCAT
Source organism: Pinus albicaulis (assembly GCA_034641835.2). Taxonomy (NCBI): domain Eukaryota; kingdom Viridiplantae; phylum Streptophyta; class Pinopsida; order Pinales; family Pinaceae; genus Pinus; species Pinus albicaulis. The sequence continues at coordinate 223,881,791 of CM076573.1, forward strand.
ACATAGGTAAACCTGTGATAAAATCCATTTAAATCTCCTCCCAACATTGATTTGGAATGGATAAAGGTTGTAGAAGACCCCCCGGGGTCTTAATTGTCTCAAATTTATTCTGCTGGCAAACCAAACATTCCGCCACAAAATTTTGAATATCAGATTTAAGGTCATCCCAAAAAAATTCTTTCTTCACCCTATGGTAAGTTTTTAAAAATCCCGAGTGTCCTCCTAAAGGAGAAGTTTGCAATTCCAAAAGAATTTTTTGTTTTAGTTGGGAATTATTACAAATATATAAGTGATCTTTGTACCATAAGGAATCATTTTTCCAACTAAATGTATCATATGTACTAATATCTTGCTACAACTTTTGAATGAGTGTCCACACTTCTTCGTCCTTCTTCCATTCATCCCTTGCTTCAGTTATCCAATCTGGTTGGATAATAGAAATGACAAAAAGAAATGCTTCCACCTCTACATTCTTTCTTGAGAGTGCATCTGCAACAAAATTTAGCTTCCCTTTTTTGTAGATTATTTCAAAGTCATAACCCAACATCTTTGTGACCCATTTTTGCTGCTCTTCTGAAGATAGTATTTGTTCCAAAAAGTGTTTAAGACTATCATGATCAGTTTTTACCTTGAAGTGTCTTCCCATTAGGTAAGTTCTCCATTTCTTTAGTGCATGCAGTATTTCTAACATTTCCTTCTCATAAATAGGTTTCTGTAAATACTTTCCTTTGATTGGACGACTTTCAAAAGCAATGGGTCTTCCTTCCTACATTAAAACTGCACCAATTCCATTTCCTGAGGCATCACATTCCACAATAAAGGTTTTTGTGAAGTCCGGTGTAGCTAAGACCGGTGCTAGGCACATTGCCTCTTTAAGACGTTCAAAGGCCTTAGTTGCTTTAGGAGTCCATGAAAATGCATCTTTCTTCAATAATGTTGTTAGAGGTGCTGCTATTCTCCCATAATTCTTAACAAACTTGCGATAATACCCTGTTAACCCTAGAAATCCTCGCAACTTCTTTATGGTTGTGGGGACTTTCCATTCCTTAATGGCTTTAATTTTGTTAGGGTCTACCTTAACACCCTCGTGAGATACAATATGACCGAGATATTCCACCTCTTGTACTCCAAAGAAAATCCCTTCAAAGAAATGTTCACCCCGCCCATCTAGGAAAGTATCTTTTAAAACGTTTATCTGTCCAAAAAAAAATTATTGTTCAACTACAAATTGGTTAAAGCAGATATCACCATATGCCAGCACTCGTAGTTTGGTTCAAGATGCATACATTACTTTACTATAGATAATTGTTAAGTATTATGTTGAAAACAACAATCTTTTGAGAAGATATTTGATTCCAAACCAAGTTATTGTGTGTGTATAAACATCCCTTTAGTCAAATCTATTAGTCATCATTCTCATGGTTTATATTTCATAGAATGTCCTCACCATATGCCAACACTCGTAGTCTGGTTCAAGATGCATACGTTACTTTACTATAGATAATTGTTAAGTATTATGCTAAAAACAACAATCTTTTGAGAATATATTTGATGCCAAACCAAGTGATTGTGTGCGTCTAAACATCCCTTTAGTCAAATATATTGGTCACCATTTTCATGGTTTATATTTCATAGAATTCCCTCGCCATATGCCAACACTCGTAGTCTGGTTAGAGGTGCATACATTACTTTACTATAGATAATTTTTAAGTATTATGCTGAAAACAACAATCTTTGCAGAAGATATCTGATGCCAAACCAACTTGTTGTGCATGTCTAAACATCCCTTTAGTCAAATCTATTAGTCATCATTCTCATGTTTTATATTTGATAGAATGCCCTGACTTGATTTGATCTTCAATGTTGCTGCATAGATGCCTCTTTAAATTATTTATATGGAGACATTCCCTTTTCAATATCGAAGTTGAAATAGCTAGAACACTTGTAAGTATGCTAACATTCTGCAGTGGCTCGCTATTGTACTGGATTTAGCTTAATTTGTAGATGTTTTTGTATTTTTCCCTGTCTTAAAAGGGAGTGAAAGCTCTTTCTGGCACATTGACCAAATTTATAGGATTGTGAAGAATAACCAGTTAATGGGGCTTATCCCTTCAACGTTGTCTCAGATTCCAAGCTTGAAGAAAATGTAAGTTGTGCATACTATTTTGGATTCTAATCTCTTTGCTACTATTTACTTGTCAAAGAACTGCATAGGATGTATAAACTCTGGATTTTAGAGAGTATCATTTGACAATGATTTTACATTTTTTAGGGATTTTGCAGACAATCAATTAAGTGGGGAGATCGCCAGGCTTATCTATTGGAATGAAATCTGCAATATTTGTAAGGGTCTAGGTTCTTTATGAGTTTTTTGGGCTTATCATTCTCTCCTTAGAAAATTTTGTTATTATTTTCCTATTAAGGTTTGCAAGAAGATTTTGTGTTAAATGCATTGTTCTTAGATTTTCAAACTAAATTTGGCGCCCATTCTTTTTTAAATGGGAATATTGTTATCATTTCCAGGGGGTTGCGTGTTGTGAAACCAGCTCCAAAAATAGAAGAAAAGAGAGATCAACGCCTTAGAAATCAGCCACTTCGAGGGGGAAACCTCCAATACATTACATAAATGAATGATTATTGAATGATCCAAATTACAAAACCTCCTTTCTATATATAAGAGTCCATGGGGCCACAATGTAATCCTAGCCGACCTAACAATAATAATTTAAGGGCACAATAGTAATAATATGGGGGTTATAGGGCTACAATAATAACAATAAGGGGATTACACTAACAACAGTAAGGGACTATACTAGTAATAGAGGGACCTAACATTCCCCTCTCCTTCAAAAGAGTGTTGTCCTCAATGATTGAGTAGCTCTTGGTGCTTTTGTATAAAATTCTCATCCTCCCATGTAGAATCTTCAATGGGTAAGTTTGTCCACTTGATGAGATACTCTGAAATTGATCGATTTTGTAGCTTTCGAGTTCTTATTTCCGTGACCGCTTCAAGTTCCAATATGATTTTTCCTTCCTCAACAAGTTCTGGCAATATTGTTTGAACTGGAATATTTTCACCTATAACCTTCTTTAAGCATGAAACATGGAAAACTAGATGCACTCGTGAAGAAGTAGGAAGCTCCAATTTGTATGCCATAGTACCAATATTTTGCAACACCTTGTAAGGACTATAGTACTTTGGGGATAATTTATTATCCTTCTTAGCTTGCTTGAGGTACATTTGTTTGTATGGTTGTAGCCGTAAAAATACCCAATCTCCTACATCAAAACTTCTCTCGCTGCGATGTTGATCTGCCTGTTGTTTCATTCGATTTTGTGCCAAATTCAGGTTATCCTTTAAGAGTTGGAGAACTTCTTGCTGATGCTCGATGTGATCTTCCACTGCTTGAACCTTCAAATTTTCCCTCAAAGATGATGTGATGGATGGTGGATGATATCCATAAAGTGCCATAAATGGGGTCATTTTTGCTGCAGTATGGAAGGAAGTGTTATACCACCATTCAGCAAGAGGTAACCACTTGACACATTGTGTTTGTTTATCAGATACAAAACAACGAAGATATCCTTCCAAACATTTATTTACTATCTCAGTTTGACCATCAGATTGAGGATGATAAGATGAGCTATGAGCTAATTGAGTACCTAAACAAGAAAATAACTCCGTCCAAAAATTTCCAGTAAAAATGAGATCTCTGTCACTCACAATAACCCTTGGGTTCCCATGTAGCTTTTGAATTGCGTCCATAAATGTACTAGCAACTGTACTTGCTTTAAATGGATGAGATAATGCACAAAAGTGTGCATACTTGGTAAGTCTATCAACTACCACCATGATGACATTCTTTCCTTCAGACTTAGGTAAACCTGTGATAAAATCCATTGAAATCTCCTTCCAACGCTGACTTGGAATGGATAAAGGTTGTAGAAGTCCCGGGGTCTTAATTGTCTCCTCTTTATTCTGCTGGCAAACCAAACATTCCGCCACAAACTTTTGAATATCAGATTTAAGGCCATCCCAAAAAAATTCTTTCTTCACCCTGTGGTAAGTTTTTTAAAATCCCGAGTGTCCTCCTAAAGGAGAAGTGTGCAATTCCAGAAGAATATTTTGTTTTAGTTGGGAATTCTTACAAAGATATAAGCGATCTTTGTACCATAAGGAATCATTTTTCCAACTAAATGTATCAGATGTACTAGGATCTTGCCGCAACTTTTGAATGAGTGTCCATACATCTTTGTCCTTCTTCCATTCATCTCTTGCTTCGGTTATCCAATCTGGTTGGATAATAGAAATGGCACAAAGCAATGCTTCCACCTCTTCATTCTTTCTTAAGAGTGCATCTGCAACAAAATTAAGCTTTCCTTTTTTGTAGATTATTTCAAAGTCATAACCCAACATCTTTGTGACCCATTTTTGCTGCTCTTCTGAAGATAGTCTTTGTTCCAAAAAGTGCTTAAGACTATCATGATCAGTTTTTACCTTGAAGTGTCTTCCCATTAGGTAAGTTCTCTATTTCTTTAGTGCATGAAGTATTGCTAACATTTCCTTCTCATAAATAGGTTTTTGTAAATACTTTCCTTTGATTGGACGACTTTCAAAAGCAATGGGTCTTTCTTCCTGCATTAAAACTACACCAATTCCATTTCCTGAGGCATCACATTCCACAATAAAGGTTTTTGTGAAGTCTGGCGTAGCTAAGACCGGTGCTAGGCACATTGCCTCTTTAAGATGTTCAAAGGCTTTAGTTGCTTCAGGAGTCCATGAAAATGCATCTTTCTTCAATAATGTTGTTAGAGGTGCTGCTATTCTCCCATAATTCTTAACAAACTTGCGATAATACCCTGTTAACCCTAGAAATCTTTGCAACTGCTTTATGGTTGTGGGGTCTTTCCATTCCTTAATGGCCTTAATTTTGTTAGGGTCTACCTTAACACCTTTGTGAGATACAATATGGCCCAGATATTCCACCTCTTGTGATTTGATGATATCCTAAACGAAGATCCAACTTGGTAAAATAAATTACTCCATGTAATTCATCCAATAATTCATCAATCACAGGAATGGGAAATTTATCTTTAATGGTGAGCTTATTGAGCTCCCTATAATCCGTACACATGCGCCATGATCCATCCTTCCCCGTGTACCTCACAATACCACAGAGTTAAAAGGAACTTTGACTAGGTTGAATTATACCAGCCTCTAACATTTCTGCAATCATACGTTCAATTTCGCTCTTTTGGACATAAGGATATCTATAAGGCTTGAAGTTTGGAGGAACACTTCCGGGAATCAAATGAATAGCATGATCATGATCATGAATAGGTGGGAGTCCTTCGGGAGTTTCAAACACCTTGGAATCGTTGTCCAAGACTTTTTGGAGATTTGTAAAAATAGATTATTTTGATGTTGGAACTTCTAGTGAGCATAATTGTGCAATTATGCCTCGTTGTTCTTTCTTTAAAAGCTTTGTCATGGTGTTAGAGCTTATTATCTTTCCCGGCTTCCCTACAAAACCTTGTAATTCGACTTCCTTTCCTTCTGAAAAAAATCTCAAGAAAATTTCTTGAAAATTAAAAGTTACTGTCCCCAAAGATTGTAACCATTGTACTCCTAGTACAACATTAACACCTCCCATAGGAATGGAAAGCATTGGACTATTCAATACATATTCCCCCATGGTTAGCTTGATATTATGGCATTTCGGAGAAGCGATTATATTTCCTCCATTTGCAACCATCACTTGACATTCTGGTGTTGGGTTAGGAAACAATTCAATTCCTTGGCTACCTTACAATGAATAAAATTATGGGTACTACCTAAATCAATCAACACTATTACCTTTTTCTTCTTGATATGTCCTTCTATATTGAGAGTTTGAGGAGTGGTAATTCCTGCCAATGCATTACACGATATGATCGGACTCATTTCTTCCTCTTCTAGGGTTGGTTCCTGGTGTATATCCTCTTCTTTTGAAGATTCTTGTTCATTTTCTTCTTCCTCTTCACAATCTATGTAAAATAATTTATTTTCAGCACACTTATGACCTTTAGTGTATTTGCTTTCACAATTGTAGCAAAGCCCTTTTGCTCTTTTATCTTCCAATTGTTGTGGTGTCAACCTTGTAGGTTGTGGAAATCTAGGAGTAGCAGCACTTCCCTCTTTATAGAAGTGAGTGGTAGGCTTCCTTGTCGCCATAATTTTACATTCAATTTTTCTTGCCAACCTGAATGCCTTCTCCAATGAATCAGGTTCCAAAACTTGAACTTCATGTTGGATGTTATCCTTTAAAGTACCTATGAAGAGATCAATCCTGTGTTCCTCTGGAATATCAGTTACCCTTATATTCAATTTTTTGGAAGTCCTCAATGTGCTCCCCCACTAAACCCTTTTGTTTGAGATTTATCAATTGGCTAAAGAAGGTGTTGCTCTTTGTATCCTCATAATGTGCTATCATTTCCTCTGTAAAATTGACCAAGTGACAATTTTTTTACGGGAGCAAAGCCATCGATACCATACAAATGTATTTTGTTCTAAATGTAAAGTTGCAATGCGTACCTTTTGTGCGTTTTGCACGTTATGGAGATCAAAATATTGCTCCATCTGTAGTATCCATGTTACAGGATCCTTTCCATCAAACTTCCTCATATCCATTTTTGGAATATGGTGGTTCTTTCCTCCAACATTAGAGTTTATGAAATCACGATTAACATTTATTTTGTTCTCATCATGAGTTTCCTCTACTATCTTTTCACCATTAGGAAACATTTCTTGTATCAACTTTGTCAAACCTTCCATGTCTGTTTTTAGATCATTCTTCATGTTTTCCATCTTAGCTTCCATGTCATCCATCTTAAATTCCATGCCAGCTTCCATGCCATCCATCTTAGCTTCCATGCCATTCTTCAAACCATCCATCTTAGATTCCACGCCTTTCTTCAAACCATCCATCTTAGTTTCCATGCCTTTCTTCAAAACTTCCATGTCATTTTTTGTTGCTCTTTGCGAGAGCGAAAATTGTTGCACTTGCTCTTGTAATTTGGATATGTCATGTTGCCATTCTTCGTCTTCATGAGTCATAATAGAGCCTTCTAAAGGCTTAATGAGTGTTGAATTCTTTTTAGGGGCCATTTTAGAATACAATACTGATATCTATTCTACAATATGCCCTTCGAATCAATTCAACTTGATTCTTAAAACAAGACTTATGCAATTCGGGAAAAAAAAAATACACACCTTTTACTTGCTTTTGAGGAGCTCGATATTGAAATTGAATTATCTCTGTAATTGCAGATCCTAAATATTTGGAATTTGGCCTTGGAGTATCCCTCTGAAGCTTCTTTCAAATGCCACAGGTCTGACCTGATTTGGATTCTTCAAGACAAAGTTATGTCCAATCTCCCACAATGACCCAATTATGGACTAGTTCAGTAGAGCGAACTTGTACGACTTTCCATGTGTCATTGTTTCCTCCTTTGGCTCTGAAATTGATAGACAGGAAACTACGGTCTGTGTACTTGCGGCCACTTTTTACAACATTCCAATCCGATGCTCAGAGAGAGAGAGAGTTATGAAGATTTTCCCACAATCACCTCTTTGAGATGAAATTCGGGAGCCTGAAACATCCCTAACTTCCACAGACCATATCTCCGAAAATATTTCGAACCAAGCTCTGAATTTTTGCGACAATGTTCCTCGGGAGTTCGGCTTCGCGCTCTAAAAATTTCAGCTTCTGAACCTTCGTAGAAAAAATTTATAGCAAAAATGCCACGATGACCTGTTTAGGTTAAATTCAGGAGTCTGCAAAAAGCCCTAACTTCCACAGATCATTTCTCTGAAAATATTGCGAACCAAGCTCTGAAATTTTGCAACGCTGTTCCTTGGGATTTTGGCTTCGTGCTCTAAAAATTTAAGCTTCTGAGCCTTCACCAAAAAAAAAAAAAAAGAAAAAAAGAAAGAAAGAAGTTATAGTGAAAATGCCACGATGACCTGTTTGGAGCAGCGAAACCCTAGAATCCAAACCTCTGATACCAAATGTTGTGAAACCAGCTCCAAAAATAGAAGAAAAGAGAGATCAACACCTTAGAAATCAGCCACTTCGAGGGGGCAACCTCCAATATATTACATAAATGAATGATTCTTGAATGATCCAAATTACAAAACCTCCTTTCTATATATAGGAGTCCATGGGGCCACAATGTAAGCCTAGCCGACCTAACAATAATAATTTAAGGGCACAATAATAACAATATGGGGATTACAGGGCTACAATAATAACAATAAGGGGATTACACTAACAACAATAAGGGACTATACTAGTAATATAGGGACCTAACACTGCGCAACAAATTCTTAGTTGGAAGTCTTTCCCCTGACATGTTTCAATTGACAGGACTGTGGTTATTTTAAGTCACAATACTTTTGTGTTATGGAGTAGAGGGGGAATTTTTTAAATCTTTCTTTCTTAGAAATAATTCTGCATATGAAACCTATCAAAATTCGGCAGTCACAGAGCATTTATCTTTAAATAAATGCATCTCTATGCAGTTATTTCAATGCATTAACGAATTTTACCTAAAGGATTCTTAGTGGTAACTTAAATGTTTCTAATCAACTACTTTGATCTCTATTTTGCAGTGATGTGCGAGGCAACAACTTGACAGAGACCATTCCTGAGATTATAGCCAACTGTACAAGCTATGAAATATTGTATGTTTTCTAATTTTTCAATGCATTAACGAATTTTACCTAAAGGATTCTTTGTGGTAGCTTAAATGTTTCTAATCAACTACTTTGATCTCTTTTATGCAGTGATGTGTGAGGCAACAACTTGACAGGGACCATTTCTAAGAATTTTGGCAATTGTACAAGCTATGCAGTTCTGTATGTTTTTTTATTTTCCTAACTGGATTTTACAAATGGGTGTGTAAATATATGGTTTGAACTTTGATGCAAGACTTGTGATCTCAAGTACTGGCTGAATTGGGGCTAGTATTCTTCTTAGGGACTTATCATACTATAAACTTACAGGAGAGATCCTCTTCAATATTGGGTTTCTACAAGTGGCTACTATGTACGTGGAGATATTTCCAAGACTAAACTATGTTCTAGTATCTTATACCATCGTTGATCCATCCTGCCCTCTGGTATATCATGGAACAAACTAAATATCAGGAATTTTGTGTTGAATAGGTAGGGATATGAGATTATGCAGGTTGTCTAAGCAATGAAATTCATTGCATGGTATGAATAGTATCATTAAGTTGGTTGCTTTACTTTTCCTGCCCTAATTTTAAAGTGGTTATCCTAGGTCATTTCGAGGAAAGAAGATGACCATAAGGATTCTAGAAGTAAATGGTCTCATGCAAGCTCTTACTGTTCTGGAAGTACAATGTTTTCTAGATCCCAACTTGTCCAAAATTTTCCTGTAATCGGATTAAAGTATAATCTCTTACATTTAAATGCATGGAAGCCTAGATTAATAAGAATCCATAATGATTTTGGATATTGTCAATATATTTTTTTATGGAGCACAAGGCACAACAATGCTCAAAGCTTAAGTTGATCAGGGGTTAATATTCCTCATTAGTAAAGGTTATATGTTTTTCTTGAGAGAACTCTTGTCGTTTTTTATAAGCTTGTCTTACAGTGGAGGAGTTTCGAGAGATTCACTGCTTGTCCTACAGTGGAGGGGTTTAACAAGACATCATGCATATATGTCTAACTTAGATTTTCATTTAGAGAAATCTTGTTTATGTATCTAAATTTTAATGTTGTGAGAGAATAATGGTTTAGTGTTGTCTTTGGGAAATCTCACTTTTTATTCTATATCTAAATTTCTTTTATTTTATTTTTCAATTTAAAAGAATTTTTTTAAAGCTATGTAAGTGTGAATTTTTTGTTTAATGATGAAATGGATTGAGTTAAAAATAAAGGAATTTGAGTTGAAAATAAAGAAAATAAAGAATTCGTTGTATATTATGCTTTTTCTTTACAGTTTTTTAAGGGTTTAGTTGACAATGGTGAATTTAAATCAAAGTAATTCATATATAAAATACTCTAATTCTACTTTAATTTCCACTCTAATCATTAACTCTATATCTTTTACTTGAATAATACCTTCCACATTCCCATTCCTTCTTTCAGAGTTCCTTTGCACCTCTTGGTGCAATTGCTAGTATATTAATAGGTTTCATTTAGATCTTTACATGGAGGAGAAGTGTAACTCCTTTACTCTTTAACATGGAGTTGGCACATAACATTTAAAAAAATAGTAATAGCAAAAAAATATTACATTATCAACCTTAAATAAAATAATTCCGTCTTAGGAGAAACATTTTAATATCAACTCTTTATATATAAAACAATTGAAAGCAAACAATTTCTTGACTAGTTAAAATATTTCAACATTATGATTTGGAGTATAAGGGAGATGTATAATTCTTTATTTATTTAAAGGAGACTTTCCAAACACATGCACATAAAGAATCAATGTAATTCAATTTTATGGGAAAATATGGGTACCTAAAAAGATGTTATCTCTCTTAACACATGATATATTAAAAATAAAGATAAATCTATATCAATGTGTTTTTAAAATTGAAAAACTCTTTTCACATATATAGAGATATCAACTAACGCCCACATAGTGGTGGCTTGTTGGTGATTGAGTGTTCTAATAAGGCACTCTTTTGTAATAAGTAATTACAGGTGGCTTGGTTTTCACTGGTTCAAAACCTGGTGGGTGAGTCTAAGAGACAACTTTCTTTTACCTAAAGCATGCCCCCTTAGGAACCACTAACCGGTAATTGCATGCTACTCGGTTTTCACTGGTTCAATGGTGGGTGAGTCATAAGAGGTAACTTTTGTTTATCTAAACCCTCCCGTCCCCTTAGGAACCACTAACAACTCGTTCAAAACCTCGTGGGTGAGTCTAAGAGACAACTTTCTTGCCACTAACAACTGGTTCAAAACCTGGTGGGTGAGTCTAAGAGACAAATTTCTTTTACCTAAAGCATGCCCCCTTAGGAACCACTAACAGGTAATTACATGCTACTCGGTTTTCATTGGTTCAATGGTGGGTGAGTCAGAAGACGTAACTTTTGTTTACCTAAACCCTCCTGTCCCCTTAGGAACCACTAACAAGTAATTATAGGCGCGTTGGGTTTTCTTAAATAACAATGATATATATATATATATATATATACTAAAACTACTTCTGCTTAAGAAAGAGCTCATTTTCCAAAATGAAGAGATATTTGGTAGGAGAGAAAACACACACACACACACATATACACTAAAACTATTTCTGCTTGGCTAAGAGCTCGTTTTCCAAAACTAAGAGGCATTTGGTAGGAGAGAAAACCCATCCCCGTATGAATCACTAACACTTAATTACAAGTGTCGTTGTTTTCCTTGAATAACATTGATGAATAAACCTACATTAGCTTAGCAACCAATTATAGTTGTCACCAAGTGTTTGGACACTTTTCAAAAAAATAGTGTATTAATATACTAAAAATTATATATAGGTTTGATATTTTAGATTTATTACTATAAAGGAATGATGTGGTTTAACTACTAGACTTTTTGGAGATTTTCACATAAATCTGGTGATTTTTTTTTGGTCAAATTTTCATTTTTGTTGTTTAAATTGTGTTTTTCACTGCATATATGAATTCAACATCCTAAAAACCCCAAGGCACCCATATTTTAGAGGGTTCACAACTCAAACTTGTTTTGGAATTCTAGGCAATTTAAGAGTTATTATAATAATTTAATTTAGATGTTTTTGATTTATAATTGAAAATAAATAAATTTATTACATAAAGAGGTTAATATGTCTAAATTGATTATTGCTAGGAGAGACCCTCTACAACCCAATATGGGAGAGATGTTGTTAACATTGAAAATTTAAAAAATGCATGTCAGCTAACTAATGAAAAATAAAGAAAAATATTGAATTTGTTGGCTCTATTATTTTTTTAACCAAAAAACATATACACACAATGATATTATCCGTCACAAAAGGAAATAAGCATGGAAAAATAAAATAAAATAAAATAATATAAAGTCAGTTTAAATAAATAAATTATGTAAATTGATATCATTTTGAAGTAAATTTAATCCAAAGCCAAAACAATAAGTATTTCTTATATATAAATTACTTAAATTGATACCATAGTTGAAATGTTTTTGTGTGAGGGAACCTTATGCAAGTAATATGTAACCAACCTAGTAATATAGAGTTAGTTTAAATATATAAATTATGTAAATTAATATCATAGTTAAATTTTTTTTCTTTTTAAGTAAATTTAATCCAAAGACAAAACAATAAATATTTTTTAGGTATAAATTACTTAAGTTGATATTATAGTTGAAATGGTTTTGTGTGAGGTAAATCCATTTCATTTTAATTGTGGATCTACCAAGCCCCTAGAGGGATCAAATCTCTTGAGTTGCAATCCTCTTTTAGAGTGAAAAGAGATTCTCTCAGTGCTTGGTAGACCAGGAGTAAGATGGATACATAGTGGTTACATAATAATTGTGAAAATAATTTAATTTAATAGTTTTTTATTATAATTTTGAAAATTTGTTTTGCAAAAATGGTCTAATATTTATTTAACTGTATTTACTATTATATATGTTAATGTATATTCACAAGCATCATATAAACATGTTATCTAGTAAAATGTGAATCACCCTATATGAGAAATTGGAAGTGCATCCATTGCACAATATTAACACACAAAACAATAGTTGTATTACTGCACTACACTAAATAAAGATTACATATGTATATATATAGTTGGACTCAGATCCAACTAATTCCAATCATAGAGAGAGAAGTTGAGAGAATCTCTCAACTTCCTCAACAAACCCAAACCAAACTAAGTAAGCATAATCCTAATAAATCCTAATACCCTCCCTTATTGCTTACTTTACAAAACATATAATACTTAATCACAATTACAACACTATGAACTTTCGTCTCTTTGTCTGATCTGGTTTTCATCAGCAACTCTACCCACTCTGCAGTCTTCTGAACTCTGCTCTTTCTTTCTCCACATCTTCGAGCTTACCATCCAACCCATTTAAAGTACACCTGCTTCTGACTAGCAATGCTGAATTTGTAAGATTAAAAAATCTTGACACCCCCGAAGAAGAGTCTCGACACTGAACTACCCTATTGAAATATTTCCATCTGTGAAATAACCCTGAAGAATAAATTTCAACAATCGTATAGGAAAATATTATAGGTATAGAATATGATCAACGATCAACCCTACAAAGTGACCTTTACACAGAAGGATCTCATTGTATAACCTGTAACCGATGCTCTTGAAGCCCGAAGCACAACAAGACCCATCAGCATATAACAAATTCTCACAATCAGATTAGCGATACATTCTCTCGGCACCGAAGAACGTCGAGAACCGCTATTTTAAATTGTGTAAATCTATTCAATAATTGCTTCTTTTTTATAAAATTTTACAAACCAACAAAACACTACTCTCACCAATAAACGCACAAATCCAACGTAAATAAAACCAATAGCATGACCAGAATACATAATATTTCCCTTTAAATTTCCATCGAAAATGTTCATGATGATTCCATGTTCGACATTTATCCGAAGGGCGAGCCTTTCACGGCTATTCTCCACGATCTGTTGGGGACCGATATCTTCAATTATGATGGGGATGCCTGGAAGCTGCAATGGAAGGTTGCCAGCCACAAGTTCAACACCCACTCGATCCGCAATTTCTTGGCACCCAATTGTTTCTCCTTCACTTCCGGAATTTTTCCATTAAAACTACTCAATTAGTTTTTCTACTTGCACTTGGATAAGCACATACCGTAAATCCACACGTCTTTCCCAGAAACATAACCATACAATGTTCTCTGATCACATAGCATTGCAATATGTGTTGTCCAAAGCTCGGAGGACAGGACACACCGCTCCTACAAAAAAAATACGCCTTTCTGGCGCAATTCTGTCAGGATCAGGTCGCATTGCAGCGTGTCATTTCCTTCTTTGAGGCTTCTTTAGGTGGAATTAGGTTTCATGATGCGTGTCGTGTCAATGGAGGGGAGAACACAGGTTACATGTAACCTGCAACCATGGACAAGAAATAGCTCAAGCTATAGTCCAGAGTACTCTCGTTTCGAAGGCGACAAATAGAAATATCATCAGGTCCTGGATGCGTTCTTCAAAAGGAAGGAGGAAACGATCGCACCGAGGAGCTGAGCGATCCAGTAGAAAAGGCTACGGAGGAGCATGATTTGACCGCCTATGGTGAGCCGAAAGTGACTGCCAGGTTGAGAGATGCATCCGAAGTCAGCTTATTGTAGGCCACGACAAATCCAACACAGGCAAAGACGAAGATCAAAGTGGAAATAAACTCTGCAAGATATGCCCTCAACGCTTCTAAAAATGCACAACAAACAAGCGGCAAAATGAAGCAAGGCAGCAAAATCGATCCACACACATCAATCTCATAAACAAAAGGATTCAACACTCCTAATCAACGTATGTACAAAGAACCTCTCCCAACCTATTTCATCTTCCTGGGCACTCCCGTGAGGGATTAAGCCCAACTAGGCTCTGATACCATATGAGAAATTGGAAGAGCATCCATTGCACAATATTAACACACAAAACAATAGTTGTATTACTGCACTACACTAAATAAAGATTACATACGTATATATATAGTTGGACCCAGATCCAACTAATTCCAATCTTAGAGAGAGAAGTTGGGAGAATCTCTCAACTTCCTCAACAAACCCAAACCAAACTAAGCAAGTATAATCCTAATAAATCCTAATACCCTAAACAATATTAATAACATTGTCTATAAGTGAGGCTTTTTGAAAAGTTTTCCTGTTTATTTTCCAATCTAATTTGTCAATTGAAATCACAATCGAAGTGCCACATGGGTTTTTGAGAGTGTTATCAACATATGCAATATTCAATCAAAAAACCAATTTAAACAATACATTTCAAGATTTCACCACAATTTTTTTATTATCGGATTCCAGCCTAAAATCCACAAGAAACTCCAAAAAACCTTACATATAAACAACTCCTACATTAATTACTCATTTTGACAAACTTTACAAACAACCTTATATATATTACAATATTTAAATTATCATAAATTACATTAATAACTCATTTTCATAACCTTTATAAACTACCAATAACATATTTTATAATAAATATATATTGTTTAAATATCCATTTTACTTAAATAAATTAAAATATTACACTACTTGAAAACCTCCTGAAATATTTACTAAGTTAATGATAAAGTCATTTCTCTCAGGGTCCAAACATTGAATATTTGTATATAATTATAAATTTTATTCTTTAGTATTAAAAAGTTGAAAAAAAATTATTATTTAAAAAAATGGTATTTGTTTTAAAAAGGTTTTTTTAAGCTTAGTATGTAAGAGATGTTGTAATGTTGTAAATATTTTGACTTAGTCAAAATAAAAATAACCTTTTATTAAAACAAAAATTTCACATTGTTGTTTTTTTAATCAATTTTTGTTGGATAGTTAAGGTAAATTCGAAATAAAAGTAAAAATAACCCTATGGAAAAATAAAAATTTTAGGTTATTATTATTTTTATTAATTTGTGTTGGTTAGTTAAGGTTAAGGTAAATTTTACTTGGTCAAGTTATGGGTAGATTTTGAGGTCCAGGTTTATGAGAACCAAATGTATTTCTCATGGTATTCATCTGGAATGTAGCCTATTTAAAGGGGGAAATTAAACCACCCTAGATCCATCTTAAGTCGATATGTCCAGAGATCAAATCATTTTGCATCATTTTCTATCTATTAAAATTATTGTAAGATATTATCAAATAGACAAATATCTCATTGTTATTATTATTATGACTTGCAATGAAAGCACCATAAATTCTAGAGTGCTTCCTTACATTTGGTGGATAGTAAACCAGGTAAACTCCCGATCAAAAACAACTAACAATAATATGAAAGAACTTCACCTCTAGCTCTAGGTCACTTGAGATAACCCTTGAGGCTTTATTCTTTCTTATTATTATGACATAAAATGTGTATATAATATATTATTAAGATGTGTATTCTATATTTTAATATTGAGAAGATGTGTAATGTTTCTATATTTTTTGTGAATTTCTATTGGTATTACCTCAAAAACTCCCATAACAAAATTCAACTTTCAGAGAGGCATTGTTTTTATTGAATTCACCATAGGTGGTCTCAATTTTTCACAAGGGAAATTATATATATTAATTGCCTACAAAGGAGAAAGTCTGAGAAAAATAACACCAACTGCTGTAAATAAACAAGTGTATCAGCTACTAAACTACAAGTAAAAGAGCTACTGTAATACATAACATAATATCATGAATCCGAGGAAGTGACTAGAGTTGAATCCTAGGTGCTCGACCATGGAGGAGCTCAAGGATTTACATAGCACTAAAGATGGCTCTCAAGGTGAGCTAAACGAGTATCTAGGCTCTCCAAACACAAACGCTGGTAATGATGGGCATGCATGATATCATTCAAAGCAGATATAATGTCATTCCGCTCCTCGTGTTTCTCCTTCAAGACCCTGCCTAGAAGGTTTTTCATCTACCAATGAAGGGTGATAAAGTTTAGATATTGTTTCTGTCTTCCCCTGGTGTGACCAGGGCTAGGAACCCAGTAGGCTATCTCCTCTAGGACTTCAAAATCTGAAAAAGCTTAATGATTATTGGCTGAGAGGGTCTCGAGGTGACAAATATTGTCACAAATATCAAGAGGGGTAGTTGAATGGTAGACGGTCGCAACCTCTTGTGCCTGGGTCTGGGCTTGTGGTCTACCTTGGGGGCTACGACCACCTCCCTCTCGGCCACTGCCGATGCATTGTCGGGGCATGATGCACAGGAAAGTGCAACACCAATAACATAGGTCAAGACTAAATAAACTAGAGGAGGAGTTATAGATATTTGAGGTTCCAGGGGGAGGGTTGAAATGAAGATCAAAGGGAGGCCTAGTTAGATTATGTTGACACAAGACAATAGAGAAAAGAAATGAGGGAGTAGTTAGAAAACCTCGAGCAGGGTAAGGCTTCAAATAATTGTCAACACACTGCAAGCCATAACACCAATCACTAGTAAATACTGTGCAACAAACTAGATTAAAACTAATAAATTCAAGGCTAAAATAGATGCGGACAAAGTCGAGATTATCAGAAAACACCCCAACGGTAGCATCCCACTCTGGCCAAACCTTCAAATGTTGTAGAACTGATGATAGGGAGGCAATATCTACAATACAAATCACCAACTCCAGAAGAAACCACAACATCTAGTGAGAGATCTGATTGACACAACCAAACTTTCCCATTAGTTTGTCATCTCGCTCTCTCTACAGGCACCGAGTTGTACATAATCCATAAACTCGGCCGAGGCATAAACAAAACCAAACCATCGTAGCTCCACTGTCTAACACAAGCAGACATGCTTCAAGAAAAGGCAGAAAGGAATTCCATTTGTTTACATATAATTCCATCCACATGCCCCTTGACGCTGAAAACCCTAGAAGAAATCCCACCTATGGTAGGGGAGGAATCTTAACACACCATAAAAGCCACAAAGGGGAAGTTCTGCAAACAAAGCATAGACACGAGTGAAGACTTGCCATGTTCATAAATTTAGACAAGAATGCTCGCATTCTTTGCGTATGAAGGGAGCTGGGCACACAAACCCCCTCTTAAATGTCATGTGAGGTAGTGGGGTGGTGGGCTTGTTCCCGAATCTCCTGCATACTCTTGATAACCACCCAATTGGGGGGTGTAATGTTTATATTAATTAAACATAATATTTTAAAATAAAGTAAATTAATTAGTGGACAATTTTTTTTTTTTTTTTTTTTTTTTGTTAATTTTATCTCTCAAATAAAGTAAGATTTCATTAGAAGTGATAGTTCTAATTGATTAGTAGGAATTTGTACGAACTTTTTTCGGATCATTTTAAGATGACCTAAAATGCCAAAAGTTCCAAAATATAAATAGATCAAGGTGGAACTTTTAGCTAAAAAAAACCTATAAAAAAGATCAAATTTGTTCACTTATTAACTTATTTTTTTAAAACCAACTTATATCCAACTTAATTATCAATCTTTCAAACTTTAATAATAATAAAATCCTTAACTTTGTAAATATTTTTAATAGTATAATAATTTAAGAAAATATTTACATTTACAAAAATTTGATTCAAATCAATCAAACGAAGAAATTAATAAAAACGATCAGGTTTGGTGAATGGTATAAAGGTTACTACTATCCAAGAATCTAGATAAATGTAATTATAGAAATTGATCCCTTGAATTCTTTTCATAGTGACAAGTTGAGTTGGACAAAAGGGTTCGTAGATTTGTCACTTTTGACTTAGGTAAAAGGGTACAAAGATAATAGACCTGCCAATCACAACAACGAGAGGATTATTTATAACTATCCAAGAATCTAGAATCAATTGTGAAAATTGATCCATTAAGTTGAAATATATATATATATATATATATATATATATATATATATAAAATGTTTCAACTTATATTTTATTATTATTTTATTTTTATTTTGATATTTTATTATTATTTTGATATTTGTTTAATTATAAAGTTTGAAAATATAATAAAAATAGTTGTTTTTTATTTATTTTTTTCTTTTATTATTATTATTATTATTTTGTAATTACGC
>CM076573.1:224530994-224869407 GCA_034641835.2 Pinus albicaulis
TGGAGGTTTAAATCTCGTTGTAAATCCCTCCATATTCATAAATTTATATAGGTTACTAGCAAACTTTTATGTCATCATTATTAGTTTAATTTTAATTATCTACATATTTTATGTTTCTCTATATTGAGTTCACTTAAGAATTAATTTACCGCTGAATTAATTCACCTTGTCCCTTAGGATAATAGTAGAAAATTATGATATCACTTTCATTTTATTGTATTTTATCCTCTCTTACCATAAATGTTCTAAATAGAACTTATAGGGATTTAGAAGAAATATGGTAAATAAATCCATTAATAATAATGGTTCTGCCCTTTTATTTCAGGTTATCATTATGCTGAATTCAATAAAATGAACAGTAAAGTTCTAGGTGTATAATCTCACCTACTTTTCTTAGCATCTTTAGATAACATTGTCAATATATAATAAAAATTTTCTATTCTATTTTATAATAACTGTTCTCATTAATTTATTTCTTCAGACTCAAATATTTCTTAAGTTTTGCATTTATTCTAGTAGGAATTTGTATTCAGATTTACATTAGTTTCTAAAGTAAAAATCTGATTAATAACTATAATCAGATTTCTATTTAATACATTAACTAGTAGTATTTTAAATTTTATTTTTGCTATTTATCTTTCATCTATAAGATAGATAAATATTACATTCAATTCATGATAACTATATTGGTATCTGACACTTTCATTCTCTATCATTTAAATGGAATTATCCCGCTATAGGTAGAGTTTGCAAATAGCTAACATAATAGAGTTTTAGCAGACTGTTTATTTTCTACTAAGAACATTTTATACTACAGAAGCAGATTACAGTTATTATTTGATAGTGACCTCTGGGATTAAAATGTATCTTCAGATTTAAACCCATAAGAGTTTAGATATTCTAATGGATACTTCCCAATATCTATTCCTACTACACTATAGTATTTGGGAGATTATTTCTTCTGAAATATTCTGTTAAATGTATGGAATGTAAAATCCACATTATGAAAACATAAAGTACTTGGAATATCAATACAAGGTAAATTTTATGAATCAAAAATATAACAGAAAACTTTATATTATTTATGCATACGACTTATTTCTATGACCAGTCCACCCAACCTTAGAATTTGTCTATCTCTAGAATTCACCCACGAGCTGAGATCCTCTCCTAGAACAGACCAACCTCAATCTGTTCTGGAGCAACTTATTTAAGCTATGCTCTCCCCAAATCTTGTTTCCAATTCTGCGTCTAGAATTTCAGGATGCTTTTATTCATGTTTGCCTAGGCTTCCCTTATTTAGGGACTCTAAAGTTGTTTTCTGCATTTCCAGCTTTTTACCTCTTCCCAACTACTTTCCTCATCATTGGGGTATTTTTTATATTCTTCCTCAAAAATCTAAATTAGAAATAATTCCTTTAAAGTGTTTTGGAATTTTTTTTGGGAAAGAATTAACCTTTTTCCATACCTCATGGATTAGGCATGTGATCTCAATTTCTCATTTGGTCATAATGCACACAACCATTTTATTTATTTTTCATTAATAATTAAAATCAAATATATTCACGCAATAATTATCCATTGGGGTCCACACCCCTTTGGACTTATGTTCCATGTCTAACTATAAAATGCATAACAACTAGGGGTGTTACATAAATAATCTATCTCAGTTAAGAAAAGGGGTAAACTTATACTGAGTAGATGTATTTTATTTTACTTTTATGAGTTCAAAAAGACGTGTGCTTGGTAATATTTTCATATTTTGGGAGTCTGAAACGAGTTGAAAGAGGACTCCGCAGGGTTCCTTTTTTGTGAGTTTATGGAGCCTAATAAGTGATATGGGTGTACTCCTCGGTTAAAATGATCTATGCAAACATGAAAAAATTCATTAAACATCTATCAAAATACTTAAAACACCATACGAAGAATCAAACATACATATCTCAGGATAAAAAATTATCAATTACTAGGTCAAAAGATTAAATATGATAAAATAATAGGAAAAAGACCATAAGTAATGGAAATTACAATTCATTTTTACCATTTGATGTTCACCTTCAATAGTGAGAGCTCTATGCCCTTTTTTCCCTAGATATTCTGCACCTGTTTATGGTCAATCGATTGGATCATTTTCAGTTTCTCACTTCCATGTAGGAGATAAGACAATTATGTTTCAATCCATGCTCTCTTCTTGTGATTTCATGCAATTTTTATGGTTTCTTTAGAGACTCAAGGTTTTGAAAACTCACCCTAGGACCAATGCAGACCCTCCTTCTCAAAAAATGTGTTACACTAGGGGAATTTTACACTTACAATAGGGGTACAATTCTCTATCATCCCTTTTGGGGAAACATTGGGCGCAATTCCTTAACCAAAATTCCTAATTTTTATAAAACAATGTCATGTTCTTTTCATGAAAAAAAATTATAATGTCCCTTTTCAATGTTTCAGGTTCTCATCAGCATAAAAATTCCATTGTGTGGAGAGAAATACCACATGAGTAATAGTATTTTAATGCAACAAAAGATAATACAACCATTTAGGCACTTAAAATTTTTGGATTGTTGAAATTCTTCTAGTTACTTCGCATGATGCAATATATGTGATTACATAAGATCCTATTTAGTTCATGGTATGTACAGGTACATAAATTTAGGTGAGGAAAACATCTAATTGATATCAAAGTGGAAGACATATACTCTATAATAGGTTTTTCTGTGAGGGGTGCCCTCATCTCGCTCTTAGGGGTGAGGAGTGGAGGAGATTTAGTAAATGATTACATTTCTACTTATTATAGACCTACAACACCACTGAATAGATATGGGAATACCAAAATTAGATATGTGACCAATTTTCCTTTGAGAACAATCATATTTATCATTATTATATTTTATGGTAGCTCAAGGCTTCATGTAGCTATAAGATGTTATAGGTAGTACGTTTTAGAGTGTTTGGAGATAAATTTATTCAACTAGAGTGAGGGGGTATTGGTCAACATAAAGGAACAAATATCTAAGAAAAAAAATGAAAATTGAAAATAATTGGTTATGGCTCAATTCTAATTTATTTTTCCCTAGATAATAATCCATTATTGTAGCCTCAACATATCACACCTGAGGCCATGTGTGTAAGGGTTCCATGAATGACGAGGTGGATATAAATTAGGACTCGACATGTAGTTCCATCACCAGCTATTTTATCACAACCCTTCTTCATATGGTTGCATGAATAACTCATCATGATTGGTGACTATCCGTACGCAGGAGAAATTTTTTTTGATGAACTTGATCTGGTGCTTCCAAAGGGTGAGAAATTGGTTTCTATGGGTAATATATTTTAACCAGTTTCTAAAGGTTTTGAGAAATGTTTTAAATTTTTTTTGTGTTTTTCGAGGTTTTTGAGAGTAAAATATTGATTTGTTTCATGCAGATGTTGGGCCAATTCAACCTATAGGTGCTTCGTATCTCCGTCGTGTATGAGAGCCACAAGAGGTTGCAATACCAACACAGGTTCCCACAGGAGGACAAGATGCACTACAAGGTTTTTATGTGGGAGTGTAACACCCCTAGTTTTATGTTTTTCTTTCAAGTTAGACCTTTGAACTTAAATAAAAAAGGGGTGGACCCCAATGGATACGTATGGTGTGGATGTAATTAATTACTTAATTATGAAAAAATAAATAAAATAATTCTGTGAATATTGACCAAATGAGAATTATGAGATCACTTTCCAAATCCATTAGGTATGGAAAGAGGCTAAGACTTTCCCCAAAAATGTTTCAAAAATACTTCAAAGAATTTATTTCTAATTTAGATTTTTGACGAAAAATCTAGATTTCCCCAATGAAGTGGAGAGTAGTTGGGAAGAGGTAAAAAGTTGAAAAAGCATAAAGTAGCTTTAAAAAATCCCTAAATAAGGAAATCCTAGGCGAACAGGAATGAAATAATCCTGTAATTTTGGACGTAGAATTAGAAACAGGCTTTGGGGAGCATATGTTTAAATAAGCTACTCCAGAATAGATTGGGGTTGGTCTGTTCTAGGAGATGATCTCAGCTCGGGGGTGAGTTCTGGAGAATAGAAGAAATCTAAGGTTGGGAGGTTGGTCAATTGTAGAAGTGGTATGTTCATGATTTTATGAATGGTTAAAGTATCTGTTATTGTGCAATATGGTTAATGGTTATAGATATTATGTAGAGTAAAATCATGAATTTGTTATTCCCTACATTTAACAGATGTGTGTAGAATAAATTAATCCTCTCAGCTCTATATAGTTGTAGGAATAAAATCTATGGGGGAGAATCCAACAGAGTCTCTAAACTAGTGTTGGTCTAAATCTGAGGATACATCTTACCCCAAAGATGATGTAGTTTCCTAACTTTAATCTGCTTCTGGATTAATAAAATAACTGTTGCATATAGGAAAAGTTGCAGAATACCCTTACATGCAAGGGATATAACTGAAACTATACCCACTTTAAAATTGTTCCATGTAGGAAATGATATAACCAGATAAGATTATGTGTTATAGAAAAAAATTTGTACAAGTGAAAGTATAATTGATTACAGTATACAGGAATTAATTAAATAGTAGTGATACATATATACTTTGCATATGTATATACATGCCTACCAACAAAGAAAATTAACTCAAAGTCTAGGTAAGGATGTATGTTTATTTAACTACCAACCTATCCATAAGGAATTTAAAGTAATGTGGTATAATGATTATAATCCTACTGCCTCATATGGTATACTAGCCATGAAAAACATATATATATATATATATATATAATTTCTATTCAAAAAAAAAAAAAAAAAACAATTTTATTATCAAACCCTTGTGGAGTTCTCGTCATTGTAGCATTAGAGAAAATTGTAATTATCATAGTATACAAAAGAATGAATAGTTATGCTAGGTGGTATAGAAATTTCAAATAAGTATACTGAAATTTAATTGCTATTCAAAACTCGTGGTAAGATATTACTAAGTATATTAAACATCATTCACTTAATTAACTAATAGGGAACTAAAAGAGAACTCAGTTCTTTGTATCAATATCTGAGATATACCAGAGGCCTGTATTATAGGTGTTAACTACACAGTAAAAATACTCAGTATCCATAAAACCACAGGTGAATGTTATCCTAGAATTTAATGGAATGAATACTAAATATGAATTTTTAAACAAATATCAGCTAGACATATTATGAAATTTCTTATAGTAGAATATTAGAAGAATAATTACTATTGATATTAAAAATGATTCAGAATACTCCTGAATAATTATGTAAATAATCCACATAACATTGGCAGATTGGAAGGCAGTTATTAATAGAAAATGAACCCTGACGAAATGTTAAGCAAATGACATGTTTTCGAGATTCCCATTAACGACTCTCCCTGAACACTAGTCACCATATTATGAATTACATTGAAATTCCTGATAAATTTTCAGGGTACTGCCCTCTAGAAATTCATGAAGAGTCTAGGATGAAATATTTCATCTAAGAAATTCAATGAGTCACTAATACCAACCTGTAACCAACAAGAAAAAAAAAGGATGTCAACGAACTCTTGGGATCAATTTTAGGAGTTTCACGTCGAAACAAAGCCACGAAAGAGTAGGAGCTCACCTACGAAAACAACCGAGATAAATGAGTAGGGATAAAGGAGTGGTTCATAGAAGAAACCAAATAGCGAACAAAAGCTACGGGAATCTGAACGAAGATATAATTACCTCATTATCTATAGCATAAGAGGGAAATGCCTCTGCAGAAAAAAATGATTCGTTAGATTGTCTGTCGAAACAGAAATAAAACATGGACAAAAACATTGGTCAAATCACCTAAGAAAAACTCTAGTGAAAAGGAAAACGCAAGGAGGGCCGAGTAACATCATAGAAATTTATCCAGGGCATGGAACTCAAGCTAAAGAGAGATGCCTAGCTTGGCTAGGAAGGAAAACATAAATCATATGAGAAATGCGTGAAGAAAATAGAGGTCGAATTCCATAATGAAACCAATACAAATGAAAAACAAGATCTAAGTCTACGTCGTGTCACGCTGGTGGAAATGGTGAATAGAGTAAAATCGTGGAAAGAAAATGATATATATACATAATACCACGTTTTATTGGAACTATAATCGAACCATTCTGGTATACCTTGAGAAAAATCACAGAGTGCGTGCATAATAAAATCAATAGAATTCATACCTGGGCTCAGAAAGCACCATCATTGAGAAGCCGAGCTCTGGTAGAAAATGATCGTCAAATGCTCTGGAAAGAGGAATAGAATGAGGGAGAATACTTTTTATGGTGAACTGAAAACATAATCCGGGAGTAAATCCCACCGTCCACGCGTAATGATCTGAGAAAAAGGCGTGGATCAAGATCACGGTCTCGAGTATGAATATGAAAAAAAATAAATGCCAACCATATATCGCACAGAGTGGATTCGGGCATTGAAATTATGGGACGTGATGACATGAAAAATCGATGGAATAAGAATAAAAAAACTCATCATTTAAATCAATAACTCTTGTCCCATAAATGCGCCGGCATCGTCACAGTACGAGTAGAATAAAAACCCCTTACGGAAGCCATACATCAAGGCGTATGAGTATGCCAGCTATGGTTGTTTAACCCAAAATCATATAAACCTAAATTTAATGCAAACAACCAAATATCTATGAACCATGATTCGATGTACTTAAACGATGGCTATGATGGGAGCCGTTATATTATAGATCACGAAAGGTAAAATCGTGAAGAGTGAAACAAGTCCTATATGGACTGGTAGGTTAAGTTATGTAGCACATACACATAAAACGAGTTGTTATAAAATTCTATATGCCTACAATGACAATAAGGGTACACTTAGGTATATATCCATTGAAAAAAATGCCGACCCTACATCCTTACAAAGATGTTAAGGGTCTGAGCCATAAAATTAATATTAATACTACCTTCCTCCATGGTAACGTATAGACTAGGGAAGCAAAATTAGTGTTATGTGACACCTTACCAAAAATACAATTCGTATATGTGAAATAAATTATTAAAATGCCACCTTATATGCATGGATACATTCGACTAGTAGGGGATAAATCATAATTGTTAAAAACAAAGATGAAGTGTGCATTATACATTATAAATTTATGGAGGATAAGAGTAAATGTCCATAATATAATAACATTTATATCAAGGAAAGAGTAGATATAGAGTTGAGATAATTGTGGTACAAAACACAAACCTTTGTTTAGTATAATGATATATTTAAATATGTCCAAGAGAGTATTGGTCGTAAAAAGATAGCTTAAGGTAAGAGAGTATTTACTTGAGGGAAAATTACATACAACAGAACTGTATGCATCAATTAAAAAGGCATATGAACATACTGTAAGTGGAATTACAAATGAACCTATTGTGAGTGGAATTAAAGGAGGTCACTATTACAAAAAAAAAAAAAAAAAAAAAAATATTGGTAGGAGAGACGTTACAAATGGTATCAGAGACCATATTTGAAAGCTGGGCTATTGTTGTGCCCACTGTGTAAATTATTTTTTGTTGAAAAAAAATCATTATGTTTTTTTTTCTTATGTTGTTTTGTTTAGTGTACAGTGGTACTGGAACTGAAAATACAATGGCTAAAGGAGATGATATTTATGTTGATCTGTGTGATGAAGATAACACGCCAGATCCCAACACTCCTTTAATGGCTATGTTGCATGGGTTGCAACGAGAGATAGCTGAGTTAAAAAGCCAGAATGACAGGCTTTCATTAGCCAGTGACGACTAGGAAAAGCTCATAAGAGAACTGACTTCATGGAACAGCAAAGAAGGCAAAGGTTCCGGAAATAGGAGGAAAGGAAAGTTCTTAGATGATTCTGAGGAAGATGGCACTACTAGACATTAGTCTAAATAGAGAAAGGAGTTACAAGGGGAATTTCGAAAAATTAAGCCTCCCTCCTATGATGGGGAAAAGGAGGAAGATATTGAGGCATGGTTGTTGAATATGATTAAATATTTCCAGGTCTATGAATATGAGAGCAATCTGAAAGCCAGATTGGTTGTCTACCAATTGTAGGGTAAATCCACCTTGTGGTGGGAGGAGACAAAAATGGTCCATGCCATTGATGAAAAAAGAGTGACTTGGGAAGATTTCCAAGTCAATTTTAAAAACCGCTATTTGAACGAACGATATTATGATGATAAAGCAAAGGAGTTCCATGAAATCATATTGGGACAACTCACCATAGATGAGTTTGTCACCAAGTTTACAAATATGCTAAGGTATGTTCCTTATATTCGTGAAGAGAAGGCAAAGGTGAAAATGTTTTTGAACTGTTTTCCTGCTGTGTACAAGGAGAAAATAGAGTTCGATAATCCAAAAACTATGGATGAAGCAGTGAGGAAAGCTAGATTATGTTATCAGCAGTTTAAAGGCAAGGGTGAACATGGAAAAAACTGGGTAAATAAGATTGAATTCAAAGGGAAGAAACAGAAACCAGCTTACTTGAAGAACTTTGGCAGGGACCATCAGCGGAAGAAATTTAACAAACCCAACGAAAGTCAAACTGCTTAGTCCCAGGTTGGTTCAAAACAAATAGAGGGAGATAATAAGAAGGAGGGAGCAGTGAAAATGTGGGAACCATTGAAATGTTGGGGTTTTGGAGAACCTCATCTGTCGAGGGATTGTCCACACCGAAATATTCAGATGATTATGAGGGATCAAGAAGCTACCACAGTGAAGGATATAGCAAGAAATATACCCACTATCAGTGCAGACTTGGAGAACTGACAAGCAGAACACCAATCTACCATGGTTGATATGGAAGGTAAGATTACTGACCAATATGTTACAGTTTTAATTGATCCAGGTGCTTCTTTGAGTTACATTAGTCCACAAATTATAGAGAAATGAAATCTCAAAATTGAAAAATTTCAACAGTCTTTGTTGGGCTAGCTAGCCATTGGCACCAGCGAAAAGTAACTCATAAGTTACCTCAAACAGAAATTAAATTAAATGATTTTCAGACAGAAGTAAACATAAACATTCTTCCCTTAGGCTCATATTATTTTTTGATTAGAATTGATTGGTTGGAAAAGAGAAGAGCTATGATGAATTGTTGGGATAAAACTCTGCATTACATAGATGACGAAGGGAAACGTTTTATCCTCAAAGGAAAACCAAAACCAATCTCTGTAAGACAAATATCAGATCTACAATTAAAAAGAACAGCTAGGAAAGGATATCAAGTATATGTTGTACATGTCGAAGAATTAGGAGAGCAACCTGAAGAAAACCTGTTGAACATTCTACCAGTAGTAAGAGAGTTTAAGGAAGTTTTTCCAGATGAGATTCCTCATCTTCCCCCCAAAAGAGAGATTGACTTTTCAATCAATTTGGTGCCTGGAGCAACACCTGTTTCTAGAGCCCCTAATCGGATGAGCCCCCCTAAACTCATGGAACTGAAAATTCAATTGCAAGAATTGATGGATAAAGGTTATATCAGACTGAGTGTGTCTCCTTGGGGAGCATCGGTACTATTTGTGAAAAAGAAGGATGGAATCTTTAGAATGTGCATTGACTATCATCAACTAAATAAGTTGAAAATTAAAAATAGATACCCTTTGCCTAGAATTGATGACCTTTTTGATCAAGTAAGAGGATAGTCAGTATTTTCTAAGATTGATCTAAGGACTGGTTATCACCAGCTCAGAATTAAGGAGGAAGATATTAGTAAAACAACTTTTCGAACCAGGTATGGTCACTACGAATTTGTAGTACTACCTTTTGGTTTGACAAATGCCCCTGCCACCTTTATGTGCTTAATGAACAACATTTTAAACAAGTACTTGGATAAATTCGTACTAGTGTTCATAGACGATATTCTGGTTTATTCCAAAAGTGAGGAGGAGCACAAAGAACACTTAAGGACAGTTTTTCAAATCTTGAAGGAAAACAAGTTATATGCCAAATTCAGTAAGTGTGAATTTTATAAATATAGGATTCAGTACTTGGGGCATATTATTTTTGAACAAGGATTGGATGTTGACCCCGAGAAAATAAAGGCTATTAGAGAATGGTCGGTGCCAACTGATGTTTTAGAATTGTGATCATTTATGGGAATTACAGGTTATTATCAAGGATTTGTGGAAAGCTTTTTTGCAATAGCATATCCCATAAATTCACTACAAAGGAAAGACACCAAATTTGAGTGGACTGAGAAATGCCAAAACAATTTTGAACAACTAAAATTAAAACTCACTACAGCCCCTATACTGAAAATTGCAGATCTTGACAAAGATTTTGTTGTATGCACTGATGCATGCAGAGAGGGATTGGGAGGAGTTCTGTTACAGGAAAATTCTGTTATTGTATATGAGTCTAGGAAACTTAAGAAGCATGAATTGAACTATAGTGTATATGATCTGGAATTGGCTGATGTAATTCATGCCTTGAAGATGTGGCGACGCTATCTTCTTGGGAAAAGATT
The DNA here is from genome assembly GCA_034641835.2 of Pinus albicaulis. Lineage (NCBI taxonomy): Eukaryota > Viridiplantae > Streptophyta > Pinopsida > Pinales > Pinaceae > Pinus > Pinus albicaulis. Next base: position 224,541,494 of record CM076573.1, read on the forward strand.
TACATTGATGATAGATCATATTAGTGTCAAATATTTCTTTTCTCAAACAGATTTGAATGCCCGACAAGCCAGACGACTGTATTTTTTGAGTGAATTTGATATGGAGATAAAACATATCAAAGGGAAAGAAAACAAAATTGCAGATGCACTAAGCATAAATGCTTGCCAAAACATAGGCAGCACTGGGAGTAGTGTTAGTTTTGATTTAGAGGAACTATTTAAAAAGGTAGTTGATCAATATCCGAATTATGAAAGTCTGCAATTAAAAATGAAGAAAAAGGAAATGGCTGAGTACACCCAAAACCAGAAAGGACTGATCTACTATAAAAAAATATTTTATGTCCCCAATGTAGAGTCCTTGAAAAAGGAGATCCTGGATGAATATCATAAACAACCATATTCAGGGCATCCTGGATATCAGAAAATGCTAACAGCTTTGAAAAATAATTTTTTTTGGCCAGGAATGAAAAAATATGTGGCATAATATTTAGCGAGATGCATGGAATGTCAACTAGTTAAAGTGGAACATCAGCATCCAGCTGGTCTTCTAAATCCCTTGCCAATTGCAGAATGGAAATCCGACATTGTTTATATAGATTTCATAACCAGGTTACCCAGAAAAAAGTACCAGCATGGCTCAGTAATGGTAGTGGTAGACACTTTAACAAAGGCTGCACACTTCATACTTGTAAAATCTACTTTTGGGATAGCCCAAGTAGCAGATGTGTTCTTAAAAGAAATAGTAAGGCTACATGGGGTCCCAATGATGATTGTTTTAGATAGATATGCTAAGTTCACAACAGCCTTTTGGAAAAGTCTGTTTGGGGGCATGGGCACTAAGCTGAATTTTAGTATTGCCTATCACCCTTAGACAAACGGTCAAACAGAGAGAACAAATCAGATTTTGGAGGATATGCTGAGAATGTATGTCATGGATAGGCCATCAAAATGGGAAGACTACTTGCATTTAGCTGAATTTTCCTACAACAACAGCTATCAATCCTCCATAAAAATGAGTCCATTTGAAGCACTCTATGGAAGCAAGTGTCGTACACCTTTAAGTTGGAGCCAACCTGAAGATAAGCTGGTATTGGGGCCAGATACTTTACAAGAAATGGAAAGGATTGTCAAACAAATACAAAGAAATATCAAGACAGCACAAGATCGACAGAAAAACTATGCTGATAAAAAGAGGGTGCATCGAGAGTTCAAAGTGGGTAATCATGTATACCTATGTATTAAACCCAAAAAGAGCACACTTTATGCTAGAAGCTGTGCAAAATTGGCTCCTAGATACTGTGGGCCCTTTGAAGTATTAGAAAGTGTGGGACCAGTGGCTTATGAGTTGGCCCTACCGCCCCATGTTAAAGTTCATGATGTGTTTCATGTTTCGTTATTAAAAATATATGTAAATGATGCTTCTCACATTGTTGATTGGAATGTGATACAGGTGGAACCAGAAGGGGATTTCCTTCCAGAGCCGCTTCAAATATTGGAGCGAGAAGAAATTGAATTGAGAAACCGAACAGTAGCTACAGTAAAGGTGTTGTGGAAGCACTTTAATGCTGAAGAAGCTACATGGGAAAGAGAAGCTAAGATGATGAAAAAATATCCATATCTATTTCCAAAATGAACTCTAGTACTATTTGTCAAAACCAAGGATGGTGTTTGTTTTTAGCGGGGGAATATGTAACACCCCTAGTTTTATGTTTTTCTTTCAATTTATCCCTTTGAACTTAAATCCAAAAGGGGTGGACCCCAATGGATAAGTATGGTGTGGATGTAATTAATTATTTAATTATGAAAAAAAAAAAAAAAATTGTCAATATTGACCAAATGAGAATTATGAGATCACTTGCCAAATCCATGAGGTACGGAAAGAGGCTAAGACTTTCCCCAAAAATCTTTCAAAAATCCTTGAAAGAATTTATTTCTAATTTAGATTTTTGAGGAAAAATATAGATTTCCCCAATGAGGTGGAGATTAGTTTGGAAGAGGTAAAAATTTGGAAAAGTAGAAAGCAGCTTTAAAAAATCCCTAAATAAGGGAAGCCTATGCAAACAGGAATGAAAGCATCCTATAATTCTAGACGTAGAATTAGAAACAGGCTTTGGGGAGCATAAGCTTAAATAAGCTACTCCAGAACAGATTGGGGTTATTCTGTTCTAGGAGATGATCTTAGCTCGGGGGTGAGTTCTGGAGGACAGAAGAACTCTAAGGTTGGGAGTTTGGTCAATTGCAGAAGTGGTATGTTCATGATTTTATGAATGGTTAAAGTATCTGCTATTTTACAATATGGTTAATGATTATAGATATTATGTAGAGTAAAATCATGAAATTTTTATTCCCTACATTTAACAGAAGTGTGTAGAAGAAATTAATCCTCTCATCTCTGTATAGTTGTAGCAAAAAAATCTATGGGGGAGAATCCAGCAAAGTCTCTAAACCAGTGTTGGTCTAAATTTGACGATACATCTTACCCCAAAGATGATGTAGTTTCCTAACTTTAATCTACTTCTGGATTAATAAAATAATTGTTGCATATAGGAAAAGAAAGCAGAATACCCTTACATGCAAGAGATATAACTGAAATTATACCCACTTTAAAACCGTTCCATGTAGGAAATGATATAACCAAATAAGATTATGTGTTATAGAAAAAAAATTGTAGAAGTGAAAGTATAATTGATTACAGTATACAGGAATTAATTAAATAGCAGTGATACATATATACTCTTCATATGTATATACATGCCTACCAATAGAGCAAATTAACTCAAAGTATAGGCAAGGATGTATAGTTATTTAACTACCAATTTATCCATAAGGAATTTAAAGTACTGTGGTATAAAGATTATAATCATGCTGCCTCATATGGTATACTAGCCATGAAAAGATATATATATATATATATATATATATATATATATATATATATATATATATATATATATAATTTCTGTTCAGAAAAAAAAAAACAATTTTATTATCAAACCCTTGTGGAGTTCTCGCCACTGTAGCATTAGAGAAAATTGTAATTATCAGAGTATACATAAGAATTAACAGTTATGCTAGGTGGTATAGAATTTTCAAATAAGTATACCGAAATTTAATTGCTATTCAAAACCGTTGGTAAGATATTACTAAGTATATTAAACATCTTTCACTTCATTAACTAATAGGGAACTAAAAGAGAACTCATTTCTTTGTATCAATATCTGAGATATACCAGCGGCCTATATCATAGGTGTTAACTAGACAGTAAAAATACTCAGTATCCATAAAACCATAGGTGAATGTTATCCTAGAAGTTAATGCAACAAAGAGCTAAAAATGAATTTTTAAACAAATATCAGCTGGACATATTACGAAATTTCTTATAGAAGAATATTAGAAGAATAATTACTATTGATATTAAAAATGATCCAGAATACTCCTGAATAATTATGTAAATAGTCCACATAACATTGGCAGATTGGGAGGTAGTTATTAATAGAAAATGAACCCTGACGAAATGTTAAGCAAATTGCATGTTGCTGAGATTCCCATTAACGAATCTCCCCGATCACTAGTCACCATATTATAAATTACATTGAAATTCCTGATAAAATCTCAGGGTACTGCCCTCTAGAAATTCATGACGAGTCTAGGATGAAATATTTCATCTAATAAATTTAATGAGTCACTAATACTGACCTGTAACCAATGAGAAGAAAAGAAAGGATGTCAATGAACTCCTGTGATTTATTTTAGGAGTTTCAAGAGGAAAAAAAGCCACCAAAGAGTAGATGCTCACCCGCAAAAACAACTGAGATAAATGAGTAGGGATAAAGGAGTGGTTCATAGAATAAACAAAATAGTGAAGCAAATCTATGAGAAGCCGAACGAAGATCTAATTACCTCATTATGTATAGCTTAAGAGGAAAACACCTCTGCAAAAACAAATGATACGTTAGACTGTCTTTCGAAACAGAAATAGAACATGGACAAAAAATTTGTTCAAATCACCTGAGAAAAAATCTGGGGAAAATTCAAACGCAAGGAGGGCCAAGTAACATCATCGAAATTTATCCAAGGCATGGAACTCAAGCTAAAGAGAGACGCCTAGCTTGGCCAGGAAGGAAAACATAAATTGTAAGAGAAATGCATGAAGCAAACAGAGGTCGAATTCCATAATGAAACCAATACAAATGAAAAACAAGATCTAAGTCTACGCCATGTCACACTGGTGGAAATGGTGAACATAGTAAAATCGTGGAAAGAAAATGATAGATATACATAATACCACGTTCGATTGGAACTCTAATCAAACCATTCTAGTATAACCTGAGAAAAATCACAGAGTGCATGCATAATAAAATAAATAGAATTCATACCTGGGCTCAAAAAGCACCATCGTTGAGAAGCCAAGATCTGGTAGAAAACAATTGCCAAATGCTATGGAAAGAGGAATAGAATGAGGGCAAGTACTTTTTATGGTGAACTGAAAACCTAATCCGGGAGTAAATCCCACCGTCCATGCATAATGATCTGAGAACAAAGGCGTGGATCGAGATCGCGGTCTTTAGTATGAATATGAAAAAAATAACTGCCAACCATATAACGCATGGAGTAGATTCACGCATTGAAATTACAGGACGTGATCACGTGGACAATCGATGGAATAAAAATAAAAAAACTCATCATTTAAATTGATAACTCTCCCATAAATGCGCCGACATCGTCACAGTACGAGTAGAATAAAAATGCCTTACGGAAGCCATACATCAAGGCGTATGAGTATGCTAGCTATGGTTGTTTAACCCAAAATCATATAAACCTCAATTTAATGCAAACAACCAAATATCTTTGAACCATGATTCGATGTACTTAAACGATGGCTATGAGGGGAACGGTTATATTATAGATCACGCAAGGTCAAATCGTGAAGAGTGAAACAAGTCCTATATGGACACGTAAGTTAATTTATGTAGCACATACACATAAAACGAGTTGTTATAAAATTCTATATGCCTACAATGACAATAAGGGTACCCATAGGTATATATCCATTGAAACAAATGTCGACCATACGTTCTTAGGAAAACATTAAGAGTCTAAGCCATAAAATTAATATTAATACTACCTTCCTCCATGGTAACGTATAGACTGGGGAAGCGAAATTACTGTTATGTGACACCTTACCAAATATACAACTGGTATATGTGAAATCAATTATTAAAATTCCACCTTATATGCATGGATACATTCGACTAGTAGGGGATAAATCATCATTGTTAAAAAAAAAGATGAAGTGTGCATTATACATTATAAATTTATGGAGGATAAGAGTAAATTTCCATAATAGAATAACATTTATATCAAGGAAAGAGTATATATAGAGTTGAGATAATTGTGGTAGAGAACACAAACCTTTGTTTAGTATAATGATATATTTAAATAAGTCCAAGAGAGTATTGGTCACAAAAAGATAGCTCAAGGTAAGAGAGTATTTACTTGAGGGAAAATTACATATAGTAGAACTGTATGCATCGATTAAAAAGGCATATGAACCTACTATAAGTGGAATTAAAAATGAACCTACTGTGAGTGGAATTAAAGGAGATCACTATTACAAAAAATATAAAAAATTGGTAGGAGAGACATTACACGGCGAGACTCTAGTAGAGGTGGAGCACCACTTGTAGGGGCTAACACACAAGAACTATGATTCAATGGTCTATCATATCCCTATGTGACTCCAGTGGTACACTATCGGAGTGCATATCACTATTAGTTCTCTACTGCGTAAGATATCTCTTGCAGTGGCACATTATCATGAGAACTATTATTCTAGGAAGGGTCATAGTCATTTATTCATATATTTTTTGATGTAGGTCATGTGGTCATCTTTGTCTTGGACAAAAAAAATTTAAAACACAATATATATATATATATATAATCTTCAATGTTTCTATGTTTCTATTTTCTTTTCAATTAATGTGATGTGTATTGAATTTTTTTTTACATTTGTTGCAAATGTCTATATAAAACAGGATTAACAAGGTCATCTCTCAATGCATTTAGATTTCCATAAATACATTCCTATTGGGTGGAGTCCAAGTGCCTTTATAGAAGGAAAACCCTAAAATCTATGCGAAGGATGGTGGGTCTTTTGACTGAATAGACATTGGCCAATTTCAGTACCACAAATTGTGACTCAAGTGTGATGACTAAATGGAAAGTACAATATGTGATACCATCAAAGAGTAGTGTTAAACATAATTTTGTCACCATGAAAATTGAGAGTCAAAATGGAAGGATGGTTCTTTTATTGTGTTAACGTCATTAAAAAATGAAACAAGTCATCCTTAGGATATCTCTTTTACTGTGTAAACCTCGTTAAAAAAAGAAAAAGGTATATATGATGATAACGCTTTTACTATGTCAACCTCATAAAAAGATTAAACAGGTCCTTATGAGGATAGTTCTTTTATTGTGTCAACCTCATGAAAAAATGAAACAGGTCTCGATGAGGATGTTTCTTTTATAGTGTCAACCTTGTTAAAAAATGAAACGGGTTCTTATGACGATAGTTATTTTACTATGTCAACCATGCTAAGAAATGAAACAACTCTTCATGAGCATAGTTCCTTTTCTTGTGTCAATCTTGTTAAAAAATTAAAAAAAAAATTGTGAGCATAGTTATCTTCCTTTGTCAAGCTCATTAAAAAATGAAACTAATCCTCCCCTATTTTCTTTGAGTCTTTGACTAGATCTCGTAAATGTTAAGTCTAGTATTTCATCTGATCTCGTGAATGCACCTTCATTCCATCTAACTATTATTAACTAGTAGTCTATTTAGGTGAATGAAATGAAGCTTAGGGTGCATGTTATGTTGCAGGTTATGTTTGGGGGGAATTAGAGCTTATGTCAAGAATAATTTTATTATGTTTCAAGCTTGTGTAAAAATGAAACAAACTTATCTGAAGCAAAGTTTTTCTTTTTTCAAGCTTGTTTAAAAATGAAACACACATATCTGAAGCACAATTTTCCCACGTTTCAAGATTTTGATAAAATGAAACCACTTTAAAGCATACTCTTTCTATGTTTGAAGCTTGTGTAAAAATGAACCCTATCTCGAGTCCATTTCGGTTATTATTTTCAAGACTCGTTAAACTAATGTAAATAATGAGCTTAGTTTTCTTTATTTTATGCTCTTAAAACAAATGAGTTATTTCCTTCTTTTCTTTCTCGTAAATTAAATTGAAATTTGGCCATATGAGTATAAATTTATCACTTTTTTTAGACTCATTAAAACATATGAAAAAGTGAAACCATTGAGTTCTCTTTTAAGCCCTTTTTAGACTTTCTATACATGAAATTATCACTTCATACTTGATTATTCGAACTTGTAAAAGTAAATTAACACTCGTCTATTTTGTATAAGTTTACCGCTTTTTTAGACTGAACTAGAATATTTACAAAAATGGTATATGTTGAATAAATTTTCTAAGTGAAAACATATCATGAAAATAGAAAATAAAATGAAACCAATATGTTAGATAAGCAAACACATTGTTGGCTTGATTTTGATAAATTAACCTACACATTAATAAATCTACCTATTTGGGATCAATGATGCCAAAGATAGAAAATCATGAATAAAAGGGTATAGAAAGAATAATTAGAGATAAATACAAGACCAAATAATAAGGAATACGAAAGGCTTATCTTCCTCTTCTACACTCCTAGACCCACCTAGCCACCAACTAATCTTTGTAGTTACTTTCATTCCGAGAACTTCTTTCATATAAGATTAAAAGTCCACATCCGCTTTAGAAATACATATTTTTAATTTAAAAATGATTAAAAAAGGGTAATATCAAATCCACCCTCCACTTATCATAATTAAATAATTGAGAGGATTTGGGGATGAAATAAATTTTGTGTCATTTCTCCTCTCATTTTCTTGTCTTATGGGATCCACTATGAACTCTATTTTAGTATTTAGCTTGAGATTTTCTTGCTTGAACTTAATTGATATTGTCTCGATTACTTGGTATTATTGTCTTAGCCTCGTAGTTTGAGTACATTTGTAAATGTGACGGAATGAAAATGGTTTGATGATTGTTAGGTGATCGTTCCTAAATTGTTTCAACATAATCTTTAAAATGTTACTAAATTGCATATGCTTAATGATTGCATTTACTTCTTTCTCTCACCCAAATCATGGTTTCCCACCCATCCTCTTAAAAATTCTAGTCTATAAGTGAAATCGACAAATAATATGATATTATAGTGATGAATGAAAAATAATTTCAATATGTTTCTTATTATGGTAATGATTATATATCTCAGAAAATGTCTATATTCCTACATGTCAAGAAAACTAACATCCTTCCTATAATTTTTCAACATATTCTTAAATACAATCTTGAAAATTTTCAAAAATATAGTCATTGATCTGTTATTTACGTTTCTCTTTCTCACCTAAGTTTTATTTTCCTTTGTCCTTGCTATTTTTATTTTCCTATGTTATATTTTTAAATGTTTGTATCAAAATTTAATTATTTTCTATATATACTAATATTTATTTATTGTATGTATTTGTATTGTATGTCCCCCCTAGGGCATTGCTTGATGAGGAAGAGGCGGCTTTAATATAAGCACCTATTCAAGAACATGGAGAAAATACTGAGAATAAAGATAGTGAAGCTATGGAAAAAATTAAGGATGTGGATAGTACTGTTAATGAATATGGGGAAAATAGAATTGATCCGGCAGACATTTCATAATGTTGAAATGGACGACAATGGAAAATAGTGTGATTGTTCTTCTTCCGATAAGCATTTACTTGAGAGGTAAATTAAACCTCTTTATGAAGGCTAAAAAACATCTCTTCTCTCTACTATATTGCTTCTAGTCAACGTAAAGGTGGTGAATGGCTTTTCAAACACAAGTGTGACACAACTCCCAAGGTATGAAATATATTTTGTGACATTAATTAGTACTATATACATGATAAAGAAATAACATATTCCATTGTTTTTAATGTAATTGGAATGTTGACCATCATTTAATTAATTTTGTACATTTGGATGCAATATTTATGATTAATATTCTTTATTACATTAACCAAAACTATTATTTTTATATGTTCTAGATTATTAGGTGAATTTTTGTTACCACCATAAAATGTTTTACCTCATATGTACTAGGATCTACATGCCATTATGAAATGTATTGTAATCAAGGAATCAAAATATTCATGCATTTCTTAATGATGATATTCTCTATTACAAAGAACATGTGTCGAAAGGAAAATGCCCAAAATGTGATGAGACTAGATAGAAAACCAATAAAATAAGAAAAGGAGCCTCACAAGGTTCTTCATTATATTCCCATAATTCAACTTCTACAATAGTTGTTTAGGTGAAAAAGGATAGTAAAACGTATGGATTACCATGCACTGAATAGAATTGGATATGATGTCCTTAAAATGCTCCTAGATGGATCTTCATTCAAATGTATAGATGAAAGGTGGCCAAAATTTAAAACAAAACCTCATAATATTAGGCTCTCATTAGCAACTAATGGCCTCAATCCATTTGGAGCGATCATATCTACTTACTTAGTGGGCAACATTTTTTTATCAACAATAACACTCTTCTGTGGAAGTCAATAAAGAGGGAGCACATAATGTTGGAAATGATTATTCCAGGTACTAATTTGTTTAGAATAAATTTTTTTAACACTTGAATATATTGTTCCAAGTATTAATTTTTTTACTCATATATGTCCAATTATGTCTTATACAATATTTTCTTTATTTAGCCGTATATGCAGTAACTATGTATTATATGTTCAATGAATTCGGTAAGTACAAAGAAAAAGATATGAATGTATATATCGAGCCTCTTATTGATGAGTTAGTGGAGACATGGAACAATGTCATTCTGAGTAGTGTTTCACCCTTACAAATGTATATGGTCCTTGTCTGAACTAAGAAGCCTTTTGGAATTCCTTATTGGCTAGCTCTATCCTCACCTCACCTCACATTATATTGGGTGGGGATCTAAATATTTCATTAGGCATATCTGAATCTTGGGGAACTCGAGCTAACTTGTATCCGTTAACTGAGTTCTTCAGTACCAAGCTTGATGCGGTAGACCTTGTTCGCATTCACACCACAAATATTCTACCTACTTGGGGGAACAAGAAGACTGGAGTGGCGGCTCTGGCCTGAAGATTGGACTGATTTTTGATCAAAATGCCTCTACTTAACATCATTTATCATGCCATACAATGGGTGGGACAAGGTGGTATGTCGGATCACTCCCCTATCTTTTTGGAATTTGAATGTGGTCCTCACAGGGCTAGACCACCATTCAAATTTAGCTCCAGTTGGTTACAGAACCAAAAATATCATGATCTGGTACAACCATCCTGGCAGCATTGTCATCAATTTCTGGATGTGGACCCTACCTGACTCATCAATGATAATCTATCTCGCATTAAAAGCCAGACTATCAACTGGATTAAAAACAATAATTGATTGGAGCGGGAAGAGCTCAACTAGATTGACTTGGATATTACACAAATTAACAACTCTAATCTCTCTGGTTATCATTCTAGCATATCCAAAGAGCAGCTCATTGCCTTGGAATCTTCTAAGGCTCAAAAGAGGAGGACTGGAGGGTCAAGAGCCGTGCTATTTGGCTTCAGGCAGGTGACGAAAATTCAAAGTTCTTCCAACAACATGCAAATGGTCGTAGGACTACCAACTCCATATGGGAGCTCACTGATTAGCATGGGTATGTAGCTCATACTCAATCTCAATTATAGGATCTGTGGAATCAGCATTTCACTGACCTTTATAGAGCCCCTATGCACATTGATCTCACTAATATTGTGAATATTACTCATTCTTTCAATATATTTGTGGAACAAGAGCAGGTTGATGATCTAAATGTACAAGTTACCATGGGGGAATTATAGGGGGTTATGAAACGGTTCAAAAGGGACAAAAGCCCTCAGCCATATGGCTGGCCCATTGAATTTTTCATACATTTATTTGAGTTGATTGGCAATGATCTGCTGATCATGATTGAAGATAGTAGGGTGTGGGGTCGCATGTATGATGGATTCAACTCTACTTCCATTGTGCTCATCCCTAAATCTGACCACCCAGATAGATTTCATGATTATAGACCTATTTCGCTCTGAAACTGCATATACAAGATAATCTCAAAAATTATAGTGAATTGCATTAAACCTTTCTTATATTCTCACATTGCTAAGGAACAATTTTCCTTCTTGCATCATAGGAAAATCCATGAAGCTATTGGTACTGCACAAGAAGCCCTCCATTCCATATAATCCAAGCACCTTGAATGCACTATTCTCAAGACTGATCTAGCTAAGGCTTTCGACCGGGTGAATTTGAGCTATCTGCATCTCATACTTATTCAATCTGGCTTTCCTCATACATTCATTAATTGGATAATGGGATGGATCTGTCATGCTACCTTCAGAATTCTCCTTAATGGCACTGCATCTAAATTTCTCCATGCGAGTTGTGGCTTGTGTCAGGGCTGTCCTCTGTCTCCCTTAATTTTTGTGCTTGTTATGGAGGGTCTCTATGTCCTTATTAAGGATGCAAAGGCTCGGGGTACCATTCATGGTCTTTGAATTAATGATATCCTTCAACTCACTCATATTTTATTTTTTGATGATGTTCTAATATTTCTCGATGGCACTAGACAGGACTTGATTCAGTTTTATAAGCTCCTTTAGAGATTTTGTAGAGCCACTAGAATGATACCAAATGCACTCAAATCTACTATAATTATGACCGGATGCTCGTCTCAGGAACTAGGCACTTCCAGGAATCTATTTGGCTATGTTCATACGGATATCAATGAAGGTCTTAAATATCTAGGATATCACATCAAGCCTAATGATTATCAGATTAAAGACTGAAATTGGCTCATAGCCAAAGTGGAGCGCAGAATAAATGTTTGGTATAATAGATGGTTATCTAGAGCTGGGCGTTTAGTCCTTATCAAATCAGTGCTCGAGGCTATACTGGTCTATTAGATGACACTGGATTGGTTACCTGGAGGAGTTACCAATAGAATCAAGTGTATCTGCTGACATTTCCTTTGATGCAATCAGGAAAAGGACCACACATTTTCCTAGACCACTTGGGATCGCATTAACATACCCAAGAAATGGGGCAGTTGGGGGATCAAGGATCTCCATCTATTTTTGAATGGCCTTGCTGCCAAGATGTGTTGGAACTTACTCACCGGTCACAGTCTCTGAAAGGAGGTCATTGTGGCTAAATACATTGCACCCAGGAACACCATCGACTAGATCAGAGACAGAATTGGATCGCACTCTGGTGCATCAATCATTTGGAAAACTGTTACAAAGGCCACACATATAATTTAGCATGGATTGTCATGGAAAATTGGATCTGGTGTATGTGTGAGAATAGGTACAGATTCTTGGTCTGGTAGTGGTGAATACTATAAATTACCAGAATTTTTGCAAGATCATCTGGCCTGCAGAGATATCCATTACCTTGCACAGATCCCTGACCCGATTCACACTTCTTGGATGGGTCAAGCTTGGTTGTCAGCTAAATTTCTTGAAATTCCTCGTGATGGGCTCCAGCTCTAACACAACTACATTTGGGCATTAAGATCATCAAACATCAGGCTCACAGAACAAGATGACAGGCTGATCTGGGCATACTCTCCAAGTGGAAAATATGCTCCAAAACTTGGATATCTAACACTCATTCAGCATAAAGAGCCTTCACACAAAGCTTGGTGGTGGCGCAGCATATGGAAGTTAAAGGCACTTCACAAGCACAAGACCCTTTTTTGGTGCATATTAAATAACTACATACCCACCATGGATTTCCTCCACCGTTGTACCATCAATGGACCCTCTTCCTGCTGCTCCTACCTTTCAAATTGTGAAGACTCCTCGCACCTTTTCCTTAATTGTAATGTTATATCGGCCATTGGGGTTCTGGTGACTAAAAGCTTGAGATGTCACCTCCCCTGGCAGGGTGCTTCACTGCTTGATGCTTGGACTATTTGGTGGGAACTTAATGAAAATTCCACTAAGATGCACAACCTACTTATGATATTTGGCTGGGAAATTTGGATTGGTCGCAATAGATACATTTTTAACAGCCAACCGATTTTGGGTGACCGAATATGTGCCGCCATAATTGCAACATACAACATTTTTCCTGAAGATGAACAACAGAAACCACCCCTGATGGCTATCTGTTACACAGTAATTTGTCACCGTCCCTACCATTCCCTGTCCCGCACAATGGAGGACCCATTTTGTGACCTGTGAACATTGTCATGCCTTGAAACCATCATCAAAGCATTCCTCTAAGCATGAGCTTTAATTGCCCTTAAGACATCTCCTTGCAAAAATCATGAAAAACATCTCTTTGGGTGGTGTCGACGAACGATTGTTTTCATGATAGGAGAAATCATGACCGCCACAGCGCTAAGAGAGAGCATTGAGTAGGCCATGAACAATTTAAAGAGTGTTTTTTAAATAAATATGGCGGAAGTTGAGTTTCAGCAAACTCAGAAACCATTGCCTATCTTCGAGTTGGGAGGTTGGTACAGAGTTCTGTGTGGAAGGGAAGTGGTTTTGCCACCTCCCATGGAACCTTCATGTGATAGGGCCAATCCCATAATAATAGGAATCGCTCCCTCCTTCCCCATCTATAAACATGTTCAATCCCGCAGCAAGCTAGTCTTGCGATGCCTAAGCACAGATCTCCATATTCCCAGAGCCTTTGTCTTTGTAAGGCCCTCTTTTTTCCCGCGTAAGGCCGACTCAGTAAGGAGACTGTTGTCGAGAGACTCTTGGAAAGTTTGCCCTTTCCCTGGCGAGCTTTGCGAGACGTGAACGACTGAAGACCCATCCGAAGGAGACCACGACGTCAGAACTTGGTTGTAATCTCTCTTCGTTTGTTATTTAATAGATGATTACGATTATGGTTCCACTCTGTTTTCCATCATGTCAATATGAGTAATATCCTTTCTGACTGATATTTAGTTACGTATGCCGTATTTTATGCTTGTATCTGTTTGTTTCTTGCATGTGCAGGTGTTCATCCACGGAGATCGTGGAGGGATCGTGATCTGCCGAGGCTGAGGAACGGGGACGCTCTCTTCTTCAGATCATAGCATTGGATTCCAGGTAGGCTTCCATCTTTAGTCTTTTCATTCGTAACTAGGAACTTGCGTCGTAACATTGTTTGATTGTTGCTAGACCCCTGCTGGGCTAGTAGGGATCGCCTCTGTCCGCAGAGGGGATTTACCTCCTCAACAATTTGGCGACTCCACTGGGGAGATCGTCCAGATTTCACTGTCTCGTTTGTGTTGTCTCGCTTTGATTATTTTATGTTTTTCCTTGCTTGATGAACCTTCTGGGTTGGGTTCTTTCACTGTTTTTTCTTCTTGGTTTGCTTAGTTTGCATTGATCTGCTTCTGGAGTAGTTCTCTTTTAATTTTGGCTGAGAAACTCGACTGGCGCGGTTTTTAACCCGACAGTCGCGCCAATTGGCACATGTTGCTTTTGTTTAGCCCGTGCCAATTGCTTTTTGGCGCCAGTTTAATCCTTACAGTCGCGCCACTCCTGTAAGGTTTTTGAGTTTCCTCATTTTTGAGCTCTCTGGGTTTGGTCAGTGTTTTTTCTTCTTGATTTTCCGACTGCCTGAGTGTGTTGGAGTCCTGTTTGACTGGGAATTCACCTCTTTCCTTTGGTTGTTTGCTTTTATCTATCGATTTCACGTTTTAATCCCTAGGGCATCTAGTGGCTTAGTGTATCGAGCCCTCCTTGGGAGTTTTGGTGTTTTGATTGTCCTGTCAACTGTCTGATTGATTCTCCACATCCTCTAAGTAGTTGTTCATTGTTTTGTTGCGATTTTTGGGTGATTTTTCATTCCTTCATTCGAAATTCGTTTAGTCTTGCCTTGGACCTAGATCACATGGTCCATTGGAAGCTTTTGAGTCTTTTCCTTGTTTTGAGAGACTTTGGTCGATTTGGGATCTGATTGTTTTCGTTGTTGAGTGAAATTTGTTTGTTTTGCTCTTTCGAATATCGTTTCTCAAGTTGTTCCGTTTGTTTTCAAGTTTGTTTAGTGCATATTAGCTATTAAACATTGAAAATCAAAAAAAAAATCTCTTTTGCTTTTGTTAATTAGTGCAAATTGTGATCTTTTCAATTTTGCTAGTGATTAGTGATTTGGATGAAAAATTTTCAATTTCATTAGTTGCATTAGAGGTCTCATTGTTTGTCTTCCATTCATTTCGTTTGTGTAAAAGCCCTCAACTCTTCTCTAATTAGTTTTCATCGAACGAAATGTTGGACTGTGGCATGTAGCTTTGCATTTAGGAGTCTTTTAAGACACTACATACTATAAGGCCTGAAAATTGAAACTTAATTGAAGATCAACTGTAAAATTTATTCAATTGACCTAAGGCAGCATTGGAACTTAACAAAACATATCTAGAAAGTCTAGGCTAGAGACGTGTTCCGGCGTCGTTAAACCTAGCATTTGTCGCTCGCCTTTTGGCTTTAGACAGTGCTAGTACGGACTTGTGCTCCCCGTACCGTCGCGTATATAAAGGGAGACCCCTCTAGGTTTTCAATCTTTTATCCACAGGAAGCCGATACTGCCGCCCTATACCCGTGATACACCGAACACAGCATTCGGGGAGACTACCTGCACGTACGGAAAGTCCTTGGTCGATTTCTGTTTCATTATTGAAACCAAGGTGTATATTGCAGTTCACGGATATTTGGTACACCCTTTGTGCCTAGTTTTTCCTGAGCAGTCATTTGGTCTTTTCTGACTCCCTAAACTTGAAAAAACCGTCAAGCGCTTGTCCTTTCACGCTTGTGTCAACTCTGAAAGAGATAGAGTCATCTTTTTATCGTTTCTCGACTCTTAAAACATGAAACGGTAGAATTTCTTACTTTCCAATGTGGTAAAATTAATCGCCCACGATTACACACCCGTTTAGACATTGCTTGTTGACCGTTTGATCGTGTGTCTTAACTCATTTTCAGCCCATGTGTGTGTTTGCTCTTTTTCTCTAGTCTTTTGCCACAGTGGCGGAACCTTCGGTTTCGTCTACTGGTAGTCCTTACACGGACGATTCTTCAGAAGCTTCTCAGTCTTCTGTTGAACCACAGCAGCCTGTTGTTTTCGAGTTTCCTGACGGGGGACCGGTTCTCGCTGAGCAACCCTTTGGAGGACCAGTTGAGTTAAATTGGCCCTTTTCGGACCCTGTGTCTGAATTGAGATTAGGAGCTGATTTCCTTTCTCTTACATCGGGTTCGCCGTTTGTTGCTGTTGTATTTCCTCCTAGTCCTCGCCGTCTTTTGCATGATTTAACGGCAGGATCAACCATGAGTGATTCTGGTGAGGAAATTCCGACATCTGGTGAAGACTATCAGCTCTTCCCGCGTAGATTGTTTGAGGGAGACAACTCTGAGCTGGCTACCATGTCGACAGCCAGTCCTTCTTTACCACACGGATACAGATCTCTGGGTCATATCATTTCAGCTGCAGCCTCTATGGGAATATCATCTCCTGCTTCGAGGCCAGCTGCTACTACACCCGGGGTGTCTCCTTCGACGCCCGTCATGTCTGTTCCCGTCCGGCCCACTGTTTGTGTGGCCGCCTCTTCTCCTGTTGTCTCAGCATCTGCTACTAGGGCTGGGCCAACTCCTAAAGATGTGTATCTAGCTACTGCTATATCGGAGAATATCTCTCCGGAGGAGTATCGGTTGTCTTTGCAACAGCCAAACGCTGAAGCTGGACCGTTTCCCCAAGATCCTTACCGATCTTTCTTTTCTCACTATGCACAGGATGGCACTCCCGTGTATGCTTTCCCAGGTCAATATGATGAGCACGGGGAGGTTTTACGTCTTCCCGCTCCTGAGGCTTATGTGTATGCTCAAGGTTTACCGTACAACCAGGCTTATAACCGCGAAACGGCCTTCAAGAGCGGCTGCGGGCCAACACCAAAACTGTCTGTATGATCGCGAAGGCGGCCATCCGGAGCTGCCTGCGAGCCAACGAAACCGTTATGCAATCGTAAGGGCGTATAGCCATACGGTCGCTTTAACCTGCGGCGGTATCTGGCAGGACGATGCAGCAGTGCGGGGGCAAATCGACCTTTATTTTACGATGCAACCACGATGTCTGTTGTTTCACTAACGTTGCCATATCGGCAGAACCGTCTGGTTACGCTTAAAATCCAAACAGTTTCCTTGGCTTTAGTCACTGTTCACCACGGGCCAGTTCATCATTACAACCCGGTATCGCCTCCAGGCAAGCTGGCCATCCGGTACAACACAGGGCTCCTGTTTACAACTAGAATCGCTGCGCCACCGGGCGCCGCTGTTTATCAGGTTGCTTTGGTCGTGGGTCAGCCTCTCATTCGAGTCAACTTGTTATTCATTCAAACCTTCCTCTCATTCGTTCCTCGCTCGGCCGACTGTTCATTCGATGCCGCAGCCAAATCCCAACGGTGCGCCCTACGTGTCGAGCTCCCGCGGTTCCACTTTTTGGCAGCCCTGTCACCTCGGTGGTTATTATCCTCATGATAGGTCTCACGAACTATAACCACCCCAGAGGCTCTCAGTATTATCCTCCTCCACCCGGGTTTACCTACGCTCAGCAGCCAAATCCAAACGCTGCTTATACGGGGCCGACGCCTAATCAGGGTCCGTATCCTAGTTATCAAGCCCCGCACTATGGTTACTAGCATCCAAATCAGTTTGGTTATACGACCTATGCCCCCTACGGTCATAATCCTGCGGGACAGAACCCGTGGGGGCAGGGATATTCACAACCATCGTGGAGTATGGGTACCGGACCTCATCCTGGGCCCGGCATGGCAGTTAACCCTCCATTTCCGTTCTTGGCTACCTTGGAACTCCCGGACGTTTCAAAGTTGACCAATGATCTGATTTTACATAATCCATATTGGCCTCCGGTTCCCACCAAGATACCAGGTGATTGTCCCAAGTTTGAGGGAAAAGCTGGTGAAGACCCCCAGGTGCATGTGATGACGTATCACCTCTGGTGTTCGTCTAACTCTTGGGTCGACGATTTAATTCGTTTGCGTCTCTTCCAACGTACTTTAACAGGAGCTGCTACTAAGTGGTACATAGAATTATCCCGTGGCATTTTCCAAGATTTCAACTCTTTAGCCATGGCTTTCCTCACGCATTTCTAGTTACCAGTCCGGTATGAGGCCGGGACGCACCTCCTGACTTCTCTGAAGTAGGACAAGGCCACTCACATCTCAGATCACATTCATGAGTGGTGGCGCCGTCGTCGACTGATCAAGTTTCACATACCTGATCAGATTTTGACTCACTAGTTCACCACCTCCTTTGTGAATAAAATCGCTCAGGATATCACGATGGGAGCGTGTGTGACAGAGGAATAAGCTATCACGCGTGTCCAGTACCTGGATCTTGTCTATTCGCAGTCTGGCACGCTTTATGACATCTTGACTGATGCTCCACGGCCCGGAACCTCTAAGGCTCCGCCTACCCCTGCGGTGGATGGTGTCATTGGTTCCGTCTCTCAAAATTCGAAGAAGTCTTCGAATGGGAAGTAGAAGGCTAATTCTTCCAACAATACCTCTGCTAATCCTGTCTCATCCGATTCTAGTAAAACCGCGGAGGTGAATGCTGATCAGGCCAATCCTGCGGACAAATCCTCCAAGGGGAAGAAGAAGGGCAAAGGAAAATCAAAATCTGATGCCCCGAAGCTAGAATCTAAAACTCGAACTGAGGATGGCTCCCAGCGCAAACCAAATTTCCCTTGCCTCATCTGTGAAGGGGACCATTATACTATGGATTGTCCACGACGATCCGAGGTTAGTCAACTTCTTAAGGGCCCTAAAGGGACTCTGGTTGTTTTGAAAGAGCCATTTCCATCTCAGAAGACCCAGATGGTCGAACAGGCATCACCATCTGCACCGTTTGGGTCTCAGGTTTTCATGATGAAGAGTAATGCACCTATCTCTGTCGCTACGCGGTCGAAGGATTACAACAAACCGCGGCAGGCACCCGGGAAGGCAGTTGCGGATGGGCCGCCTCCCCCACCTGTCTCTGGTCCGTTGGAAATTGAGACGCCGACTCTGGAACCCGTTGTGAAGCCACCCCCCAAAGGTGTTCTTCGGAGATCCTCTTATAATCCAAATGCTCGTACCGCTCAACATTACAGTATTGTTGAGGATCTGGCACAAGCGCCATGTGCTATGTCTGCACTTGAGGTTCTTCAAAGTTTTCCTTCACAGCGGAAGGCTTTACTGTCTGCAATCGGTGGCATCGATCCCGCCGACTCGAGCCTTCTCACCTTCGATCTGGAGAATTTCACTCCCCGGCTTCCACATCAAATCACTTTGGTTATTCAAGTCGGGATTAACGGTCTGAACATTCATAGGGCCGTCGTAGATGAGGGTGCATCTACTTGCGTTATGTCCTCCGCTTTCTGGAAGGCCATCGGCTCTCCAGCCTTGTCGTCGTCTCCCAATGCCCTTGAGGCATTTGATGGTCGGGAATCTAAACCCCTGGGCGTTCTCGAGAGTCTTGCAACCACATTACAGGGAAAAACTGTCAACGTGGAAGTGGAAGTGGTTGACGCTAAACTCAACTACAATATACTTCTTGGCCGCAACTGGACCCATGCCATGCTCTGCGTGCCATCTACCGTCTTTCGATTCATTAAGTTCCCTCGCGAGGGCAAGATTGTCACGGTGGATCAGTTGTCATTTTTCACCTCCAACTCTGAGAAGAACGTGCCATACGTGGATCAAATTCTGAATCCCCCAGACAGTGTAGGACCTGGTCTCTTCAAAGACCCAGTCCTCATGGGTATCTTCCCCGCGCCACCACCGAATACTGCTCAAGTCAATATGTTGTCCAGGTCCGATGACCCCTGGATTATTCCTACACCTAAGCAGGTATATGAGTTTGGAGAATCCATGCCTTTAACGCTAGTAGAGATCAGCTACTGTGAGATTGTTGCTGCATCGGATCCTCCACCTCCTCAGCATGATCCGATGAGCATGGCTCTCGACGTCTACTCCCAATCCCCCTGGCTTGGTCAGGCTGATTCACCTGATCCTCTCAGAGAGACTTTTACTTCAGATGAGGCTATCATTGAAACTTTGTCTCTTGAAGAGCTGCCCTGGGGCGATGGACATCATCGCTCCTCGTTCATGCCCAGCTTGGGGGCAATGACTGAGTGTCTGGAGCATTATGCTACTCAGGTTCCTTCCCCTCCTCTTCAAACACCGATCTTGACACATGAGGTCTTTTCGGAGGGTAATCTGAGTAACATTACTCAAACTATTCCAATCAACATCTCCGTTAAACCAGGGATTATTAAGAATATTCATGTGGGTGTGACTTGTTCTCCCGATGAGATTCAAGTCTATACTAAGCTTTTCAAAGAATTCAGAGACGTTTTCGCATGGTCTTACGAGGAAATGTCGGGAATTGATCCTAGTATTGTCGTGCATGAGATTCCAACCTATCCAGGTGCGAAACCCGTGCGCCAACGCTTACGTCCCATGCATCCTTGGAAAGCCGCCGCCATCAAGGCAGAAGTTGAAAAACTTCTGAACGCGGGTTTTATTTATCCCATCCCCCTTACAGAATGGGTGTCCAACATTGTCCCTGTCGATAAAAAGCAGGATACAATTCGAGTCTGTGTGGATTATCGTGACATCAATCGCGCCTCTCCAAAGGATAATTATCCCACTCCATTTATCAATCAGATCATCGACGAATGTGCCGGAAGTGAGATCTATTCCTTAATGGACGGTTTCTCAGGTTATAACCAAATCAATATTGCACCTGAGGATCAACATAAGACCACATTCATCTGTCCGTGGGGCAATTTCGCGTACAAAAAACTCCCGTTCGGCTTAAAGAACGCTGGAGCCACATTTCAACGTGCGATGTCCTACGCTTTTCATGACATTCGCCATATCGTTCAGCCTTATCTGGACGACTTGCTAGCCCATTCGGGCAAGCGAGAGGACCATCCTGAGCATCTCCACCAGATCTTTCTTCGTTGCAGACGCTACAATATCAGGCTCAATCCTCATAAATGCGTCTTCTGCGTCGATTCTGGCCGTCTTTTAGGCTTTATAGTCTCGAAAGACGGAATTCGCCTTGACCCTCTAAAGGTCGAGGCCATCGTAAATCTCCCATCACCCTCCTCCCTGTATCAGTTACAGAGTCTGCAAGGGAAAGCGAATTTTCTTAGGCGCTTTATCCCGAATTATGCCGAGGTGGCCAAAGGATTCACCCGTTTGTTAAAGCAGAACGTCCCTTTTCACTGGGACGAAATTGCTCAGGCATCCTTTGAGAAGCTGAAGACATTGCTAGTCAATGCTCCGTTGCTTCGTCCTCCAGACTACCACCGCGACTTCACTTTGTATCTAGCCGCCGCATTTAGCACCATTGCCATGGTCTTGGTGCAGGATGATGATGACGGTGATGAACATGTTGTTTATTACCTGTCACAGAACCTTCTCGACCCGAAAACGCGTTATGCACATGTTGAGAAGTTAATGGCCTTAGCAGCAGTACACGCCGTACAACGCTTTCGCCATTACATCCTTTTGCGCACGATAACAGTGGTTTCAGACTGCAACCCTATGACGTATATTCTTTCTAGACAATTACTAGGGGGCAAGTACTCCAAATGGATTGTGATCCTGCAGGAGTTTGACTTGGAGTTCACCACTGCCAAGTCAACTAAATCACTGGTCTTTGTGGATTTGATATGTTCTCTCCCTACAGACTCTATTCCCTCACACTCTGAAGACCATATACCGGACGAAACGCTTTTCCTCATCAGTACTCGTGATCCTTGGTACGGTGACATCATAGTGTATCTTCAGACTGCGACATTTCGGTCTGAGTTGGATAAAGCTGCCCGCCGTCGGATTCGGCACCAGTCCCAACCCTACTGTATAGTAGGAGATACCTTATATCGCATTGGAGTAGATTCGGTGCTCCGGCGATGCCTAACCTTGGAAGAGGCTGAGAAAGTATTAAATGACTACCACAGTGGTGCTTGTGGCGGACATATGTCTGGGTATGCTACTGCCCAGAAGATTCTGCGAGCAGGTTATTTCTGGCCTTCCATATTCAAGGATTGTATCACTGCAGTCCGTAAATGCCATTCATGCCAGATTTTTCAGCGCAAGATGCGCGCGCTGCCGTTGCCATTGCATCCCGTTATTACCGTCGTCCCTTTTGCGAAATGGGGCGTGGATTTTATGACATGTAACCCTCACTCGGCTGGGGGGCATGCGTATATCATTGTCGCCGTCGACTACTTCACTAAGTGGGCCGAGGAGATGCCTACACTAGCTGCTGACGGGAAAACGGCTGCTCAATTCATATTCAACCACGTTATCGCACGTTTCGGGGTTCCTCAAGCCATCGTCACTGATCACGGTACTCATTACCGCGATTATATGATGGCGGAGCTGACTTCAACGTTGGGCTTGCGTCACGACAGCTCAACACCATACTATCCTCAAGCTAATGGTCAGGTTGAAGCGGTGAACAAGGTTTTGGTCACCATGCTTCGGCGAACAGTTGGGATTCATAAATCCAGTTGGCATCTCCAACTGTTCTCAGCTCTCTGGGCATACCGAAAATCTGCTAAGAGTGCAACCGGATTCACACCATTCCAATTGGTGTACGGTCTGGAAGCTACTCTGCCAGTTGAATGCGAGATTCCTTCGCTAAAATTAGCTGTGGAGCTCTTACCGGATACTTCTGCTGAGGAAGAATGTCTTTTGTATCTCGAACGATTGGATGAAACCCGTCGTCTAGCTGCTTTGATCATCGAAGCACAAAAGAAAAGGGTCAAAACTCATTTTGATCAATCTGTTTCTCCCTATTCTTTTATCGAAGGAGACCTCATCCTCCTGTATGATCAAGCACATGATAAGCTTGGAGCCGGTAAGCTCCAGCCTATGTGGCACGGGCCCTATATAGTAAAGCGCGTTTTGAAAAATGGGGCCTACGAGCTTATAGATTACGAAGGAGTTCCACTGACGCAGCCCAGAAATGGGTTGTACCTTAAAAAGTACTATGCCTGAAGTGATTTCTTGGTGTGGTGTGTGTACATAGGTGTGTGATTGTCATTTGTGTGCATGTATAGTGTGGTGTGCTTTGTAAACATCTTTCTGCTGATCGGGCTTTCCTGGTTGTGCAGATGTCTATTCATCCATTTGTTGGTTTCGCGGATGGTGCCTCCCACAGTACCAGGAATCTGTCTTCCGCAGCCTGGGTAATATATGATCCTGCTGGTGAGTTGATTGACCTGCAAGGAGTGTGTCTAGGACGTACCACGAACAACATCGCGGAATATAGTGCCGTGTTGGAATTATTAACTGAGGCAGTAAACCTTGGTATCCGTGAATTGCTCGTGTATCTAGATTCACAACTTGTAGTGTTACAGCTGAACGGACACTATTCGGTAAGGAACCCGTCCATCTTACGTCTGTATTTGCGTATTCGATTACTGGAAAGGAATTTTGACTACATTACATATCATCATATACCCAGACATTTGAATACATTAACAGATGCAGTAGCAAATTTGGTATTAGACAGACATTTACGCAATTTATAAATCATCATCACATGTAAAGAAAGACTCATCCAGAAATAGATATGCATATATATAGATATCGAAATGTTTACATAAGAGTGTGTCACATAAAACTCAAAAAATATACATAATCGTCTTAGTACATCCGGAGACGGTATGTCTCTCAAAAAATAGGTGTGGTATAAATCCTAAGGACTAATCCGCATGGTGCTCATGATAGCATGTGACTGCACGCACTAAACGCCTCAGGATTCGGTGGACCCAACTCGGAACTCCCACCGTGTGGCGCTGGTATGCCATCGGTACGTCTGCCAGCCGGGCATAGTCTGGGATCCCGTGGGCAATGCCCTCGAGATTCTGGATCAGTTCCTCTCCTCCGGTGCCCTCTCCCTGAACCTCAGGGGCGAGTTGTGTCCTCCGGGAGATTAGAGACATCCCAGCTGGTCTCTCAGGTCCCACATCTGCATATATAGGTGATCATGTTA
Source organism: Pinus albicaulis (assembly GCA_034641835.2). NCBI lineage: Eukaryota > Viridiplantae > Streptophyta > Pinopsida > Pinales > Pinaceae > Pinus > Pinus albicaulis. Next base: position 224,565,686 of record CM076573.1, read on the forward strand.
GGACGAATGTGTGTTAACAAAAAAAAAACATAAAACATAAAATCAAAATATGAGGTCTTACCCAGCTCCTCGTCCCAGTCGTCTCCTTCTGGTAGTGGGAGATCTGGGTCCCTGGTAAAGTCAGTTCCTGCATAGGGCCAGTCTTCCACGACAATCAGCTGGCGCCGTAACCACCTAAAGAATCCGGCCTCCAGGACATCTGTTGGCCACCTCCAGATCTGGGCATCAATGCTGCCCAGCGAGCCATTCTTGGCTCTCGTGGTATCGGATCTGCCACTGCGGCCCCTTGGCCCTGGAAGATTGGTAAGCGTTCCAGAATGAACGATACCAAGATGGAACCATAACCAAACTGTTTCAGTTTTCCCTGTTTGCATTTTGTGAGCTGCCTTTTCATGTTGATTGTTACTACTACTGCCCAGTTAAATAGTAAGGGACCCATGCATTCTGAGGCCAGCAGGAGTTGGGCCTTTGTGGCCTCGTGCGGTGCTTGCAACCCTGCAGCCCGCGTGATGGTATGAAGAACAAATCTCAACGCCAGATCAGGGATAGTGTGCATATCCACTTTCTTACTGCCTGATCCCGTTTGTGCTCCTTGGCACACTCGTGCCATCACTTCTTCCATCTTTTCCCCAGATGGTTTGCTTCTAGTCAATACAGGGATTGGACCTCTACGGGACAATCCGGTGATGAAATAAACATCAGAAACCTCCAGTTCTACTACCTGATCTCGTAGCCTGAACACATGTTCGTGTTCATCCCAAATACTGATCAAATACTGGAGAAGCTCGGGCTGAGCTCGTAGATAGGGTGTGAGGAAGAACTTTTTCAACCCGTAGTTTCTAAGGGCGTTCATGCAAGCTTGACTTTGCATGCCTTGTTCATCCTCTTCTCCGTGCTCTCGTTCTTTCCATTCAATTTCCATTTTGATTGATTACCTGCATTCATATGGCCATGAACCCTTAGTTAGATCTCTAATGAGCTTCAAATTCCATGCAATTTGGTCTAAATGTCGAAATTTTGGGCGGATTTTTAGGTTCGGCCGCTAGCATGGTTGTTTTGTGAACAGTCACGCCACGTGGCGCGATCCATTTTTAGAAAAGAGCTCATTGGCGTGGGTCCGTGCCCGATACCCGCGCCAATGGGCGCAGCCCTAAAATTTTAAAAGTAGCCACACAGAACTGATTTTCAAGGGAAAATTATCAAAAAATGAATGAAAATGTAGAGAAAAGGAGTGCCTCTTACTTGTAGCAGACGAGAAGCTGAATGGTCAACTGGATTTGTCGCAATCACCGTCAGAAGTTTCTGCTCCAAATGGACCACTGTTGCTTTTTACCAAGATAAATAGTAAAAGTAATTTTATTTTTACCAATTTGACATATTTATAACTTTTTCGACGTTAAATGAGTTTTAAAAGTTATTTTTATCAAATATTTGCATATGTTATGTCGAAAATGGATTTTACGCTTGCTTGGTATGTGCAGCAACAGGTTTTTTCGACTTAAACGATGGAAACGAGTTGTATTTTATATTTTTTCGGACTCGGTAAATACACGAAAAAGTCACTTTGGAGTCATATTTCAGCTCTTTTCTGACTCTCTAAACATGAAAAGATTGCCAAGGCCCTTGTCGTTTCGATCTTGTTAAAATGGACACGAATCGACATCCACCCAGTATAAGTTTAACCCTTTTTCGGGCTGGGATGGATTGATTACGAAAAAGGAATACCCTAGCCGATCGCGACTAGGAGGTTTTCCCGGATATTGTTTTCTACCTTTTCGGATCTGGGGAAATATCTACGAAAAGGGACCTATGGAGTTTTCTTTTCTGCTATCTTTTCAAACTCTCTAAACATGAAAAGACGCCGAGTTCTTCCTTTGTCAGATTCGTTAAAACCTGATGACATCGGATCTAGTCGAAATGACGTTCTCCGAGTTCCTCCTTCCTAGGACTCGTTAAATGCAGTAGGATGGATTCGCCCGAAGGGCGGACTTATATCACAAGCATATGCTATCCCCTTCAAGCTTGTTATAAAAAATAATTGGGGTACTCGCCAGAAATGGTGGGGGAAAAAATGGAACCATCGTCGTTGTCGTCGGCAGTATGTCGCTCTTGAACATGGCACTTGTCTGCATTCGTGTCGGGTTGGGGACATCTCATCTCGTTGCTTCACTTTGCCTCCATGGGTTTGGATAATCCCTTTTGACCTCTCATCTGTTCACTGCCTCGTCACCATGACCTCTGATCCGTTGATGTCAAATACTGCCAAGTCCACTGTCGTGCCGTTCATATGTTCAAGAGAAGTTGGCCTCTGCAAATATCAACCTTCCTCTGTTTCTCATACGATCTTGATTCACAACAAAAACATCATGTTCCTCTGTCTCGTGTCGATGATGTGGGAAACATTATGGCCCACCTTCGATCAAGGTCACTTCCTGTCAACTTCAGCTCATTATCCAGGAAGTTGGTCTAGAGACTCCCTATGGTACCTTGGAGCCTGCATGCCTCAATGGCAGGTTCGTCGCATTCAACGTGAGGTTTACATCATTGGCCTCCGATCGAGTGATTCTGCGAGTGTTCGACGTCAACTCATTTATTCGCACGCTGTAGACTGTACCTGTAGTACCTTGAGGACCATTGTCATTATTGGTGGTTTCTCTCGGGTCTGTTAACAGCTTTCATCATTGGCTGGTAATCAGATGATGTTCTGGCATGTTCGACTTCAGCTCACATATTCGCATGCTTGAACTTGTACTTTGTTTGGGTCGAGATGGAGCGCAAGACCCTGGATTGTGTCCGTTGTAATCCAGGCTGTGATTGTGGATTATTATCATTATGTACATGGCTCACTGATTGGATGGCTGCGACCATACCTGAGTCTATTTGTTTGATCCTAGTTGGATGGCTGCGCTCATACCCTGGATCCGGATTATAGCATACTGGCGCGGGCAGATAGTTCACCACTCGCGCCAATGGGGAAAATCCTACAAAGAGGCCGCGCCAACTAGCACTCTGTCCCAGAGCAGTAGTCGCGCCAGCCAATTTAAGGAGTGTTTTTTAAATAAAGATGGCGGAAGTTGTGTTTCAACAAACTCAGAAACCATTGCCTATCTTGAGTTGGGAGGTTTGGCTGCGGGAGTTCCATGGAAGGGAAGTGGTTTGCCACCTCCCATGGAACCTTCCTTGTTGATAGGGCCAATCCCACAATAATAAGGATCCCAACTCCCTCCTTCCCCATCTATAAAAGCCTGCTCAATTCCATGGCAAGCTAGTCTTGAAGTGCCTAAGCTTTGAATCTCCAAATTCCCAAGAGCCTTTGTGCTGTAAGAGCCCTCTTTCTTCCCTTAAGGCCGACTCAAGTAAGGAGACTATCGTCGAGAGACTCAGGAGAGGTTTTCCGTTTCCCTAGCGAGCTTTGTGAGACGTGAATGACTGGAGACCCATCCGAAGGAGACCACGACATCAGAACTTTAGTTGTAATCTCTTTCGTTTTTTATTTAATGAATGATTACGATTATGGTTCCACTCTGTTTTCGATTATGTTAATATGAGTAGTATCCTTTCTGACTGATATTTAGTTACGTATGCCAGATTTTATGCTTGTATCTATTTGTTTCTTGCACGTACAGGTATCCATCCACGGAGATCGTAGAGGATCGTGATCTGCCGAGGCTGAGGAACAGGAACGCTCTCTTGTTCAGATCATAGCATTGGATTCCAGGTAGGCCTCCATCTTGGTCTTTTCATTTCGTAACTAGGAACTTGCGTCGTAACATTTCGTGATTGTTGCTAGACCCCTGCTGGGCTAGTAGGGATCGCCTCTGTCCGCAGAGGGGATTTACCTCCTCAACAATTTGGCGACTCCACTGGGGATCGTCTGGATTTCACTGTCTCGTTTGTATTGTCTCGTTTTGATTATTTTATGTTTTTCCTTGCTTGATGAGCCTTCTGGGTTGGGTTCTTTTGCTGTTTTTTACTTCTTGGTTTGCTTAGTATGCATTGATCTGCCTCTGGAGTAGTTCTTTTTTGTTTTTGGCTGAGAAAATTGACTGGCGTGCTTTTTAGCTCGACAGTCACGCCAATTGGCGGATGTTGCTTTTGTTTAGCCCGCGCCAATTACTTTCTGGTGCCATTTGCAGCCTTACAGTCGCGCCACTCCTGTAAGGTTTTTGAGTTTCCTCATTTTTGAGCTCTCTGGGTTTGGTCAGTGTTTTTCTTCTTGATTTTCCGACTACCTGAGTGTGTTGGAGTCCTGTTTGACTGGGAATTCACCTCTGTCCTTTGGTTGTTTGCTTTTATCTATCGATTTCACGTTTTGAGCCCTAGGGCATCTAGTGGCTCAGTGTATCGAGCCCTCCTTGGGAGTTTTGGTGTTTCGTTTGTCCGGTCGACTTTCTGATTGATTCTCCGCATCCTCTTAGTAGTTTTTCATTGTTTTGTTGCGATTTTTGGGTGATTGTTCATTACTTCATTCAAATTTCATTTGGTCTTGCTTTGGGCCTAGATCACACGGTCCATTGGAGCCTTTGAGTCTTTTTCTTGGTTTTGAGAGACTTTGGTCGATTTGGGATCTAATTGCTTGCGTTGTTGAGTGAAATTTGTTTATTTTTCTCTCTCAAATATCGTTTCTCAAGTTGTTCTGTTTGTTTCCAGTTTGTTTAGTGCATATTAGCTATCAAACGTTGAAAATTACAAAAAAAATCTCTTTTGCTTTTGGTTAATTTGTGCAAATTGTAATCTTTTCGAGTTTGCTAGTGATTAGTGATTTGAATGAAAAGTTTTCAATTTCATTAGTTGCATTAGAGATCTCATTGTTTGTCTTCCGAATCATTTCGTTTGTGTAAAAGCTCTCAACTCTTCTGTAACTAGTTTTCATCGAACGAAATGTTGGACTGTGGCATGTAGCTTTGCATTTAAGAGTCTCTTAAGACGTTACATACGATAGGGCCTGAAAATTGAAACTTAATTGAAGATCAACTTTAAAATCTATCCAATTAACCTAAGGCAGCATTGAAATCTAACGAAACATATTTAGAGGTCTAGGCTAGAGACGTGTTCCGGCGTCTTTAAACCTAGCAGCTGTCGTTCGCCTTTTGGCTTTAGACAGCGCTAGTACGAACTTGTGCTCCCCGTACCGTCGCGTATATAAAGGGAGACCCCTCTAGGTTTTCAATCCTTTATCCACAGGAAGCCGAGTCTGCCGCCCTATACCCGTGATACACCGAACACAGCATTCGGGGAGACTACCTGCACGTACGGAAAGTCCTTGGTCAATTTCTGTTTCATTATTGAAACCAAGGTGTATATTGCAGTTCACGGATATTTGGTACACCCTTTGTGCCTAGTTTTTCCTGAGCAGTCATTTGGTCTTTTCTGACTCCCTAAACTTGAAAAGACCGTCGAGCACTTGTCCTTTCACACTTGTATCAAATCTGAAAGAGATAGAGTCATCTTTCTATCATTTCTCGACTTTTAAAATATGAAACGGTAGAGTTTCTTACTTTTCAATGTGGTAAAATTAATCACCCACGATTACACGCCCGCTTAGATATTGCTTGTTGACTTTTTGATCGTGTGTCTTAACTCGTTTTCAGCCCGTGTGTGTGTTTGCTTCTTTTTCTCTGGTCTTTTGCCACAGTGGCGGAACCTTCGGTTTCGTCTACTGGTAGTCCTTACACGGACGATTCTTCAGAGGCTTCCCAATCCTCTGTCGAACCACAGCAGCCTGTTGTTTCCGAGTTTCCCGACGGGGGACCGGTTCTCGCTGAGCAACCCTTTAGAGGACCAGTTGAGTTCAATTGGCCCTTTTCAGACCCTGTGTCTGAATTGAGATTAGGAGCTGATTTCCTTTCTCTTACCTCGGGTTCGCCTTTTGTTGCTGCTGTATTTCCTCCTAGTCCTCGCCGTCTTTTGCGTGATTTAATGGCAGGATCAACCATGAGTGATTCTGGTGAGGAAATCCCAACGTCTGGTGAAGACTATCAGTTCTTCCCGCGAAGATTGTTTGAGGGAGACAACTCTGAGCTGGCTACCATGTCAACAGCCAGTCCTTCTTTACCATAGGGATACAGATCTCTGGGTCAGATTATTTCTGCTACAGCCTCTATGGGAATATCATCTCCTGCTTAGAGGGTAGCTGCTTTATACCCGGGGTGTCTCCTCAGACGCCTGTCACGTCTGTTCCCGTCCGGCCCACTGTCTGTGTGGCCGCCTCTTCTCCTGTTGTCTCATCATCTGCTACCAGGGCTGGGCCAACTCCTGAAGATGTTTATCTAGCTACTGCTATACCGGAGAACATCTCTCCGGAGGAGTATCGGTTGTCCTTGCAACAGCCGAACGCCGAGGTTGGACCGTCCTCCCAAGATCCCTACCGATCTTACTTTTCGCATTATGCATAGGATGGTACTCCCGTGTATGCTTTCCCAGGTCAGTATGACGAGCACGAGGAGATTTTGCGTCTACCCACTCCTGAGGCTTATCTCTATGCTCAAGGTTTACCGTATAACCAGGCTTATAACCCGCAAGGACAACCTTTCCAAGGCCAACCTACGGGCCAACCTGGCTATCTTTATGGTCCACAGGGGCAGCCCATTCAAGGCTATCTGTCGGCCAACAAGGGCCATTGTACGGTCCGCAAGGACAATATTATAGCCCTTCTGGTCAACCTGTTCAGCCTCAGCCGGGGTATCAACCGGGACCGGTCTATGGTCCTGGGGGGAAAATCCAGCCTTCTTTACCGATGCAACCGCAGTATCCTGTTGTTTCTAACGTTGCATATCAGCCAGGACCATCCTATGGTTCTGCTTCAGGTCAAACCGGTTTCCAGCAAGCACCTGGTCCTGTTCCACCACCGGGCCAACCGGTTCATCCGGTACAACCCGGTGTCCCGCCTCCAGGCCAACCGGTCCATCCGGTACAACCTGGGGCTCACTTACAACCAGGTCAACCTGCGCAACCGGCGCCGCCTGTCTATCCGGGTCAGCCTGGTCATTCAGGTCAACCCTTGCACCCGGGTCAACCTGTTCACTCAGGTCAGCCCTCTCAGTCGGGTCAACCTGTTCATTCAGGGCAGCCCGCTCATTCCATTAACCCTGCACAGCAGCCGGTTCATTCAATGCCGCAGCCAAATCAACAGTTGCGCCCTACGTATCAGGCTCCGCAGGGTTCCACTTTTCAGCAGCCTACTCATCCTCAGGGTGGTTATTATCCTCATGGTCAGTCTCAACCGAACTATAACCACCCCGGAGGCTCTCAGTATTATCCTCCTCCACCCGGTTTTACCTACACTCAGCAGCCAAATCCAAACGCTGCTTATACGGGGCCAACGCCTAATCAGGGTCCGTACCCTGGTTATCAAGCCCCACACTATGGTTACCAGCATCCAAATCAGTCTGGTTATACGACCTATGCCCCCTACGGTCAGAATCCTGCGGGACAGAACCCGTGGGGGCAAGGATATTCACAACCATCGTGGAGTATGGGTACCGGACCTCATCCTGGGCCTGGCATGGCAGTTAATCCTCCATTTCCATTCCTGGCTACCTTGGAGCTGCCGGATGTTTCAAAGTTGACCAATGATCCGATTTTACATAATCCGTATTGGCCTCCAGTTCCCACCAAGATACCAGGTGATTGCCCCAAGTTTGAGGGAAAAGCTGGGGAGGACCCCCAGGCGCATGTGATGACGTATCATCTTTGGTGTTCGTCTAACTCTTGGGTCGACGATTCGATTCGCCTGCACCTCTTCCAGCGTACTTTAACTGGAGCTGCCGCTAAGTGGTACATAGAGTTATCCCGTGGCATTTTTCAAGATTTCAACTCTTTAGCCATGGCTTTCCTCATGCATTTCCAGTTACCGGTTCGGTATGAAGCCGGGACGCACCTCCTGACTTCCCTGAAGCAGGATAAAGCCACTCACATCTCAGATCACATTCATGAGTGGCGGCGCCATCGTAGACTGATTAAGTTTCACATACCTGATCAGATATTGACTCACTGGTTCACCACCTCCTTTGTGAATAAAATTGCTCAGGATATCGCGATGGGAGCGTGCGTGACAGAGGAACAAGCCATCGCACGTGCCCAGTACCTGGATCTTGTCTATTCACAGTCCGGCACGCTTTATGACATCTTGACTGATGCTCCATGGCCCGGAACCACTAAGGCTCCACCCACCCCTGCGGTGGATGGTGTCATTGGTTCTGTCTCTCAGAATTCGAAGAAATCTTCGAATGGGAAGCAGAAGGCTAGTTCTTCCAACAATACCTCTGCCAATCCCGCCTCATCTGATTCTGGTAAAACCGCGGAGGTGAATGCCGTTCAGGCCAATCCTGCGGACAAATCCTCCAAGGGGAAGAAGAAGGGCAAAGGCAAATCTAAATCTGATGCCCCGAAACTAGAATCTAAGTCTCGTACTGAGGATGGCTCCCAGCGTAAACCGAAGTACCCTTGCCTCATCTGTGAAGGGGACCATTATACTAAGGATTTTCCACGACGATCCGAGGTTAGTCAACTTCTTAAAGGCCCTAAAGGGACTCCAACTGTTTTGAAAGAGCCATTTCCATCTCAGCAGACCTAGATGGTCGAACAGCCATCACCATCTGCACCGTTTGGGTCTCAGGTTTTTATGGTTAAGAGTATTGCACCTATCTCTATCGCTACGCAGTTGAAGGATTACAACGAACCTCGGCAGGCACCCGGGAAGGCAGTTGCGGATGGGCCGCCTCCCCCACCTATCTCCGGTCCGTTGGAAATTGAGAAGCCTTCTCCTGAACCCATTGTGAAGCCACCTCCCAAAGGTGTCCTTCGAAGATCTTCTTATAATCCAAACGCTCGTGCCTCTCAACATTATAGTATTGTTGAGGATCTGGCACAGGCGCCATGTGCCATGTCTGCACTTGAGGTTCTTCAAAGTTGTCCTTCACAACGGAAGGCTTTATTGTCTGCAATCGGTGGCATTGATCCCGCCGACTCGAGCCTTCTCACCTTCGATCTGGAGAATTTTACTCCCTTCTTCCACATCAAATCGCTTTGTTTATTCAAGTCGGGATTAACGGTCGAACATTCATAGGGCTGTCGTAGATGAGGGTGCATCTACCTGCGTTATGTCCTCCGCTTGCTGGAAGGCCATTGGCTCTCCAGCCTTGTCGTCATCTCCCAATGCCCTTGAGGCATTTGATGGTCGAGAATCTAAACCCCTGGGCGTTCTCGAGAGTCTTGCGATCACATTACAGGGGAAAACTGTCAACGTAGAAGTGGAAGTCATTGACGCTAAACTCAACTACAATATACTTCTTGGCCGCAGCTGGACACATGCCATGCTCTGCGTGCCAACCACCGTCTTTCAATTCATTAAGTTCCCTCACGAGGGCAAGATTGTCACAGTGGATCAGTTGTTATTTTTCACCTCTAACTCTGAGAACAACGTGCCATACGTGGATCAAATTCCGAATCCCCCAGACAGTGTAGGACCTGGTCTCTTCAAAGACCCAGTCCTCATGGGTATCTTTCCTGCACCGCCACCGCATACCGCTCAAGTCAACATGTTGTCCAGGTCTGATGACCCCTGGCTCATTCCTACACCTGAGCAGGTATATGAGTTTGGAGAATCCATGCCTTTAACGCCAGTAGAGATCAACTACTGTGAGATTGTTGCTGCATCGGATCCTCCGCCTCCTCAGCATGCTCCTTTGAGCATGGCTCTCGATGTCTACTCTCAATCCCCCTGGCTTGGTCAGGCTGATTCACCTGATCCTCTCAGAGAGACTTTTCCTTCCGATGAGGCTATCATTGAAACTATGTCTCTTGAGGAGCTGCCTTGGGGCGATGGACATCATCGCTCCTCGTTTATGCCTAGCTTGGGGGCAATGACTAATTTTCTGGAGCGTTATGCTACTCAGGTTCCTTCCCCTCCTCTTCAAACACCTATCTTGATGCACGAGGTTTTTTCGGAGGGTAATCTGAGTAACATTACTCAAACTGTTCCAATCAACATCTTCGTTAAACCGGGGATTGTTGAGAATATTCATGTGGCTGTGACTTGTTCTCCCGATGAGATTCAAGTCTATACTGAGCTTTTCAAAGAATTCAGAGATGTTTTCGCATGGTCTTACGAGGAAATGCCGGGGATTGATCCTAGTATCGTAGTGCACGAGATTCAAACCTATCCAGGTGCGAAACCCATGCGCCAACGCTTACGCCCCATGCATCCTCGAAAAGCCGCCGCCATCAAGGCAGAAGTTGAAAAACTTCTGAACGCGGGTTTCATTTATCCCATCCCCCTCACAGAATGGGTGTCTAACATCGTCCCTGTCGATAAAAAGCAGGGTACGATTAGAGTCTGTGTGGATTATCGCGACATCAATCGCGCTTGTCCCAAGGATAATTATCCCACTCCGTTTATAGACCAGATCATCGACGAATGTGTTGGGAGTGAGATCTATTCCTTAATGGATGGTTTCTCAGGATATAACCAAATCAATATTGCACCTGAGGATCAACACAAGACCACGTTCATCTGTCCGTGGGGTACTTTCGCGTACAAAAAACTCCCATTCGGCTTGAAAAACACTGGAGCCACTTTTCAGCGTGCGATGTCCTACGCTTTTCATGACATTCGCCATATCGTTCAGCCTTATCTGGACGACTTTCCAGCCCATTCGGGTAAGCGAGAGGACCATCCTGAGCATCTCCGCCAGATCTTTCTTCATTGCAGGCACTACAATATCAGGCTCAATCCTCATAAATGCGTCTTCTGCGTTGATTCTGGCCGTATTTTAGGATTCATAGTCTCGAAAGACGGAATTCGCCTTGACCCCCTGAAGGTTGAGGCCATCGTAAATCTCCCATCACCCTCCTCCCTGTATCAGTTACAGAGTCTGCAAGGGAAAGCGAATTTTCTTCGGCGCTTTATCCCGAATTATGTCGAGGTGGCCAAAGGATTCACTCGTTTCTTAAAGCAGAACGTTCCCTTTCACTGGGACGAAATTTCTCAGGAATCCTTTGAGAAGCTGAAGACGTTGCTTGTCAATGCTCCATTGCTTCGTCCTCCGGACTACCACCGCGACTTCACCTTATATCTAGCCGCTGCATTTAGCACCATAGCCATGGTCTTGGTGCAGGATGACGATCACGATGATGAACATGTTGTTTATTACCTGTCTCGGAACCTTCTTGACCCAGAAACGCGTTATGCACATGTCGAGAAGTTGGCATTAGCAGCAGTACACGCTGTACAACGCTTTCGCCATTACATCCTTTTGTGCACGATAACAGTGGTTTCAGACTGCAACCCTATGACGTATATTCTTTCTAGACAGTTACTGGGGGGAAAGTACTCCAAATGGATTGTGATCCTGCAGGAGTTTGACTTGGAGTTCACTACTGCTAAGTCAACTAAATCACTGGTCTTCGCGGATTTGATATGTTCTCTCCCTACAAACTCTGTTCCCTCACACTCTGAAGACCATATACTGGACGAAACGATTTTCCTCATCAGTACTCGTGACCCTTGGTACAGAGACATAATAGTGTATCTTCAGACCTCGACATTTCGGTCTGAGTTGGATAAAGCTGCCCGCCATTGGATTCGGCACCAGTCCCAACCCTACCGTATAGTAGGAGATACCTTATATCGCGTTGGAGTAGATTCGGTGCTCCGGTGATGCCTAACCTTGGAAGAGGCTGAGAAGGTCCTAAATGACTGCCACAGTGGCGCTTGTGGTAGACATATGTCCGGGTATGCTACTGCCCAGAAGATTCTGTGAGCAGGTTATTTCTGGCCTTCCATATTCAAGGACTGTATCACTGCAGTCCGTAAATGTCATCCATGCCAGATATTTCAGCGCAAGATGCGCGCACCGCCTTTACCCTTGCATCCCGTTATTACCGTCAGCCCTTTTGCGAAATGGGGCATTGATTTTATGACGTGTAACCCTCACTCGGCCGGGGGGCATGCGTATATCATTGTCGCCGTCGACTACTTCACCAAGTGGGCCGAGGCGATGCCTACACTAGCTGCTGACGGGAAAATGGCTGCTCAATTTATATTCAACCACGTTATTGCACGGTTCAGGGTTCCTCAAGCCATCGTCACTGATCACGGTACTCATTTCTGAGATTATATGATGGCGGATCTGACTTCAACGTTGGGCTTGTGTCACGACAGCTCGACACCATATTACCCTCAAGCGTATGGTCAGGTTGAAGCAGTGAACAAGGTTTTGGTCACTATCCTTCAACGAACGGTTGGTATTCACAAATCCAATTGGCATCTCCAATTGTTCTCAGCTCTCTGGGAATACCGAACATCTGCTAAGAATGCAACTGGGTTCACACCATTTCAATTGGTGTATGGCCTGGAAGCAACTCTTCCGGTTGAATGCGAGATTCCTTCGTTAAAATTAGCTGTGGAACTTCTACCTAATACTTCTGCTGAGGAAGAACGTCTTCTGTATCTGGAACGGTTAGATGAAACCCGTTGTCTGGCTGCTTTAGTTATCAAGGCACAAAAGAAGATGGTCAAAATTCATTTTGATCAATCTGTTTCTCCTCGTTCCTTTATTGAAGGGGACCTCGTCCTCCTGTACGATCAAGCACATGATAAGCTTGGAGCCGGTAAGTTCCAGCCTATGTGGCATGGGCCCTATATAGTAAAACGCGTTTTGAAAAACGGGGCCTACGAGCTTATAGATTATGAAGGAGTTCCGCTGGCGCAACCCAGAAATGGGTTGTACCTCAAAAAGTACTATGCCTGAAGTGATTTATTGGTGTGGTGTGTGTACATAGGTGTGTGATTTTCATTTGTGTGCATGTATTGTGTGGTGTGCTTTGTAAACATCTTTCTGCTGATCGGGTCTTCCTGGTTGTGCAGATGTCTTTTCATCCATTTGTTGGTTTCGTGGATGGTGCCTCCCGTAGTACCAGGAATCTGTCTTCAGCAGCCTGGGTAATCTATGATCCTGCTGGTGAGTTGATTGACCTGCAAGGAGTGTGTCTAGGACGTACCACGAACAACATCGCTGAATATAGTGCTGTGTTAGAATTATTGACTGAGGCAGTAAACCTTGGTATCCGTGAATTGCTCGTGTATCTAGATTCGCAACTTGTAGTGCTACAACTGAACGGACACTATTCGGTAAGAAACCCGTCCATCTTACATCTGTATCTGCGTATTCGATTACTGGAAAGGAATTTTGACCACATTACATATCATCATATACCCAGACATTTGAATACATTAACAGATGCAGTAGAAAATTTGGTATTAGACAGACATTTGCGCAATTTGTAAAACATCATCACATGTAAAGAAAGATCCATCCGGAAATAGATATGCACATATATATAGATATCGAAATGTTTACATAGAGTGTGTCACATAAAAGTCAAAATATACATAATCGTCTTAAGTACATCCGGAGACGATATGTCTCTCAAAAAATAGGGGTGGTATAAATCCTAAGAGCTAATCCGCATGGTGCTCATGATAGCACGTGACTGCACGCACTAAGCATCTCAGGATTCGGTGGATCCGACCCAGAACTCCCACCGTGTGGTGCTGGTATGCCATCGGTACGTCCGCCAGCCGAGCATAGTCCGGAATCCCTCGGGCAATGCCCTCAAGATTCTGGATCAACTCCTCTCCTCCGGTGCCCTCTCCCTAAGGATCAGGGGCGAGTTGTGTCCTCCATGAGATTGGAGACATCCCAGCTGGTCTCTCAGGTCCCTCATCTGCATACATATATAAAAGTGTTAGGACGAATGTGTATTAACAAAAAACACATAAAACATAAAAATAAAAAAATATGAGGTCTTACCGTCTGCAGTCCAGATCATCTCCCTTCGCGGTGGAGATGCGGGTCTCCCGTGGTCGGACTGCACGCCAGGGCCTGACACAACAATCGGTAGCCCAAAACAACCACCTAAAAATTCCGACCTCCCGGGACATGCGGTGGCCGCTTTCGGCCCTGCGGAACGTAAATGCTACCCAGCGAGCATTCTTGGCTCTCGTGGTATCGAGGGAATGCCTCCCTGAGCCCTTGGCCCCGGAAGATTGGGCGCGTTCCAGAATGAACGATACCGAGATGAAACCTGCTCAGCCTGACTTTCGATTTCCACCAGCGCTGCAGCCACAGGCTACCTTTTCATGGTTATTCTTCTTTGCTGAGTCAAAAGGTAGGGGACTCATGCATTCTGAGGCCAGCAGGAGTTGGGCCTTTGTGGCCTCGTGCGGTGCCTGCGATCCAGCAGTCTGCGTGATGATATGGAGGACCACTCTCAATGCTAGATCATGGATAGTGTGGATATCCACCTTCTTGCTGCCTGATCCCATTTGTGCTCCTTGGCACACTCGTGCCATCACTTCTTCCATCTTCTCCCCAGATGGTCTGCTTCCAGTTAACACCGGGATCGGATCTCTGTGGGACAATCCAGTGATAAAATAAACATTAGAAACCTCCAGCTCTAATACCTGGTCTCGTAACCTGAACACCTGTTCATGTTCATCCCAGATACTGATTAAATACTGGAGGAGCTCGGGCTGAGCTCGTAGACAGGGTGTGAGGAAGAACTTTTTCAGCCCACAGTTTCTAAGGGCTTTCATGCAAGCTTGACTTTGGATGGCTTGTTCATCCTCTTCTCCATGCTCTCGGTTCTTTCATTCGATTTCCATTTTGAGTCATTATCTGCATTCATATGGTCGAAAACCCTTAGTTAGATCTTTGATGAGCTTCAAATTCCATGCAATTTGGTCTAAATGTCGAAATTTTGGGCGAATTTTTAGGTTCGGCCGGCCGGCGCGGCTATTTTGTGAACGATCACGCCATGTGGCCTCGGTCCTTTATACAAAAAGCTCATTGGCGCGGTCAGGTGCCGTCCCCGCGTGATAGGCGCGGCCCTAAAAATTTGGAAAGTGGCCACACAAAACTTATTTTTAAGGGAAAGTTATTAAAAGATGAATGGAAATGAAGAGAAAAAGAGTGCCTCTGCAATGACGGATGAGAAGGTTGAATGGTCGTGGTTTGTCGAAGTGTGTCGGAAGTTTACTTGCTCCAAATGGTCCAGCATTTGCTTTCACAAGGTAAGTAGTAAAAGTAATTTATTTTACCCGATTTGACATATTTATAACTTTTCGACGTTAAATGAGTTTTAAAAAGCTATTTTTTATCAAATATTTGCATATGTATGTCAAAATGGATTTTTACGCTTGTGACATGTGCGAGCGACGGGTTTTTGCGACTTAAACGATGGAAACGAGTTGTATTTTATACTTTTTCGGACTCGGTAAATACATGAAAAAGTCATTTTGAGTCATCTTTCGGCTCTTTTACGACTCTCTAAATATGAAAAGATCGTAGGAGCCCTTGTCGTTTCGATCTCGTTAAAATGGACACGAATCGACATCCACCCGGTATAAGTTTAACCCTTTTTCGAGTACAGAGATGGATTGATTACGAAAAAGGAATACCTAGCCTATCGCGACTAGGAGGTTTTCCGGGATATTGTTTTCTACCTTTTGGATGGGGAACTATTTACGAAAAGGGACACATGGAGTTTCTTTTCTGTATCTTTTCAAACTCTGAAGAAACATGAAAAAATAGCGAGGTTCTTCCTTTTGTGTCGGACTGCGTTAAACCACGATGACATCGGATCTAGTCGAAATGACGTTCTCAGGAGTCCCTCCTTCCTAGGACTGCGTTAAATGCACTAGGATGGATTCGCCGAAGGGTGGACTTATATTGCAAGCATATGTTATCCCTTCAAGCTTGTTATTAAAAATAATTGGGTATTCGCAAATGGTGGGGGAAAAAATGGAACCATCGTCGTTGTCATCGGCAATATGTCGCTCTTGAACATGGCACTTGTACGCATTCATGTCGGGTTGAGGACATCTCATCTCGTTGCTTACTTTACTTTCCGTGGGTTTGGATAATCCTTTTTGACCTCTCATCTGCTCATTGCCTCGTCACCATGACCTGCGATCCGTTTGATGTCAAATATTGCCAAGTCCAACGTAAAATCTTAGTTTATATGTTCAAGAAGTTGGCCTCTGCAAATATCAACCTTCCTCTGTTTCTCATACGATCTTGATTCACAACAAAAACATCATGTTCTTAAATACTCATGTCGATGATGTGGGAAACATTATGGGCCCACCTTCGATCAAGGTCACTTCTGTCGACTTCAACTCATTATCCAAGAAGTTGGTCTAGAGACTCCTTATGGTACCTTGGGTTTTGCATGCCTCAATAGGGTTCGTCGCATTCGAAGTGGGGGTTTACATCATTATTACTCCGTCCCGAGTGATTGCGGGTGTTCGACGTCAACTCATTTATTCGCGCGTCGTAGATTGTACGTAGTACCTTGAGGACCATTGTCATTATTGGTGGTTTCTCTCACGTCTTTGTTAACAACTTTCATCATTGGCTGGTAATCAAACGATGTCCTTGCATGTTCGACCTCGACTCACATATTCACATGCTTGAACTTGTACTCTGTTGGGTGAGAATGGAGCACAAGACCCTGGATTGTGTCTATTGTAATCCCGACTGCCCGATTGTGGATTATTATCATTATGTACGTGACCTCGCGATTGGATGGGCACGACCATACACAGGTCTATTTGTTTGATCTTAGTTGGATGGGTACATTGCTTGTACACGGATCCGGATTATAACATACTGTTTCGGATGGGCACGTCCATACCACATATACATCATGTACTTGAGATATCGGTTGTGTCTTTCGCGCGGGTTTTCCGATGGTGGGCCTTGTTGAACATGTTCTCGTAAAGCATTTCACCCTCTCTCTCTCGGAAGCTCATACTTTAGGAGGGCATACGGTACACGATAATTTGTCACCATCCTACATTCCCCGTCCCGCACAATGAGACCCATTTGGTGACACAGCAGACATTTTAACAACTGCATCTTGATGCATTCCTCTAAGCATGAGCTTCATTTGCCCTTGAGACATCTCCTTGCAAAAATCATGAAAAACATCCCTTTTTGCATTGGCGGAAGCGACGGATTCGATGCCTAGCCTTTGATGGGGGAAAATCCTACAAGAGGTCGCGCCAGGCGGCTCTGTCATCGGCCGGTAGTCGCGCCACCCAGTTTTAGGGAAGTTTGTTTTTAAATAAAGATGGCGGAAGTTGAGTTCCAACAAGCTCGGGAAACCATTGCCTATCTTGAGTTGGGAGGTTGAGTTGCGGGAGTTCTATGAGAGGAAGTGGTTTTCCACCCTCCCATGGAACCTTCCTTGTTGATAAGACCAATCCACTAATAATAGGGATCCCGACTCCTCCTTCCCCATCTATAAGCTTTAACTCAAATCCATGGCAAGCTAGTCTTGAAGTGCCTAAGCTTTGAATCTCCATATTCCCAAGAGCCTTTGTCTTTGTAAAGAATCCTCTCTTTCCCTTAAGGCCGACTCAAGTAAGGAGACCATTGTCGAGAGACTCGGAAGAGGTTTTCCCTTTCCTTGGCGAGCTTTGCGAGTACGTGGACGACGGAGACCCATCGAAAGAGACCGCGACGTCGAACTTGGTTGTAATCTCTCTTCGTTTATTACTTAATAGATGATTATGATTATGGTTCCACTCTTGTTTTCCATCATGTTAATGTGAGTATTGTCTTTTACGGCGATGTTTAGTTACATATACCCCGATTCTATGCTTGTATCTGTTCGTTTCTTCCATGTGCGGTGTTCATCAGCGGAGATCGTGGAAGGATTGTGATACGGGGTTGAGGAACGGGGGCCGCTTCTTCTTCATATCATAGTGTTGGAATCCGGAGTGGGCTTCTATCCCTAGTCTTTCCGCCAGTAACTAGGAACTTCAACGTCGCCAGCATTGTTTGATTGTTGCTGGGCCTACTTTGGGCTAGTAAGGACAGCCTCTATCCGTAGAGGGGTTACCTCTCAAACACTTTTATGATGGAAAAGGGAATTTTGTCTTATTTCTAGAATAATTGCAGGAAAAAGGTGCCTAAGGAGAAGAATGCCAAGCTTTGGACTTCACATTGAAGTTCCACTCAAGCCGATGGTGGGATGCACACGAGAGAATGTTTGGGAGTATGGAAGGGCTTTTGCCAAAATTTATAAAGAGCTGAGGGTTTGAGGTCAAGTAGACACAAATATCATGCATAAGTATGATGGTCGAGGAAAGATCCTTGGAATAATTTGTCTCGTGGACGGTAGCTTGGGGTTCATCTCAGCAAAGTGGGTGCACATGTTATTTCATTCCTTGGATACAATACCCTCGACGGTGATATCTTGAAAAGGAGTTCCACCATGGTACTAGGGATTGCGATGAGATGATGGAAGGATTCTTGTTAACTTATAACTTGATGGCTAGAAGTGTATTAGTAGGGCTTTTCAAGAAGTCAAAGTAGGAGTATTCAAAATTACCAAGGAGCCAAGGACTTTAGTACAACTAGATTAGGTTACACATTTGGAACATGCTAGAGAATGTTGCAAACGGTACACTTGGAAAGACCCGGACAACAAGTTTGTGTTGGGGGATGAGAGATGTGGGTGCACATGTGAACAATGACATATGACTATCGATTGTTCTTAGAATGTTGGGTACACATCGAAGTGGAAGTATTGCACGATGGAAAAAAATGTAGGTGCAGCTAGAGAGTCTTTGCGCCAGGGAGGAAGGACTTCGTTGAGGTGAGTCTAGCCGGAGTTCATCCAAGTGACTATTGGAATAGGAAAAATTCATTTCGTGGTTGTCGATGAAATGATCGGGATGGATGCATTTAATGGGCATATCTAGGCGGATCTTCCACCAAATCGACATTGATGAGGAAGATCTAAAGGAGATGATGGGATTTGAATTTGAATTTTTAATAAATCAAACGGCCCAGTCCACACTCGAACACATTGCACACTAATATTTAGAAGCGATATTGATGTACACAAAAAGGTTTCAAGCTAGTTGGTGTATGTCATGGAGGAGCCATGAGGATATTGACGAGAATTTACTCCACAAAAGGATTATAATTCATTATGACGGTCATCTTGCCACCAACTATCATAGGTTCGAGGTCGCCAAGGAAACGCGGACGAGCGGAGTACAACACCATCCCAGAATCACTTAAAATCTAATGCAACGATCATCATGATGGAAGAAATAACCCCTGTAAGGAACCGCGAGGTAAGGGCCCAAGATCGGTAGAAGAGGGTTGTGGAGATCAGAAGTCGATGAAGAATAAGTAGTACCGAAGGAAATTGAAGTTGAGAGGTCAAACCTATCTCTAGGTTGCCTCCGTATATTGCACCCTAGAATTTTCACACTAAGAAACCTACTAAGGATCCAAACACGAGTGAAATACAAGTTCTTTACGCCTTTGATTCGGATGAAGTGTTAGTTTAAGGGAATTTATTGGCCAAATTCCCCTAGCTATTAACTGGAGGACTAGGACTTCAATGATTAGTGAGCCACAGTATTTCACAACTAATCTTTGCCAACTCCTAGAAGGTTACCTAATTTACTTTATACCCGGGGGTTCATACAAACTTGGGTATGATCTTATGTACACGATGGAATTCATTCTACTCATGTCATCATCTTTTGAAAAGGTGCTACTTCTATGGTTTACGGATGACGTACGTACATACAGTTTAGGCCCTGGGAGCTATAAATCATTCAAAACCATTACTCTATGAGAAAGTACAAATCTATTCTACAACAATAAAGTACATCTAACTACTCTGCAATAAAATAAAACTACACATTAAGCTATGATAAGAAATGAAAGCAAACTAGGCTTCTTGCATGAGGTAAATTGTTGAATTGAAATTGCATAAAGGAAAAAAACCTAATCACACTTTTTTGGGAAAAATGGCTAAACACACTCTATTCACTCGACTTTATATCTATCATGATTTTAATCATGCAGCTAATCATGACCTAACTATTCTTGTACATACATTGCTTTGCAACTAGGAGAGGAAAGCGCGAAGGTGGCTTATGGAGGCAGACTCATGAGTGCAAGGCTAAAGGGGTCTGGGTCATTTTGGCAGGTCTAGATGAGGTGGATGGTGGTTTATGGGAATTCATTTATTTACGGTTATTCAAACGTAGAAATAATAGTGAATAATGAGACTAGAAGCAAAGGGATTGACATTGACACCAAGGAAATGACTACATGCGAGACGAGAGTGAAAGCCCAATCTCCCTCTCTCACTTTACTTTTCAATGTTAAACAAGGGGTGCTTATATCATTTTTCATGGTTGTTACTAGACCCACTCACTTGGCTAGAGGGATTGTTTATTTCCAAAGAATGGATTTGCATGCATAACAAATTGGTGACTCCGCTTGGGAGCTTACACCCTGTTCACCCTCTTCTTATTTTTGTCTTCATGCTTAGTTTGGACAACAACTGAAAAAATGCTTGTTTGGCCTATTTTTAGCCTATAGTCGGGCTTGTTAATCATTTAAAGTATCAAGTATAAGGTTTTTTTATTGAGATTTCTTGTTTTATCCCCTTGGCGTGTCTTTTTATAGACACAGTCACGGTTCCAACGCTATTTTCTGTTGGAATAGTCACGCTGCAAACCATTGGTCTCAATTGGTGGACCACGCTAGTCATAGAAAATAGATATTTTGGGGTCTCTTTTGGAAAACCCTTAGTGTGTCTTGATCTTTGGAATTTTTCCTTTTCCTCTATTACACCATTTTTTGCTTTGAATGTTTACAGTCTCTTTGAGAAGTGCAAATTGGTCTTGTGGTCTAAGTGGTAAAATTTTTGTTTTAGTTGAGTATTTTTGTTGCAAGTCAATTAAAATCCATTTTTATGACTTGTGTAAATCGTGAAATATTGATTCTGTTCTATAGAGCAGTAGTGAACTGTGTGCTTGTTCAAAGAAATTTGTTTTTTCTTCTATTTAGTATTCATTTCAAGAACTACTTTTCGTTAAATGCATAAGATCACTTGCATTAAAAGGTTATTTTTTGGAATTTCTTATGGGAAATAGTTTACAATTTTTCGATAAGTGAAAGATTTTTAAGTCCATTAATCGCATCAGTTGCATTTTCATCGTAAAGTGAAAAATAAAAATAAATTATTTAAGTGCATCTTAGTGAAAGTATAAATCATTTTACTTTTGGATAAGTTTCATTTGGGATAGTGAAAATGAACTCGCTTTACTTTTTATAATTTGCAGTTTTAATAAGTGAAAAGTGAAAGCTAGTTGGTGGGGGGGGGGGGGAGGGGGGAGGGGATTTTGTTTGATGCATTACTCTTTACGATCTCTTCCCTTATTATTTGCTGTCGAAAATCAAAATGATTATTTTTCCTCATTTAGTTGCATCTTAGGAATTAAGGTGAAACCGTTTTGAGCCCAAAATCGAAACTCAATTTCATATAAACATTAAAATAAACCTCAATTAACCTAAGGATCATTTGTAATTAACGCAAATATCTAGAGTTCTAGGTTAGAAACATGTTCTAGTGTCCTTAAGCGAAGCAGCTGTCACTAAGAGCCTATGTTGCATCCCGGTGGTGATATGTCATCCCAGGTACGAAAGTGTATAGGGTTATGCTCCACATATGGTAAGTATATGGGGATGCTCTCATCGAATGATTACACATTAGATAGCACTACTACAGAATGACCTCCCACGTACCGTCGCGTATATTTTGGGAGACCCCACTAGGTTTCAAACCTGCCATAGGTAACCGAGTCGGCCACCATGTAAACTGTGATACACCGAACACAACATTCAGGGAGATTGGTTGCCATAAATCAAGTCATTCATTCACCAAGGTGTATATTTTAGTTCATAGTTGCTTGGTAATATTTTTTCCTAGATTACCCTTTTTTTATTTATTTTTGTTGTTAAATTCTAAAATTTACTTCCCACATAATAACTCTTCCCTCTGCAAAACACCTTTGAAGATATTAGTTTGAGCCTAATGGAAACAGATCCTGACACTACAAGAAAAGAGGACATTGGTGAGGGGAAAAAATGGTCACCATAACCTCATTGGTGAGGGTCAAAGACGCCAAATCACCTTAGGAATTGAACGTCACCAAAGGTGGCATCGCCAAAAGTATAGGTGTCGTGGCGACATTCAAGGTCCGTCACCAATAATGATTTTTAGTGATGGATAGTGACCATCACCATTTAATATGAGCAATGGTGATAGAAAATAGCCTCCCTCACCAAAAAATTGAACGTCACCAAACGTGGCGTCATTGAAAGTATGTGTTGTGGTGACATTCAAGGTTCGTCACGAATATTGTTTATAATGACGAATAGTGACCGTAACTATTTCATATGAACAACAACATTTTTTTGTGATGGACCTTTAATGGTCATCACTACTAGCGCATATATATTGTGACGTTCATTGACCGTCACCATAAACTCATTGGTGACATCAAGGCCCATCAAGAATAACGATGACTATAATGGCTTGAGGTGACCCTCACCATTTCATATCAACAACAAAGATTTATGGTGACAGACCTTTAATGGTCGTCCTTATTGATGCATATATATGGTGGCGTTATTTGACCGTCACCATTTCATATTTTGGTGAGGGTTGAAAAATGTCACCATAAGCTCATTGGTGATGGTACAAAGAGAATCGATCACTAAAACTTGATCGTCATCATTCCCTATGAATATCGAGAAGCCATTGGAATCGAATCACAAACCTCCTACTTGTAAAGCAGATGCTCTTCCATTGAGCTAGCGCCCTTTAAAAGAATTAAACTTTAAACTAGCAGTGTGCCCCTATAGGTGCAAGTATACACGAAAGGAATAGAAAATCTAGGAAGATCAAAATTTGGTAGAAATAATATGTTCAATATACATAATAAAAAGACAATAAGAATAAATTTTGATATAATCTAACAAATCATGTACTACGTAGGAGAATAATGAAAATCACAACTAGAAATTTAAATCACAATGTAACAATATAAAGAACATGCAATACGAAAGGAACAACTCCACGGTTGAGAAATATGAACAATCCATGGCCATGTTCTTATATATTGATATAGATAATGAAAAAAAAATCTAGATTTATGAAATTCAAGTATCACACAAGAATGCTCTTGAACAAATATCAATATGTAAAATAGTATTTTTTGCATTTGGATTTACCTTGTAGAACCTCGGGAAAAAGTTTCCATAGAAACAACCAATAAACATAACAACATGGATCTCGGGGAGAAATTGTGAAGGGGATAAGAAAATATGAAGGTAAAGCACTAGAGAAGTATTCAAAGAAAATGATGAAAAAGCGTATCTATAAAGAGCGAGAACCACTACGAGTAAACCACATTTATCATTGTGACTATTACACTTGCAAAAAAATATCGAAATAAATTATTAACTATTCCACCAAAAAACGGTGAGTCTTTCCACTATAAAATACAATTTCAAATTGATCACTAGCATGACACTAACTTCTCTACAAAATTAGGGAAGTTTGAACAATGTAGAAATGACTTGCATGGAAATCGTATTGATAAAGCCTTCCAAGGAATAAGACCATAGCAGTCAACAAGAGTGTCGTCATACTTAATGTTTTGTCAAGAGTAGTCAATAGAAAAAGTGAATTGGCGGACCTTCATAACTTGCAGTGGTTCCTTATCCTTCATCCAACCCTAAAATTTTAGACCAAGCTTAACATTTTGAAGGAAAATTAATAAAAGTCACATGATATTGTGAAATAATATTTTTATCACTACCATTAACTATGATGCAGTAGATTTGCACAAACAAAGAATCCTTGTCTAAAGTGAAGTATTCAGGATGATTAAGACCAATTGTCGGTAAATTGTTTTTCCATTTTTATTTTGAATTGGTAAATTACCATACTTAGCCGGCGAGCATTCCCACCATGGATTGGGAAGTCCAAAACATACTTCTGCAACAGGATTCTGACGACTATAGTCATTTTAACCTTCTCTTCCCTTTTCTCGGCCAGAAATATATGTTGAGAACTCTTTGCTTAAGACATCCCTCATTAAATGAGACCATTGATAATAAAAATATTCTCGTAACATTTCCTACATCGGTAAAATTTCTTTTGGGCTAAAATTTATACTTATGGGTATCTTTTTCATGCCTTGTAAACAAATGAAGATGACAAGGGAAGGAGAAGAATAAGTGAAGATGAAAAACATCCTTTGGGAGAACTTGAATTGTTGTCAATGATGCTCTATCTTTAGGGATCACTTCGTAACTTGCTTTCAATATTCGAGGCAAGCTATAAACCCTTTCTCCAATGAGCTGATTGCATGCAAATTCCACCTTGTGTTGAATATGAAACAAAGACACTTGATAAAATTGAAACATTAATCCCCAGAAGCGATGGATTTTTTTCAATATGTGGTGTCAGAAATACCATCAATTGTTAGAGAGAAATGTCGCTAAATAGCTCGCTATACAAGAGGTTATAAACATTGTCTAATAACTAGTTTTAGAAGCCATTGAAATCACCCAACATGAACCACATTTCACACAACATGTTGAGTTGTGGGAGAAAGAATCTTAAATTAGAATGCACGCTTTTGCGAGAGTAATGAAATTTTGGAGAAAAAAAAATACCTATGATAAGTGATATACCTACGGGAGGTATAGAAATGTTTCCAACGGATCGGGAGGTTGGTCTAGACCCCAAAGAATATCTAGGGAACAACACGAAACCGGGTAACTTGAGGTTATGGCGAGGGAAACATTAAGAAGGAATGTGAAGGCAAAAGTCTTGCAAGCAGAACTAAACTCACGGAATGGCTAACGAACCAAGAGTGAAAAATTTCTGGGTAGTTCCTTGGTAAAAGAGGCCCCAAGCTCATGCAACACTAGAAGGTTATTTTATTGGGGAAAAGAGAATGTTATGTGCATCTTAGGATGTGAACTTCTCTTACACGTGATGGGAAAAATGGTTTGCAAAAAGGTGCCTGTGTGCGGCATCAATGCACAAACAATTCTCTTTTTCCCAATGCACTAACCTTCTAGTTGTGGCAAAATAGCACTTGGGTCACAATGGCAAGGCTTTCGGTAGTAGGCACTTACCAAATCTTCCACGATTTGCGTGAACTAGATCTTGGGACATGCTAAGATGTTGAGTGTTTTCAACGCAAGGCATTAAACATCATGCTTAGCATTCATAGCTAAAAAACTTTAGAAACACCTTGACCCCGAGGGAGAAACGGTTAAGAAAGAAATGAAACAATAATAATAATAATAATAATAACTCTATAAGATTATAAATAGGAAACCTGCTATCATAGCAACGCAATTGAAAGGCTACTTTTCTATTTTTCATTATAATTTGCATAAAAATCCCTCCAATCTAGTCTATCACATTTTTCTGACACACAAGAAAGGTCTAAGCGTGCAATTTTATTTAGATTAGGTATGAATCCTAATGGGAGAAAATTTGGTATTATATATGCCATACATAACAATTAGGAATCCAAAACAAGTAAATGAAATGTTTCAACTATAACTTCTTATCGGGAAATGTTAGTTACGGTAACAACAATAGTATTTCAATTGCATAAGCCATATGTATATATTTATGAAATGTTGATTGTAATCCCCGTGTGAGACAAAATCTCAATAAATAGCAACATAAAGAACTAATATGCGACATAATTGTTGTAGAAACTATTTTATAAATGGGAAATATAGTACGTTATGGAATAGCATATCATGCGTACTACCTATTTAGTTTCTTACCACCGCAATAGCTACTATCATTTTTCGGTTTCTTTATTAATTGGGTACCTTTTGCTCATTTTATCTAGAATTACGGTGAAATAGTTGTCTGATAGTTGGTCATATTACGATAGGAATGTCATCAATATAGGAAATCGAGTTTTTGATGAAAATGAGAGCGAGGGCATAAGGAAAATCATTGCTATAAGGTAAAACTATGAATGGCAACTTCATATTGGAATGTATATTATTTGGAGTTAAATACAAACTATGATTATTTATGACAATGCCGCAGGATGTTGGAGAATAGACATTCAAGAAAATATTTTCAACGTAACACGTCTAAAATATGATTGTAGATTTTTTTTCACAACAGGTTTCTATTTTATGTAATGGCTTGTCTTTGGTAGCATGATGTGTGCATTAGATAATTTCTTCCAATGTTCTAGTGGACTTGGTATTTTCAAGGGTCATAACATGTTAGGAAATAACTTATTTTTTCATAAGAGGCATTCTGAAAAAAATTGGTCAAGGAGCCAATGCGGAACAAACTATAATATATATTGTGATTTATCCAAAGCTTGAAACTTATTCAACTGGTTGATACTTCACTAGTCAATCAATAATGCGGCGACCTTCGAAACCAAAACATAGTGGTTAATTGCAAGTCATGTTTGTATGCTAGTACAAGCTTATTCTATTGAAGTCCTACCATATGCAACAAAATATATTTGTGAGAAGCTTGCCATGTGCACTATTAGAATTTTAGTAAAAATGAAATAGTTAGTTTATATATCTTCGGTGACTTTGAAATCGGGAAATAATCCCTTAAAATTTACATCCATCATAAGACCGAGTTCAATATAGTCGAGTGTGTTGCTTCTTGCACACATTTTTTTATTTATTTTCCCATCTTCTAGGCCTTAAAAAACTGACATAGTAAATGTATAAGTGTTCCCAAAATAAGTTTCTAAGTGAGATGGAAGACATGTGAGAAAAGTCAAGCTGCGCTATCCATGTTCACCCATTATGTCGCTTGGGGCTTCTTTAGGATTAATAGTTGATTTTCAACACTATGAGACTAATAAATTATGCCAACTTGTAATATTAAATAACATTGCAACACTATGAGCACCATAGAATTTTGAACTGATCATTGACCGAGTTTAGCGTATTAATGGGAGACAACTTAGCAACTTCTTAGTATCATGTTGCATGAATAATTGACTCGGGCCTAAGTTTTTGAGGCAACTATTATCTTGCCCAAATCATGTCCTTTAGGAGAAAAAAATTTTTTGCACATTGAGTGTGTGAGAGAGCGAATGAGTATCATCATTGAATGCGTTTAGTACATTAGTCCAATTTATATTTTCTTATCTTTTCCTAAAAGCTAATATCGGTAAATGCGAATTGTAATTGGGTGCCCTCACATTTGAAGTGAAAAATCTATAGGGATTGTGTTAAATACCATTTAATTTAATCATTCTACCCTCATTCTTTGTGGAAATAATCATTTCATATGATTCATGTCATATGTGCCCAGGTTTTGAAAACACTAAAAAGTTTAAACTCCCAACATGCCCTTTATGAGAGTGGTTGCCCTCACATTTGAAGAGACAAATCTAGAGGGATTGTGTTAAATACCATTTAAGTTAATCATTCTACCCTCATGCTTAATGGAAATAAACATTTAATATGATACATGACATATGTTCCCAAGGTTTGAAAACACTAAAGTTCAAACTCCAGGATCTCATCATTCCCTCTAGTTGAAGGAAGAAGAAATTTGAAAAAAAACATTGATCTATAGTGACTTGTACCTTTCTTATTTCACCTTTTCACTTGAGAATTTGATGGCTTAGGATTTTGAACTACCTCCAAATTAAGTCGTAGGTTCAACATATAATTGAGGTTGTTTGACATTTTGGAAACTATGCAACGATAGTGCTTTCTATGTCCAATATTATAATGATCCATTTTAGATGAATCTCTTAGCTTTCACTACCTTAATATTTTTTAATATTGATCTTATTATAAATTGTAAGTTAAAGGTAATTATTATTCGGCGATACGGCAACTTTTGGCATCAAAGGTATGGACACCTCAACTTGACCTATCTCTCTCGGTTGGCATGAGAGAAACTAGTAGATGGACTTCCAAACATTATGTAGAAGATCCACGAGTTTGCGAGCTTGTCGAGCGGGGAAGCTACATTCAATACCATTTTATCAAGGAAAAGCTTAGAGAGCGTAGGGCCCTTGATTGGTACTTTCAAACATATGTGGACCATTGAACATGAACTCAACCAATGGTGCCACGTAATTCCTTAGTTTGTTGATTATTTCGGGTCGAAAAATGTGGGTATATTTTCTATAATTGGTGCAGTGTATTTGTTGAATTGAAAAGATCAAAGCATTAATAGAGAAACGATTAGGTTATGTATTTCCTCTCTTAGATATGATAATGTTGGGGAATTATACTTAAAATATTTCAATAAATTTTGTGCTAAAAATGGGATCCAAAGACAATATACTACACCTTACACTCCACAACAAAA
The DNA here is from genome assembly GCA_034641835.2 of Pinus albicaulis. NCBI lineage: Eukaryota > Viridiplantae > Streptophyta > Pinopsida > Pinales > Pinaceae > Pinus > Pinus albicaulis. Next base: position 224,593,937 of record CM076573.1, read on the forward strand.
TCTATAGGTTGAGAGGAAAAAGCTGTACTATCACGAGAGATGGCTAGGTGGAAGTTGCGAGGAGAAGTCTATTCCAAATAGGTTTTCGGTGAGGAAATGTTAACAATAGTATACATTTAATAGATCTCCCACGATGACGATGAAGTAAGAAAGTCACAGAGAACCATGGTTTGGAAGAAAGTCCAAGTAAGTCATCTTAAATTTTTGGTTCTATTGCCTAATGATTATAAGGTACAACAACACTATAAGGTTTATAGATTTGATTGATATTGACAACGATAGGGTAAGATTCAATAGTGAATTTGTTGTTGATGAGGAGGTTGGACCTTTCCAAACTTCTCCTAAGTTTTGGAAGTCACTTAGGCTGGAAGGGATTGAGGATTCATGTGTCAAGATTTGGGTAACTACACTTCAAGAAAAGGGGTGGAAGATTTTGACCATGATGAGTCTCCTAGACCTAGTAATTTATGATCTAGATATAGGTGGTCTAGGTCATGGTTAAAATCTTTTGACTTGGATGAGGAAGATCACAAGAAGAGACCCAAATATTAGCACAACACCATTAGATGTGTTTGAGTAAGAAAAACGATTAAAGAGTGATTATTCAATGGAAAGAAAATAGAGAACATAATAAACTTTGCTCTCATGGTCATTATTAAGGAAATATATGAGTCGAGATGTTTGAGGAAGCACAAGGGAGACCGAAATGGAAAAGAGTCATGGTAGTCAAATATGAGAGCTTGATGAAAATTCATACTTGTTAGTCTCTACCTCACTTCCACTAGGGAAGAAGCCTATTGGCTACAAAGGATGTACAATATCAACATTACAAGGAAAATGGTACATTCAACAAGTACAAAGTATGGTTGGTTGCATAAGGGTTTTCTTAGCAATTAGGGCATTGAATATGAGGATACCTGTGTTCCTACAACAAATATGAGCACCATCCAATTGGTTCTAGCCACTTTAGCACAATTTGGCTAGAAGTCCCATTGTATGGATGTGAAAATTGCCTTTCTTAATGGAGATTTGTGGGAAGAAGTCTACATGTATCAACCATACTGTTTTCAAGTTTCAGGGAAGGAGCATCTGGTCTGCAGACTGAAGAAGGCTCTATATGGTTTGAAATAGGCACCTAGGGCATGGTATATCAAGATTGATAGGTATTTGGATGAACAGGGTTTCCAGTGGAGTGCTTCAGACAACATGTATGTGAAAAGAGTTGGTAATGATATCATCTTTCTATTCATACATGTAGATGATATCATTATCATACGTAATGAGGCAAGTTCAATAACACATCTAATCCAATATGAGAATTTTTTTTGACTTGATAGATCTAGAACTCCCACACTACTGTTGTTGTAGAAGTTTGGAAAATAGGTAACAACATTTTTGTCTCACAAAAAAAAATATGCCAGGAGTTTGTTAGACAAGTTTAGAATGACAAATTGCAAAGTCTCGTCTACACCTATGGAGAAAGGGTTTGAAACTTTCAACCAAAACTGACTCTAAGGTAGTCAATGAGTCAATGTATAGGCAACTAGTTGGTAGCTTGATATATCTTAGAGTCCCTAGACCTAATTTGAGCTTCGTTGTGAGCTTCATTTCCAGATTCATGATAATGCCAAAGGTAGAGCACTAGACAAAGACAAAGTGAGTGCAGAGATATGTGAAAGGGACACTTGACTTTGGCATTTTCTACAACAGAAGAAAAGACTAGCCTGTGTGGGTATACAGATTCAAATTGGGAAGGTTCTCTTGATAATGGAAAATCCACTTCTGGATATGTTGTTAGCCTTGGCATAGGTGAAGTCACATGGACCAGCAAGAAGCAGCATGCACAAGCCGGGAGCCCTTTTGTCAACAGAAGAAAAATATCGAGGAGTAGTGAAAGAAGCATGTTAGGGAGTTTGGCTCAAGAGGATGGATTGAAATGCAACAAACATAGCCAACACCCCTGTGATGTGAGAACCAAGGCTTGATGAAACTTGCCAAGCATTTGGTCTTTCACGAGCATACCAAACATGTTGAGGTATATTACCACTTCATCACATAGCTTGCAGAATATGGGTCTATCGAATTGTAGTATTTTCCTATAAAGAATCAAACTGCAGACATTCTCACCAAGGGTTTGGGTCCTGAAAAATATGTAAAATTATGGGATAAGCTTGGTGTAGTTAATAGATTGACCATTAAGGGAGGGTATTAAAGTAAATATTAGTTCACTGTTCAATAATGGTCAATTAGGTACTAGATTTAGGCACTAATAAAGTCAGATGGACTTTAGTTTATTTTATGTGTTTGATGTCCTATTTCACTTTAGTGTGTATTTCGGTCTATCTCACATTCATAAAGTGGATTGACTCAACTTTGTTGTAACCTATATAAGAAAGCTTTTGCTTTCTCACTATTAACTTAAAGGCACATGACAGCAATGAAAAGAGAGGTTTTTGTAATTGCAAGACACAATATTGTTTTTGCAAAGTGGAAGGCACGTGAAAAAAAGGCCCTTTATCCGTCCTTTCCTTAGGTACACCGTACAAGAAACCCAAAATATTTCCTCACAGTTTTTTTATATTTTTCTCCAACGACCCCAATGACTCACTTCACTTTCCTTAGTTTGAAAACAAAGAGAAATAGCCCTTTCCCAACCTTGTGAGAAATGTCTTACTTACAGCAAATGAGATGACTCCAACCTCCAAACCCTGTGAACAATCTTCCCCAGTATAAGAATAAAGAATCCTGCAACAATAGCAAGATCAAATAAAAAATTGGCTTCCAATTTAGAATCCAAATGAACCAGAAACTATTTAATTTCTAGACAAGACCCTCCTTCTCTAAGGTAGTTTAACTTGCCTTTGCAAAAAAATGACAAGCCACCCAATAATATTTGGAATGGCAGCCACTAATAATTCCTGCATACAAACATAGAAGAGATTAATCCTACCAAACTGAATCAAAAGGATGAAATCCATAGGAAAAAAAAATTAAATCTTATTAAGACCACATAAATGAGGGAACTACATGGATTGTCCACATAACAAGCTGATATCTATTTGAAATAAAGCTTTATAATATCAAAAACAAAAAATAGTAATTAAGCTAAATCCAAGTCTTCTTGAGCAATGATAGGGTTGGAACTTGATATACATAGTATTAAGGGCACTTACGCCTTTCCGTCCAATATAATCAGCAACCTGTCCACTGACTATTGCACCCACATTGGCTCCCATGTTTGAGAAGGATCCAAATGAAGAGAACTGACACATAATTCAACATGTTTTAGGTCACAATGGGCCTTTCCGTAGTCTTTTTGGGAAATATTAATCACTTTAACCCAATACGCAACAATTGAAATTTTTCATGGTAGCATTCAGAACTTATGGACTTGATTGCATTGGAAAATAGTAAATGCACCAAAATAGATATTAAATAGGTCCATGAATTTCCTAAGAGATGTGTGATCGTCAGTGTATTTATCCTATAATTATGACTGAAATACATGCCCTTAAAAATCAACTAATGGTGAAAACATACCCGAGACAAGGTTAAATAAAAATCATCAATGATCCCATTTTGAGTAGGCGATGAATATTCAACCTGTTACAACATTACTTTGCCAGAATTGTGAAAAATTTAATCAAACCTTCCCTGTTTTGAAGACTGAAAGGTATTCAAGAAAAAGGTTGAGAATCAAACTAAGAAATAAGAAAAATAACTTACATAGAATCAAAACTCTATAGTCCCCAAGGCAACAATGTATGTACAAAGTATTGCAACAAAAGAACTCCCTTGGAATGAGTGAACATCTGCACTTTTTCCCCCTTTACCACTAGGACGACTAGATTTTAATTTTCTACGCTGACTATTTTTTTTTCTAAAAGATGCTTCTTCACATCTCTACTTTCAGCCCTGTTTCCTGTCTCCAAATCACTTTTGTATGCCATCTGGTCTCAAGGGTAAAAGTCCCAAGGAAAAAAATTCTTGCAAATTTAATGCCAAATTAATAAACTCCTCCTACACAAATCAGCCCATGAAAACCTTTAATAGTAGAACATGATAATGATAGACATCAATGCTAGTATAGAAATCTCATGGCTAGGAAAATAGAAAATTATAATTAAACAATGTTGTGATGTACATGATTATGGTTTTGAATAATATTATAGCAATCAAGAAACAAATAATCATTTAGGCTAATTCATCAATACATGGAAAAAATGCATTTATAATTTTTTCCAGTAGATGCAAACATATATTTTCTAGAATAATGTGACATGAGCCTAGAATATAAAGAACACCAACAATGATATCACTAAAACCTACATGGATACTAATGCAGAACTCAATACGCTAGCTCCCAATAAATTTTTTTTCTTCTGAGAGAACAAAATTTATTCAAATGCCCACTGTACAATGTCCAGCTGCTACAAACGATATTTTTTTGGAACAATTTGAGAGAATCCTAGAAGAACAAAAATACCAACAAGAATATCATTCCAGAAATGCAGCATATTGTAGAACTCATTTTGTTAGAGCCCAATAAATTCTTTGTCCCTTATGAACAAAAAAACATACTCAGATGACCACCCTACATAACAATGCATATCCAATTGAAAATTCACAAGCAATGGTATATTTGAAACATGACAATGAAACCAAACCCCAAATATTACAATTTGAAACATGAAAATAAAATCAAACACCCAACACAATATGACTGTTAGGCAACCACCATTCTCATGGAAGGGAGGAATGATCAATATCCAGTGGGTTCAAAGTTCATTCAAAATAAGATACTTATGCACAGGTTGAGGAACCATATCCATATGTGCTAAGAATGATTTGATTCAATGGTATTTCCATCCATATGCAGAAATAATGGCTGCTCTCAACATTGAATTTTGCCTACAACCATAATCAACTTATTTTTGAAGATCCATTAGATTCCACTTGAAGGTATTCAAAAAAACTTCCAAATAAGATTGCAGAGCATAGCTTACAAAGGGAAAATTCAAAGACAAAATAAATCATATTTTGATGGCCTCATACATTAACAAAATGGAAACATAAAATCACAAAATCAAGAAAACCCAAACAAGAACCAAGAAAGAAGCATAAAAAACAAATGCAATACTATTGTTACCTCTTCCAATAGATACACAAAATGGGTGTTCTTCTTATATGAGAAGATATACCCAATTCAGCCAAAATAGAAAACACTATCGTGGATGGAGATACAAATTACGCCTTGTGGGATTATCCTATGCTAAATATCATAGAAAAATTTGACATAGTTGAAGAATTCCCAAAACTCACAATTCTAGTCTATCTTTCCATATAACCGCAATTTCATTATAACCGCAATTTTAGATAGCCGAAACTTCAGATAAGGTGAACATGTCATACTAGAAATGCTGGGGCTGATTATGCTACAGTGTCTCTCATGGACGACCTTAAAATTTCCAAGAAAAACCCAAGAGCATGCATTGAAACCCTATGTGTGCATGAAGTGGTCCTTGTACAAATCCATCATAGTTCTAAGGCCCATCGGAGGAGAGGTAATGTACTCTATCTATAAATTTCATCTACAATAATCATATTCAAGTCTTGCTTAGATGCTAAGAGGTAATGGAATAGGAAAAAGATCCAGGGACTAATAATGGAATAATACAACCAAGCCAACTAGTACAATGGAAGTTTCCAAATTATAAACCATAATATTCGTTTTGTCAAAAAATGGAATTTTTCAAGAAAGGAATTTGTCTCTGAATGACACTAGGGTTTAAAATGTGCATCAATTATTTCTACTTTGTTTCAATTCATTGGTCGATGATTTTTATCCTATAGTTCTTTCAAATAGCTAAATTGTTTTGAAAAATTCTCCTGATATAGAAAGATTTGGTCTAGAGATGCTATTTCATTTTGTATAAGTCATTGTGGCATGAAACTAATTGAGGTTCAAAGGGTTGAACTCTGTATATAAATATGATGGATAAATTATTACTCCCTTTTAAGTTAATGCCTGATTTGTTGTTGAGGCTTTATTGTTTGTGTACTCAACATTACCACCAAGGATTCTGAATCAGAGTAAAACTGGCTTGGACCAACCAGGCCATAGTAATACTATATGTAGCTAAACATACATAGCTAAGAAACATGTATTTACATTTGAGCCCTTAGCTTTCCCTACTAAATGTCGAAAAAACATGGGCGTGGAAATCTTCTTTGTTGTTTGCAAACTCCTTACAACACAAATAGTTGAAACGACTATAGCTTAATGTTAGACCTAACTATATAATCTTCAACAGAGATTTCAACCCATTGTTGGTATAGATTAACTTCTTGGGATCGAAGTCAACAGGACAGGTTGGAAATTGATAGTAGAAAAGCATTAGAGTAGAATCCACTGGCTGGAGGGGGCTATAAGCTATTTCCTGGGATTGTTTTTTCGGCCCATGTCGTGATATGCTCACTTGGGTATTGATTTTGAGATTGACCTATGAATAGTATTCATGGAATTAATTTTTTTTTATTTGATAAAATGGAACTCCTGGCAAAGATAATAGTCAATAACTTGAACAAATCCATCTTTGAATGCAGACCTAGCCATGAAATCTATCACCCTGAAATTCTTAAAGATCCACAAGGGGATTTTTGATGCTAGCAGAGAAATGTGTTTTCTTCACTAACCATCCAGTAATTTTTCTATTACAAATTTCTTTATGTGCCTATATTGATGAAAATATTTCAATCCATCAAAAATGACATTTCAGCTACCTAGAAGAATATAAATGGGATTATAACTTGTAGTAAAAAATGTTACCATGCTATCATAAATATTTAATTGATTATTTAATTAGTTTCTTCATTCATCATGGCCCTCTCAATCCCATGCCAATCGAATGGGGTAACCCAAATGATATATCAAGCCTTGCAAATGTGGGAAAATAGTAAATATTTCCAGTGAAAGTGGTTTAGCAATCAAAATTATTCAATCTTATTTTTGGTCAAGGGTTTTCACTCTAATATGCGATGGGGAGGAAGAAATATGAACCTGCTCCTTATGAAATTTTCTCCATCCCAAGAACTCATTTTTAGAGTTTCAATTCCATGACAAGTTGAAGTGAATATCTCCATAAGTGATTTCTATTTTTTTTTGTTTAAATTGTGATGAATAAATGATTGATTTTGTTCATTCTCTGTAGTTCTAAATGTTGTTTCTCATGAAACACATATTTCATTAACCCTACTCAGTGTGGAGTCTTCATTATTATCATGAACATACAACTTTCTGATTTTAGACATAAACATAATTACTTCAGGATGAATATTAGCTAGCTGCTCTTTCACAGCATCAACCTTCTCAGGCCGTAAAGGCAATATTATTATTGTTTTTATAATCTCACAACCATACATTTCTTGGAGGTCTTTAATGCTCAACTTTTCATCTATCCACTCTAGAACGATATATTCAATTTTGGTTCCAGGCGGAGGTATTCCATTAAACCTTGTATTATATCCATTGCTGCATATGCAAGGATGTTTTGTTATCAAAAAAACACTCTTAAACCCAATCCCTAAACATATATAAAGGTATAACACATATCATCTCAATAGCCATGGCCCAGAGATCTTAAACCAAGTCTCTGCATATTTTGGAAATATGAAACAAATTTTATCGACAGTCAAGGCTAGAAAATGTTCCCAATCACCACAATTTGTTTTTCATAACATACTTAAGCTATACATCTATGACCCAAAGTTTTCCCAGTCAATCTCTGCAAACTTAAAAATGTATAGTAAATTTTTTCTAAATATTCAGGACTAGAAAGTACTCCCCTTCATCACAATTCTACCTTCTTTTGTACATATTTCATCTAAACAACCATGACCGAAAGCTCTTAAACCCAATCACATGAGTTCTAGTATATTCTCATTAAATATTTTATCTAAATGGCCATAGCCCAAAGTTGTTAAAGCGAAACTTCAAAACTGAGAGATGCACTACAAATTCTACCTAAATAGTTGGTTCTAGAAAAAAGTTCCCAATTGCCCCCATCCATCCTATTTTCAAAAAATATTTCATCTAAACACCATGACCAAAGCTCCTAAACCCAAATTCCATAAATTTAAAAACGCACACCAAATTCTATCTAAAAATACAGGGCTACAAAAAGCTCCCAATCACCACAATTCTATTATTTTTTTATACCATATTTCATCTAAACATCCATGAGACAAATTTTTTAAAGAAAAACTCTTCAAATTCACATTCCTAATGTAAATTTTATCTTAACAGACAGGGCTAGAAAAAGCTCCCAATCACCGCAATTTATATTGTTTTCATAACATGTTGCATATGAGCAGCCATTCCTTGAAGTTTTTAAACTTTATCTCTACAAATTTAGAAATAGACATTACATTTTATCTAAACAGTAGATAGTCAAGGATTGAAAAACCCCCCTATCACCCCAATTTCCTTTTGTTTTATGAGTACAATTTTTAAGAAATGAATACCTTTCTCACCAACGTAGCCTCCTTGTCTTCTACCATTCTTGGTAGATCATCCAACACTGCAGAGAGATTATATGTCATGGTTGGTGAATCCCAATTCATTGTTAAAGACCAGAAAATTAATAGAGGCACCCACACCCATGACATCTCAGGTTGTAATCACGAAAGGGTTTAAAATATGCATACATTCTTTCTAATATGTATCAATTCACTGGTTGGTGATAGTTATCCCACGGTTCTTAAAAATCTCTAAAATGTGTTGAAAAATTCCCATTTATTTTGGCTTAGCATCAAATTTTGAATTATGGTCATGGTATACATGCTACAAGATGGATTTTTTTCTATAGGAATCGCTCATGAATAGAGGAGAATCAAAAAAATTCTTCAACAAATTATCACCCATGCCTTTGGCATCGTCTTCCTCTGTGGAATCTTGAACATACAACCTCTTGAGTGCCTCTTTGTGCTGGTCTATAAGAGTTTTGAAGTGATATTTTCCTTCTGTAAAATGAATTCACCACGATTGGAGGCACCGGGAATCCAATTTCTTGAGTTCAACTGACAAATTCCTTCTCTAAAATGAAATCACCATGATTGAAGGCACCGAGAATCCAATTTCTTGAGTTCAACCAAGTGTATAAAATCAGAGTTGGGATAGCATGGATGTGCCCTTCCTCCTCCTTTTTTGGACAAACCCTGCAACACGAGTGAAATAGACGATGGAAACGAAAAATTTTGATATTCGAAAAACAAAAATCCCATGAACTAGTTTTACTCAAAAGCTAAGGAAAAGGGGTTTTAAGAGAGATTATTGAGCACAAACTCTACAAGGATTTTTCATGAAGGAATATTTGTTTCCTACTAACTTTTTTATTATGGTATGGCTATGTAAAAGTTTCATTAAGTAATGGGTTAAAATGGGGTTGGAAAAGATGAGAGTTCAAAGGACTAAATGGCTATGAAGGACACAAAAGCTGAAAAGCAATTTGTATAAGTTTTGAGGAAGTAGAGATAACTAATGAGTGGTGGTTGAACTTGATGTGAGAAAATTAAGAAGGCAATGAGGAGTTTCAAAATTAGATTAACTAGGAAGAGAGTAGTGAAGTGAGGATGAGAGAATTGGAGAATTTCAATGGGAAAGGTGAGTTGGTGAGCGGATGGTTGTGAAAAAAAGGGTTGATGATAAAATATAGCTCAATAAAGGGTGGTAATCAATGCACCTCAATGAGGTCTAATGAACACACTGGAGTGTGGTTACGAGAGATACATGATTACAAAGTAGTAAGTTGGATGCAATGTAGGACAAGATTGCAAATGAATCAAATGAACTAATGGGAAACCATATCCTAAGGCCAACAGAGGATGAGAACCTAGTATTGGACATGGCACTATACAATAGCAAAGTTGGCCTTATACCAACCCCGCCCCTTATGCTTCTTAGATACAAATAGGTAACACTACACTAGTGCGTTAATAATGGTTCAAGTCCACCTCGTAGTCAGCTTACTTATGGAGGAACAATAACAATTAGAGGAAGTAGTCTTAACAATAGTGAAAGTTTGAATATTTAGAGTAGCACACTTGGGATTTTTAGTTATTTAGAGCAAAAAAGCAGGGTTTCATGAATTTTAGTACCTATGATGCTTTGAATTATAACCTAGGAGCATGTAAGAGAAATAATATTAGAGTGTTGTACTATTAAAAAAAATTATTCATATGTAAATGCTTTGGCAAAAAAAACATAATGATCCACATACCTTGATATTAAAAAAAACCTTTAAAATGTCACTTTTAAAATATCTTATGTAGTTACCTAATGTCATTTGGGTAGATATCACAATTACTTATTAAGTAATCGTGCAATCATATTTTTCATTCTCTTAAAGGAACTCATTCTAAACATGCACCCCATCAAGCATAAATCATCCTAACATATACATTTCAAGTAATATAAATCATCATATGAGTATCCTTGAAATAATTCTCACCCATAGCCTTGCTAATGATGTAAGTCTCGTATCAAAATGGTATGAGCTTCTTCTAGGAGTTTGTCAATTTCTCTTTATGCAAGTCCAACCATAACTCGTCACAAACTTGAAACTTATGTGGATCCAAATGGATTATGTATCTACTTGTACTTGGAGTTTCCAACTTTCTATAAAATATCATGAACTCGTTATTGAATTTGTTAGATACATTCCTCAAAATTGGTTTCGTTGCTTACCTCATTCCAAGTTTGAGAGGTATCTTCATGTGTTATTCCATGAATATAGCTAAATGAATTTGTGTCAATTTTTTGGGACCCCAAGCACACTTGAAAATGCTTGTGGGAAATAGAAATATGAAGATTTATGTCAAATTTTTGTTGAAAATATGGAAGGTTTTCAACATGCGTATGTGGATACTCACAATTTTATACTCTAAGGACATCTACAATAATCATATCACGTAATTTTTAGTTATCAATCTAGGGATGGAAGGCTATTGATTTGGTCAAGCTTGATGTTTGTCATGGACCAAAGGTTAAACCAAAAAATACTGAGGAATGTACTATCCCTATCAAGAAATATGGTCTTTTGAAACCCAAAATGAACCAAAACATGCTCAAAGAAGAGCTTATGAGTGGATTTTGTTTTAATAGTCTTCTTATATGGTGCCAAAATTCCCATCAAAAGGAAGTGATCAACAACAAAAACAAAAAACATTCGTTACTATACTTGGTTGAGGGAAAACATTATATAGAGTAGGAAAATTCCTACTGTTGAAAAATGCAGCAAGAAAATCTCAATTTGACTTTGCCTTGGTCAAATTAAGAAAAATCGAATTTCCACATCAACAAACAACTTGGAGGTAGTTAACTGAGGTGACATGGATCTTGTTATTAATTTAGCTTAGTAAATTCGAGTTAGAGGAGTTGGAGTTCAATTAAGCATGTGTGATTTCTAATTTGTAGTAATCAAGGTCAGTTATTTCAAGTTGCTTTGAGTTAAAGTAGTTCTAAATTTTGGAGGAACTAGCAGAAGATCAGTTGTGTAGTGGGACTTCAATCTAACTCAGTGATCATCTAGTTAACTAATCAATCAACCCAAAATAGGTAGTGCATGCATAGAATTCATTTTATATTAAGAAATGTATGGATTGTGTTGTTTACATCTTGGTGCTAAAAAATATTTTCTTGTGGGTGTATTTATTATATGGTGAGCAACATATTATATGTGTTGTGTATGGAAATAATTTTGTTTCTTACACTTCTTACTATGTTGAACTATGTTTGGTTGTTCTTAGGTGTTGTAACAATGTATTTAGACACCACCTCTATTTTATAATAAGAGTTTTCGAATATACAAAATCCCTCAGTTCTCCAACATGGTATTAAAGATAATGGTTTGAGATGTAGCATGTTGCCTACAAGTCTTATGCAAGTTGTAGATAGTCTTAAAAAGTCATATTTGTTTAGTGGATTTTTTCTAGGTTTCTAATTGCAAACTAAATCTAGGATCAAATCAGTGGGTCAACATTATGAGTTTTATGATAGATCTTATAAATTTTAATGGACACAATTATGAAATTTGGGCAAATACATGGGAACATTGTTGAAGATTCAAAAGTCATAGGAATTTACGAAAATTGTGGTTCTTATCCAAGAGATAACTAATAAAAAAATTTCATCAACATGAAGAATGATGAGGCTTCAAGAGTCATAACAACCTCCATCTCAAGGTGGATTCAATTTCATATAATCTATATAAACTACTCATACAATCCATACTCTTTAGTATATCAAAGAGCTATAAATTGATGCTTATTTTCCGCTAAGACCCTACAAACCCTATATTCCCCTTGCAAACCTTAGCCTCTATAATAAAAGCAACAAAGGTCCTACATAATTTACAATGTCATGAATTTCATAATTCCACCAATTCAGTGACAATCCAAACATTTTTTAGGAAAAGAAATGCCTAGCTCAAAAGACTCCATGTGTGGAATTAATCACCATAGGCGCACATCAATGATTTTGGAATTTCACAGTTAATCGACCCACAACTTCGCAGCAGCACACTTTCAACCACGCTCAGAGGCTCCGTAGGTTACATGGAATGTGGTAATGCAAGCATCTTTATTATTTGATAGTACATTTTTCAGAGAATTTATTGGAAGGACAAATCCCTCCTGATATGGGCTTAATGAAAAACCTTTCGATATTGTCTCTCTTAGCTAACTACCTCACAGGAACTGATCCAGCTTCATTTGGGAATCTGATTAGCTTATTGTATCTTAACTTGGGCCACAATAATTTAATTGGTACAATACCTACAAGTTGGAAGGGCATCATTAGAGTTTTCACTTGTCATCATTGGAATATAACTTCTAAAATACAATGTTAAGGCTCCAAATTAATGATTGCATAGGTGTTAGCACTAACATCCACCTGGGTGAAATACAATTTTGTATGGATGCTTATAATGCTCAGAACACTAAGGTATCTACAAGGATTGAATATTCACTGTTAAAAATCCTAGCTAGCTACATTACTTTGGTGATTTGGGTGTGAAAGTAGTGGAAGTGGAAGAAAATTATCAAAATATATTGAGTCTATGTATAACGCCAGGCACATGAATGTTGTCGATAAGCCACTCATTTACAGAAGCGACAAAAAATTGAAAACCTGGGATGATACTTTAACCATGAGGATTTTCCCTGCTATTCACATGGCCTTTAGTTATATAGATCTTCGTTATCTTCAACTATTCGAGGAATCCGAGGTAGGATAAGTAGTGACCATCTCCCAAAATCACAATATTCAACACTGGATGGCACCATTTAAGCAGTCCCTTTGACAGTTTCCATGGGCAACATCAAAATATGGTGGCAGGGGGAATCAGATTATTCCTGTTGCTACTACGTCAAGACCAAGATTGGTATGTCAGCCATTCCTCATAGTGTAAATTCTAATTCAGCTCATTCATATTCTAGAGATTCTAAACACATAAGTTGCAGCTATGAGAAAATATCTTCAATGGGTTTTGTAGCAATGCTAGCCAGAGCTTCGTGTGACCCATGCTATCATTGAGAAGTGCGGCTGACTACATATCCCACTTGTGATTGCTGCATAGGTCATGAAGTTGCATCTTAGATCTCTTGGGACAATCTTAGAAGTGCGACCAATCCATGTTGCGACTCTTCGATATCCTGAGAGTCGCACTCCCACCTAGGTTTCCAAGTCGCTGAATAATATTTGGAGTAAGTGAGCGACCGGTGTGAATGATGAGACCATACAACCTCTTCAGTTGTGGATGCAACCAATGCATTGCAGAATGCAAGCTATGGGAAATGAATTTACGATCGTACACTAGATCTTCAGGCCTAAATACAAATCAAAATCTTTAAGCTTAATGTAAATACTGTTGCAGTGGTCGTAGTTGGTTCTGGAAATGTGAATAGTAGTTATCTTTTTCCACACATCGAAATCATCTCTCAGATGAGGCATGTTCTACTCAAGCATTACCCATGATGCCTTGTGTCCTGATATTGTCGGGGGGTCGGGGTATACTCCAATTTAAAAGGTTTTGTTTGTAAATGTGTTGGCAATATTATCAAATTACTTGCTTCTAGATGTGTAATTGATCGAATACTGCATTTATTTAAAAGGGAAGTAGTTCATCTTCATTCCGATGCCTTGATAACATTGAGTCTATATCTGAAGGTGGTCCTCTATGAGCTATCACATATTTTCAAAATGTTGTTTTCCTGTGTGGATCACCCAGTTCCAACACCAATCTAATTAGTGTTTTCAAGATAGTATGAAAGGAGGTGTTCCAGTCACTATTTCAGGAATGCTGAATTGGCCAAGTGAATTTGGCACATAAGGATGCCAAACACATTATAGTTGAAGCCAGCTGAGACTCACATTGATGGCATTGAATTCATGGCCAAGAATACGGATCAATGGTTGAGTCAAAACCTCAAGTGACAGCTAGGAGGGTTGACCTCTGGCCAGTTGTGACCAGTTTCTGAGTCAAAGCCTCAAGAAGAATGCATCGGTTTGACCAACCCGACCTGGTGACCAATGTGACCTCCACTAGTCGTACTGTAGAATCACATACGAATTCCCCATAAAATGCGACCAGTATGACTAGTGCGACTTTCCCTTTCTTCTGACATTGTGTGGAGGCCATCATTATTAATTACATCAATGAGAGTGAAGTGATCACTATTGCAAGTGGCATACACCATATAAGAGACATAATTCACGTATGCATTCTATCTATGGTTTTTGGAACCTTAGTGAGGCTCTAAGAAGGATTGTTGAAGGAGTTGTTGTGAGAAAGGCCAAAGGAGAAGTTGGTACTTGGAATGTATTAAAGCAGTAGGACATGCAAGGTCTGCGTTGGGTAATATAGGTGAGATGCAGAGCTTGGATGATGATACATCTCTACCTTCGTTAAACAAATTGTTGCTCCCTATGAGCTTGGGAGGAAAACCCAAATAGTTGTAAAGATTGCATGTTGTAGGTGTTGCAACAAGAGGCATTCCAACATATGCTAATTTATCCTTGGTGGTGTGTGTTGAAGAGTGTTAAGGAGTGCCAGGGAATCACAAGGGATAAATAGGTGAAAATGCATGGAAATGAACAAATAAGAGTGTGTGCCAAGGAGTGTCAACGAATTCCAGTTGTCTCAAGGACAAAGTGTGTTAGGAGAAGGTCATAATAGGACTTGTAGGAAGGAATCCTATGGTTAGAATAAGGGGTTGGTCAAATAAATTTCATATAAAGGGAGACTTTGGGTTGGGAACGACATTGTTTTTCCAATGACTTGGTTGGGTTCCCAAGTCGCAAAACAATTAAGGCTATCTATGTGGGCATGACAACTAGGGAGTGCTAAGGTGTGCCAAAGAATGCTAGGAAATACTAACATGTGCTAGAAAATTCCAAGTCATTTTAGGCATGCCAAGACAAGGCAACTGTTAAGGCATGCCAAGATATGCCAGGTGTTAAGGTGTGGTGTGAACACATATTAGGGAGTGTTAGGTCCAAGTTCTACGGAAACACAAGGGAGAAATAGTTTCAAATACATGGAAATGAAGTTTTAACGAGTTCCATATGTGCTAAGGAGGGAGTGACAAGGTACGTTATGTAGTTTAAAGGCATGCTAGTGTCTTAGGGAAGCATACCAAGATGTGTCAAGTGCTAGGTTGTGCCAATGCATGCTAATGAGTGTTAGGGAGTGATAGGAACACACAAGGGAGCACTAGGTTAAAATGCATGGAAATGAATGGATAAGTGTGTGTGATATGGAGTGCTAGCGAGTTCCATGTGTGCTAAGGAGAGAGAGTCAATGTGTTCTAGGAAATGCTAAGTCATCCTAGAGTGCCAGGGTGGCATGCGACCACGATGTGTCAGGTGCCAGGGTGTGCCAACATGTGCTAGGAAGTGTTAGGGAGTGCCAAGGAATGCCAAGGAATGAAAATATGTGCTAACACATGACAGACAATGTTAATGCATGTTGAGGATTATTATGGAGTTCTAGGGGAACACAATGGAGAACTAGGTCAAAATTCTTGGTAATGAGAGAATACGAGGGTGTTCCAAGGAGTGTCAGTGAATTATAGGTGTCCGAAGGATGAAGTGTTTTAGGAGAAGTTTAGAATAGTAATTGGAAGAGGGTAGTCTATAGTTGTGATAAGGTGTGGAAAGATTAATTTTCGATAAAGGGAGACTTTGGGTCAGGCACAACATTGTTTTTCTAATGACTTGGTTGGGTTCACAAGTTACAAAAAAAGTAAGGCTATCTATGAGGGTGTGACAACTAGGGAGTGCCAAGGTGTTCCAGGGAATGTAAGGTTCCCAAGAAAGGCTATTTGTGAGGGCATGAGTTCCAAGTCATGCTTGGGAATTATAATATGTGACATATATTGCGAAGGCATGTCAAACATGCTAAGATGTTCCATGTGTTAAGCTATGCCAATATGTGCAAGGGTGTGACAATGCGTGTTAAGGACAGTCAAGGAAACAAACGAAGAAACAAGTTGAACTACAAAGAGAAGAACACATAAGAGGGTTAATAAGTCATCAATTTACCTTTTTCGTGGGGGGCATTTTAGGCACACCAACACTAGGTGCGAATAGGTGCCATGTGCCAAGTGTTAGTGCATTATATGTGCCAAATATTCCTCTATTGCTTCTCATCTACTTTCTAATAATTGATATCAACTAGCTTTAATATTAAACCATGCTAAATCATACCAAGTCATCTCATGAATACATGTCATACATGCTAAGACTTTCCAAGTGCTAACATGTACCAAGTGCCAATGTGTGTTAGGGAGTGTTATGCATGTTATGAAGTGGCAAGGCATGTTGAAAAGTGCTAATTAGAGAGTGCCAATGCATGTTGAGGAGTGTTAAGGAGTACTAGCACAACACAAGGGAGCACTAGGTAAAAATACATGGAAGTGAATGAATATGAGGGTGTTTCAAGGAGTGGAAATGAGTGATATTTCTCATGCCAAGGAGGGAGTGAGAAGGTATTTTAAGCATTCACACACCTTGCTGACCACTCAGTTCTTACCATTCTCACACCATAACAAAAAACCATAAAAATTTCATTCTTAAAATCTATTGTGTAGTTTCCTAATGTCATTCAAGTAGAATCTCTCAATTACTTATGTCATTAATGGTGAGATCATATTTTTATTCTCTTAAACTCTTTCTAGACATGCACCCCATCAAACATAAATCATCGAGTCAAAAATAATCGAAATTAATGAATAAGAGGGTGTGTTTGGGGTGTCAGTGAGTGTCAGACATGGAAAGGGGGGAGTGACAAGGCATACTAGGGAATTCTATGGAATTTCAAGAAGTGTCAAGGTGTGCTAATATGTGCCAAATAGTGCCAAGGAATGCCATGTGTTAAGGAGGGAGTGTTAGCAAGTTCTAGGTGTGCTAAGGAGGGAGTGACAAGGGATGTTAGGAAATTCCAAGGCATGATAGATTTCTAGGAAAGCATGCCACGTTGTGCCAAGTTCCAGGGTGTGATAATGTGTGCCAAGGAGTGTTAGGGAGTGTTAGAGAAACACAAGTTAGCACTATGTCATAATGCATGGAAATGAATGAATAAAAGTGTGTGACAAGGAGTTTCAATGAGTTGCATGTGTGATAAGGAGGAGTGACAAGGCATGCTTGGTAGTGATAAGGAATGATAGAGTGCTAGGGTGGGATGCAACCAAGATGTGCCAATGCATGCAAGGAAGTGTTAACTAGGAGTGTCGGCGAAACACAATGGAACACTACGTCAAAATGCATGGAAATAAACAAATAATATTTTGTGATTAGAAGTGTCAATGACTTCCAAGTGTACTAAGGAGGGATTGAAACCGTATGCTAGGCAGTGTTAAGGCATGTTAGAGGCCAGGGCAACATACCAAGATGTCCTAGGTGTTAGGGTGTACCAACACGTACCAAGGAGTGTTAAGGAATGATATGGAAACACAATGGAGCACTAGGTAAAAATTCATGAAAATGAATGAATACGAGTTTGTGAGTGGGATTTTTGATGAGCTCTATGTGTGCTAAGGAGAGAGTGAAAAGGTATGCTAGGTAGTGCCAATGTATTCTAGAGTGCTAGGGTGGCATGCCAAGATGTGCTAGGTGTTAGGGTGTGCCAATGCATGCTAGGGAGTGTTAGGGAGTGCCAAGTAAACACAAGGAAGCACTCTAAGATCAAAATGCATGGAAAGGAACGAATAAGAGTGTGTAATATGGAGTGTCAATGAGTTCTAGGTGTGTTAAGGAGGGAGTGACAAGGTTATATGCTAGGCAATGCCAAGGTATTTTAAACTACCAAGGTGTGTCAGGAAATGCTATAGTGTGTTAGGGAGTATAAAATCATGTGAAGGAATGTAGGGGATGCTAATGCATCCCACATAATTCCAAGGCATTTAAGACATGTCAGGTGTTATGGCATGTCAAGATGTAAAATATCTTTCTTAGTTTTTTTACGACCACAATTGTATGTGATGAGCCTTGTCTTGGTAACTTGTTAAGTGGGATAAATTGAGCTTGGAAATGAGTAGTCTAATATGAGTTACATGTAGTTCTTAGATGAACAAGGCATATGTTGAATTTCCATGACACATGAGAATTTGGGTTTGGTCTTAGAGTATTTGATGAAAACACACTCAAGTGCCATAACACGTCAACTTTTCACAATGAAATCTACACACATTAGGGAATCAATTAGTGCACATGAAAATTTTTTAAATTTTTCAAACCTTTCTTCATTAAATTACAAACTGTAATAGAATAGGCTAGAGCTCTCGTACTAGGGATGATGGCCCTTTACAATCACACTGATACAATGAATAAAACTAAGGCTTGGTGTTAGTCCTTTGACAACCAATATACCTTGAACAAGACAACACTTGACCCAATTTTTTATGGTGGACACACATAGCCCTTTCAATCCACATGTCTTGAACACATTTAACAGGTCCTCTTTCCTCCCATTATGCAACTCCTCAATCTACCTCTATCAATGAACTAAACTCCTTCATGTTACTGAACTCAGCTCAAAAAAAAAAATCCCTCTATCTACCTTTTTTTTCTTTTAAGGTTTGCAACACTTAAATTTTTTGATTAGTTGTGAACAACTCTTTGGCCTGTCCACTTTTTCCATATTGTTGCTCCAATATGACAAGTCTAGGGATATGGAGGTTTCCCTTCTTCTCAATGACGTAATACTTTACAATACAGTGAACTAGGGCTAGTTGGCTAGCCCACTTGACTGCTACTTTAGTCCTTCAAATTTTGCATGTCCTTACGCCCAATACACCTACCCTTCTACAAATCATGTTTTCCTTCACAAGTACATGACTTCTAGATATTCTTTGACATTCACCTAACAACCCTCCAATTTTACTTGTATTTCCATCAATTTTCCTAACCACAGTAAAAAAAATTAATGATCTAGTGCCAAAAACAATGCCCTCATCTAGGGCTCTTCAAATATGTATCCTAATAGTGATTTGAGTCCTCTCAAAGTCACTATTCTTGTGTACCAATTTTTTTTTGTCCAACCTATGAATAAATCTGAACTACTCATCTTATCATCCTTCTAACAATTTTTGGATGAATGAACTAGGGTAAAAAATAATCCATTAACATTTCATTGACTAACTATTTATAGGCTGCTTCAGATCTCTATCCAAAACTCAATGGATAGTCCAACAAAATCAACTCCTCTTCATGTCAATCCATTCCTCATATGGCACATTTATTTTGCTACATCTTCTACTCAGGTTCCACCTTCCTTTGGATTTTCTATATCCGCACATACTTCTGCAAACCATATTCTAAATTTGCGGTATATATTGCAGAGATAAACCTCTCTCTAAGGGTCACAACCCCTCTTCTTCTATGCAGATTTGTCACTGTATTAATGACATACCATATGGATCGAACATGCTAGGAAACCTCCCTAAATAGGGAATTATACTTCTATTATAAATTCTTTAGAACAAACCATATCCACCCATGGCAAAAAGGAAAACTCTTTCCTCCATAAGAGACTCGGCCTAGCTCATATGGATCCATAGATTCTGGTCATTTCTTTGACTGAATATTGACCTGAACTTTAGATCTCTACGACCCTCAAACTACGGTTACTTTAATCAATATTACACATGTGACTACTTCTGTTCTAGCCCTAAATTATAGTGCATACCCTCCTCCATTTGTGTTGGTATTTATCATAGACCTTGCAACCTAGTAACCAAGACGAGGTAGGGTCTCAACCCTCTCTACTATGAAACATCACTGAAATCACATGCCCAAATTCTCATGAGTTGCCTCTCTTGATTTTTATCTTCCATAAGAGAACCAACAATATGTCATCCTACTTCCTATCTCAGACCCATTAAGGTATGTGACATTCCTTTAAACCCTCACATGATGATCTTACTCTTGGTGGATGATCATGGCCTCCTTTTAGCAACTCTTAATCAGATCTCTAACTAGACCTACTTTAGGACTACATCTCTTCTAGCCTCCTTGATAAAATGAGCTCCTTGTTGGGTTGGTGTTATATTCTTTCCATGACTAATCATGCGCAAGGGGGTCATAGGGGGGGCGATAGCCCGCCTTGTACGTTGCATTGGGCACAACATTGGGGGGGGTCCGCCCATGGTTTTGTGCATGGTTTTGCACATGGTTTTTGCGTACGATGGTTTTTTGCCCCTAGTATTTTGTAGATCCAGTTAGGGGAACTACGGTTATGTTCTAATCTAGGGTTCATGGATTGGGTTTTATGTATGCTTTGACATGTATATATATGTGTTGTAACACTAAAACGAATATAATGAAAAATCAAGTTGATCATCCCGATTTTGGATCCAAGGGAAAATCTTTGTGTTTATATATTTTATGTTTTATGCTCTCGCTATTATTTATTTTCTGTTTTAAATATTCGTTCATAGATAATTTCTGTACAGGGTTAAAACCTACATTTCTTATCAGAGCAGTTTCGGCTTCAAGGGGACCTTTGCTACTGAGGGGTTTTTTGCTCGGGCCTGAGGTAGACACTATTCAGTGGGAGATCTGTGGGATCGATTCTTGCAATAAAAGAAGATGGCGAGCAGTGGAAAGATAGAGATCGAAAATTCAATGGTCATAGTTTTGAGTTGTTGAAGCTCAAGATGGAGGATCTGCTGGTGGATAAGGATCAGTGGATCATGGTAGATCCGGGTACTAAACCAACGGAAATTTCAAATGAAGAATGGAAGAAGTTGAATCGGAAGGCAAAGAGCACAATACGGTTGTGTGTCTCAGATTCAATATTGTTGAATGTATCTCGGGAAGCTACGGTGAAGACCTTGTGGGAAAAGCTAGGGACTTTGTACCAATCTAAGTCTCTGGTGAATAAATTGTTCTTGAGAAAAAAATTGTATAACCTGAGGATGAAGGATGGAGACTCGGTGACAGAGCATTTGAATGCCTTCAATACTGTGGTAAGTCAGCTATCATCTGTTGATATTAAAATATCAGATGAAGATAAGTGCATCAGTTTTTTGTGTTCTCTACCAGACTCGTGGGATAGTCTGGTTATTGCAATAGGTAGAAATACAACTACCTTGAACTTTGATGACATTGTCTCAGCCTTACTGTCGAAGGAAATGAGACGGAGAAATATGGAGGGTCGGAATGGAGATGCCTTATCTATACGAGGAAGGTCCTAAAATAGAAACAAGAATAAGGTTTCGAGTGGGAGATCTAAATCTCCTGGAAATTTTGTAAAGGTGTGCTGGAAATACGGAAAAGAAGGGCACTATAAAAAGGACTACAGATCTAAAGCTCCTGAGAAAGGAAAGGGATCTGATGATGCTCCTTCTATAGAGGCAAAAACCACCTCGGAGGAAGGTGGGGATGTGTATTTGGCTTCTTCTTCAAATACACATGTAGATCATGAGTCATGGTTGATTGACTCGGGTGCATCCTTTCACTTCACTCCCCATAGGGAGTGGTTCTATGAGTATGAGAAATATGATGGCGGTGATGTATTCTTAGGTGATGATAGGAAGGCTAGAATCATTGGATGTGGAAAAGTCAAGCTAAAGATGCAAGGTGGAAGGATTAGAACACTTCCTGGTGTTCTACACATTCCTGCATTGGCCAAGAATCTCATTTCTGTAACAAAGATGGATGATGCAAGTGTAAAAACAGTGTTCGAGAAAGATACCTATAAGATGGTTCGGGGAGCACTAATATTAATGCGGGGAGTTCACATTGGAACTCTGTACAAGCTTCAGGGTAGCACTATTATTGATGGGTGCAACAGTTCTGTGGTTCCCGAAAGTGGAGCGAAAAGCTTAGCAGTATTTGGAGAAAAGACCATGTTATGGCATCAAAGGCTTTGACATATTGGAGAGAAGCGCCTTCAGATTCTGCATAAAAATGGAATGGTAGAAGGTATGTCTAATAGTTCTCTGGATTTCGATTTCTGTGAACATTGTGTATATGGGGAGCAGAATCAGATGAGTTTTCCTTCTGGTGCTAGGAGGGAAAAACAGATATTAGAGCTTGTGCACAGTGATGTGTTTGGACCTGTGTTGGTTCCATCACTGGATAAGTTTGTGTACTATGTTTCATTCATAGATGACTTCTCAAGGAATACATGGATATATTTCTTAAGGAAGAAATCTGAAGTCTTTGATAGATTTAAATAATTTAAGGCTCTGGTGGAAAACCAGACAGAGAAGAAGATAATGGTGGGGAGTTCTGCAAGAAGGAATTTGAAGAGTTCTGTAGGAAGTGTGGTATAGCATGGCAAAAAACTACTCCATACACACCACAGCAAAAGGGAGTTGCAGAAATAATGAACATAACATTGATGGAAAAGGAAAGAAGCATGCTCAGTGGCACCGGGTTAGGACAAGATTTCTGGGCAGAGGTAGTGGAGACTACATGTTACTTGGTTAATAGATCACCTTCATTAGTGTTGGACGATAAGACTCCACATGAGGTATGGACTGGTAAGAAACCCTCTCTTTCACATCTAAGGGTATTTGGATGTGATGCATATGTACATGTTCCAAAGGAGAAAAGGACCAAGTTGGATAATAAATCTGAAAGGTGCATCTTTATTGGGTATAAGGATGGTTTAAAGGGTTACAAGCTTTGGAACCCAGAAACAAGGAAGGTTGTGTATAGCCAAGATGTGGAGTTTAGAGAGGTGAAAGATGTTGTTAAACATGAATTCCTACCAAAGGAACCTGAGAAGATAAATTTTGAGCTAAAGGAGGATGAATCAGACTCTACAACAGAAGAATACTTAGAAGAGAAAGAGCCACAAACTCCAGATATGAGAAGATCAGCTCAGGAAAGAAAACAACTAGAAAGGTATAGCCCATATACTTTTTGTTCAAATTTTTCCTTAACTATAACTGATGATGATCCCATAACTATCAGGGAGGTATTAGATTCAGAGGATGGAAAACTCTGGAAGGTGGCCGTGGTTGATGAAATGACATCCTTGCATAAAAATAAGGCATGGGATCTAGTGGAGTTTCCGGCTGGAAGGAAGCCCATCGGGAGAAAATGGGTGTTCAAGAAGAAGATGAATGTAGAAGGCAAGGTGGAGAAATGCAAAGCTTGGTTGGTAACAAAAGGTTATTCCCAGGTGCCAAGAATTGATTTTGGTGATATTTTTTCTCCTGTTGCCAAAGTTACTTCTATTAGATTACTTTTATCTGTTGCTGTTGCATTTGATTTTGAGGTAGAACAGATGGATGTGAAGAAAACGTTTCTTCATGGGGATCTGGAAGAGGAGATATACATGAAACAACCTGAAGGCTTTATGGTGAAGGGGAAGAAAGAACTAGTATGCAGGTTAAAGAAGTCTTTTTATGGGTTAAAATAGTCACCAAGGATGTGGTATCAGAAATTTGATACCCACATACGGGGACTTGGCTTCACCAGAATCAAGGAGGATCACTGTGTTTGTTTTAAATTAATTGGTGATCATGTTATTTATTTGGTCTTTTATGTGGATGATATGTTGTTGATTGGAAATGACAAAGAAATTATCCAAGATTTGAAGACCCAATTGTTCTCCAAATTTGACATGAAGGATCTTGGTGCTGCAAACTATATTTTGGGCATGGAAATTAAGAGAGGTCAGGAAAAGAGGAAGCTCTGGTTAAATCGGAGGAAGTATGTTGAGACTATATTGCAGAGGTTCAATATGCAGGATAGTAAGCCTTTGAATGTTCTGATTCCTGTAGGTACAAAGTTTTCTGCTGAATAGTGTCCCAAGACACAAGAAGAAGAGTACAATATGTCCCATGTTCCATATGCAAGTGCAGCAGGTAGCCTGATGTATGCAATGGTCTGTACTAGACCAGAAATTGCACATGCAGTGGGAGTATTGAGCAGGTTTATGTCAAACTCAAGGGAAGGAGCATTGGACAATAGTGAAGCAGGTTTTCAGATATTTACATGGCACTAGTGATAATGGCTTATGCTACCAGGGAAGACCAGGATTGGAAAGAGTGTTGGACATTAGTGGTTTTGTTGATGTAGACTGGGCTGGATATCTAGACCAAAGAAGATCTACAAGTGGGTATGTGTTTAGCCTATTTGGAGGTGCAGTCAGTTGGATGAGTAAAAGACAGTCTGTAGTGGCTCTTTCAACTACATAGGTTGAATACATAGCAGCCACTCATGCAAGCAAGGAATAATTTTGGTTGCAGAGATTGTGTACAAGTATGGGGTTGGTGCAGCAAGCTATAAGGATAGAATGTGATAGCCAAAGTGAAATTTTCTTGGCTAAGAACCCTGCTTATCATTCAAAGACAAAGCACATTAGTGTTCAATATCACTTTGTGAGAGATATAGTTGAAGCTAAAAGGGTGTTGCTGGTAGAGGTGGACACTTTGAAGAATGTTTCAGATGCATTGACAAAGTCTGTGAGAACTCAGAAGTTCTCTTGGTGTAGAGAAACAATGGGTGTTGCAAAGTTGGGCTAATGACTCAGCTCTCTTGTGGCCCCCTATGGAAAGAAAACAACAAGTGAGAGAATGTTGGGTTTGTGTTATATTCTTTCCATGACTAATCACACACAGGGGGGGGGGGGTCACAAGGGGTCCAATAGCCCCCCCTATACGTTGTGTTGGGCGCAACGTCTACAGGGGAGGGGTCACAAGGGGGGCGATAGCCCCCCTATACGTTGCGCTGGGCGCAACGTCGGGGAGGGGGGGGGGGGGCACCGGGGGGGCGGTAGCCCCCCCTGTCGGGGTTCGGGGCAGCGCCCCAGAAAAAAATTTTGGTCCTTATTTTCCGGTGGGCAGATCGGCCCATGGTTTTGTGCATGGGTTTGCACATGGTTTTGGGGTACGATGGTTTTTGGCCCCTGGTATTTTGTAGATCCAATCAAGGGAACTACAGTTATTTTATAATCCAGGGTTAATGGATTGGGGTTTATGTATGCTTCGGCATGTATATATATGTGTTGTAACACTAAAAAGAATATAATGAAAAATCAAGATGGTCATCCTGATTTGGGATCCAGGGGAAAATCTCTGTGTTTATCTGTTTTATGTTTTATGCTCTCACTATTGTTTATTTTATGTTTTAAAGATTCGTTCATAGATAATTTATGTACATGGTTAAAACCTACACTCCTTCTCACTTGATGTTCTTGAATTCATACTAAGGCCTCCTTAAATAGATTATCCTAGCTAGGCCTCTTAAGAACGCTCTAGAACTTATGAACTTTATCTACTTAGACCTTAGGAGATATTATTTTTCTGTTTAATTTTATTTTATATTTTAAACCTCATCTCGGGTCCAAATCCCTTTCGCTTGGGTTATTTTCCCACAAAACATTTTGTGGCCAAAATCACACAAACTGATCTCACTAGGCTTGTGGAGTACCTATTGGTCAAGCTCCTATAGTCAAGTGAGGACTTGGTTGGGTTCCCAAGCTGAAAATTAAGTAAGGGTAGTTGTGAGGGCATGATAACTAGGAAGGGTTAGGGAATTCCAAGGAATGAAAAGGTGTGCTAATAGATGCTAGACAATGTCAATGCATGTTGAGGAGTGTTAAGGAGTGTCGAGGTATCACAAGGGAGAACTAGGTGAAAAAATAACAGTGTGTTCCAGGGAGTCTCGGTGAATTCAAGTGTGCCAAGGATGAAGTGTGTTAGAAAATTTTATAATAGGATTTGTAAGAGGCTAGCCTATTATTGCGATAAGGGACTCGTCAAAGATATTTTAAAAAAAGGGACTTTGTGTTGGGCACAACACTATTTTTCCATTATCTATTATTTTTATATGACATGTCACACACTTTGGCCGAATGCTCATGTTTTCTATTTTAGATCATTCTATACTATACATTGTCATGTATAAGTTTTGGGGAACTTGAATTTTGCTGACCTATATCTTGTGTGTCTTGTGTATCCTATGGTTCATGCAAACTCTCAGTTAACTCTCTACTTTCTATATGAACTAGACATACATGTGAAATATTTCCTATGTAAGCTATGTTTCTTAGTTGTTTTATGGCCATGGCTAGATTTGATCCTTGTCTTGGTAAGTTCTTAAGTGGGAAAAGTTCAGCTTGGACATGACTGGCCTAAGATGAGGTATAGGAAGTTTTTAGGTGAACAAGGCACAATCTACTTGTAGTAGGTGCAATTGATCAATTTGTTACAGCTGAAGCAGACCAATGTCACATGAATTGGAGTAGCTAAGGACTTGATTGGGTTCCCAAGTCATGAAAAATTGTAAGGATATTTGTGAGGCCATGAGTGCCAAGGCATTGTATGGAAGCTAACATGTGCCAGATAGTTCGAAGGCATGTAAAATATGTTAATATGTGTCAATTGCTAAGGCACGCCAATATCTGCAATGGTGTGACAATACATGCCAGGGACTATCAAGGAAACAAAAAGGAGAAACAAGTTAAAATACAAGGAAATGAACACATGATAGGGTTAATAAGTCATCAA
The DNA here is from genome assembly GCA_034641835.2 of Pinus albicaulis. Lineage (NCBI taxonomy): Eukaryota > Viridiplantae > Streptophyta > Pinopsida > Pinales > Pinaceae > Pinus > Pinus albicaulis. The sequence goes on from CM076573.1 coordinate 224,620,964, forward strand.
TTTACATTTTCCAAGAGGGGCATGCTATGCACACCAACACTAGGTGGAAATGAGTGTCAAGTTCCAAGTGTTAGTGCATTCTAAGTGCCAAATCATCCTATGTTACTTCGCTTCTACTTTCCAATAACTAATCTCAAATAACATTAATATTAAACCATGCTAAAGCATACTGAGGCATCTTAATGAATGTTATACGTGATAATGATCATGGCCTCTTTAGGACTACATGTCTCTTCACCCCCTTGATCAAATGAGCTCCTTCTCACTTGATGTTATTTCCTTCATCCTAAGGACTCGTTAAATAGTTTTTCGTAGACCTTTTAGGAACCCTCTAGAACTTACAAGTTTTATCCACTTAGACCTTAGGAAATATTGATTTTCCTTTTTAATTTTCTTTTATATTTTAAACCCCGTCTTGGGTCCAAAATCCATTTTCTTTGCTTCTATTCCCACAAATCCTTTTGTGACCAAACTCACACAAATTCATATCACTAGGCTTGTGGAGTACCTCCCAAGCTACACAATTCAACAATATAGTCTATTTGTAGTAACTATAACTTGGTCAAGCTCTTGTAGTCAAGTGAGGGCTTGGTTGGGTTCCCAAGTTGAAAATTAAGGGTAGTTGAGAGGGCATGATAGCTAGGGAGGGTCAGGGCATGCAAAGGAATGAAAAGGAATGTTAACGCATGTCAGACAATGTCAATGCATGTTGAACTAGAGTGTTAGGGAGTTTTGGGGCATATCAAGGGATAACTAGGTCAAAATTCATGGAAAGGAACAAATAAGAGTGTGTGCAAGGGAGTGTTAGAAAATTCAAAAGTACTAAGGACGAAGTGTGTTAGGAGAAGTTTATAATAGGATTTATAGGAGGCAAGCCTAGGGTTGTTATAAGGGGCTCAACATAGCAGTTTTAGACAAAGGGAGATCACTTTGTGCTAGGCACAACATTATTTTTCCTTTAGCTATTTTTTTTTATGAGATGTGGCACACTTTGGATACATGCTCATGTTTTAAACTATTCTAAATAATTGCATATTGTACATTTTTTTGTATAAGTTTTGGGGCACTCATATTGTGTCAGCTTATATCTTGTGTGCCTTGTGAATCTTCTGGTTCTTTCAAACTCTCATTTAATGTTCCATTTTTTATATGAACTGAATAGACATGTGAAATATTTCCCTATGTAAGCTATGTTGCTTTGTTTTTTTATGGCCATGGCTAGATCATGTGATCCTTGTCTTGGTAAATAGTTAAGTGGGACAAGTTGATATTGGACATGATTGGCATAATATGAGTTATAGGAAATTCTTAGGTGAAAAAGGAACAATCTACTTGTAGTAGGTGCAATTGGTCAAGTTGTTGAAGTTGAAGCAGGCCAATCTTTTCACATGAGCTGTAGTAGCCAAGGACTTGATTGGGTTCCCAAGTCGTGAAAAAATGTAAAGGCTAACTATGAGGACATGAGTGCTAAACCATGTTAGGGAACGCTAAGATGTGCCAGATAGTGCAAAGTCATGTCAAACATGATAAGATGTGACAAGTGATAAGGCATGCCAATATGTGCAAGGGTGTGTCAATGCGTGCTAGGGACTGTCAAGGAAACAAAAGGGAGAAACAAGTTAAACTATAAGGAAATGAACACATAAGAGGGTTAATTAGTCATCAGTTTACCTTTTCTAAGAGGGGCATGCTAGGAACACCAACTACAATATTCCCAAATGGGAAAAGTAGGAATATAGTGCATAAACCTGGAAATAGCAGTGAAGATCAATGCATAAATGTGAGAGACAAATATGGAGCTTCTTTATTAATCATAACAGCAATAAACATGTACAAAATAATGGGGCACAAAGCATATAACAAGATCCAACAAGCCTCCAATAGATAAATCCCCTCAATAATGAGGTGCTGCTACAACACAAAATGTTGAAAGGCTGCTACAACGCAGTCATAGGAACACTCCTACAACATATGAATACAAAAAATATGATTGGCTGATATATGCCTCAAAGGATACACAAAATGAAGATCTAGGCTCTATACAAACTCCAACAAAGAACCCAAGAGGGTTTTAAGAAATACACCAATATACAAGAAATGAATCAAATCCCTAGGGCTGAAAACTCACTGCAACATTACATCTGGAAATATGTGGTTGATATGATATGGCAAAGAATATATCCTCCTCTAGTAGATTCTTTAGATGAAAGGTTGATCCCTTCACTATAAAACCTCCTCCCTAGAAGGTGTACTGAAACCACCCCTGTAAATCCTCCATAAAATAACAATGCGTTGTAAGGGAAAATGATAATGTGGCTTGGTGCCAAATGCTGCAATAAGGCTCAAGGGCCTTCCTCACTAGCCTGCTAATGGAAGGAAACCTTCCTCCACTGACAAACAACTTAGAAACCACCCGAATGTATTCTCCACTTGTAATATTCCCAAATTTTCACATAATATTTGGAATATTAGATTTATTAATAAACTTAAATAATTAACTAAATAAAAGGGTGGAGGGACCCATAATCCTCAAGATGAATAAATATCAACATTTTATGTGTGAATATGGATTAATCAAGCATATATCTACATAATGGAGTAGTGGAGCAACTACTAATGTGAATGGAATGGAGATCATGTCTCATTAATGAGATATATCATGGAGATTGAAGCAGTCAACTGAGATCATGGAGGGAATCTAATGCAAGATCATAGAAAATTCATGTTGAAGTGATGGAGGAAGTAATGCATTTAATGTACACATGATGGAGAGGGTGCACATTGCATGTAGACATGATGGAGGACTTGGAGAGACAGTGCAGTCAACCATGGAGGATTATGTCCACATGAACATCACAGTTTAGAGGTAGGCTAGGGCTTGTGAAGGCTCAATTTATATATAAAGGAGATGAAAGCAACATTGGAGGCATGCTTTTGATTATACATTTGAGATCTGTTTAGATCTAGAATTTTCATTTGACATTCCATGCATTCTTATGCTATTTAGCTAAGTCTGTAGTGTTGTTTAGCACATGGTGTTCCCGAATGGGAATCCCACCCTTACCCAAGGAGGAATTGTGGGCCTACTTTGGGAAGATATTTTGAGCTTCCATTCATCATCAGGAATTGGTGCCACACCATTTCCACTCTCTGCAGAACACATACTTTCAGGAATTACGCAATTTCTGGAGATCATTTTGGGAGGAGGAGGTTGTCTTCAATATTTCAGCTGGAGAACCGGTGAATGATTATTCCTATCACCTTAGACTTCAAGATCAACATTCCCAAGGCTTAATTTCAGATCTGGCATCAGGAAAAACTTTATTGACCTCCTATCAGTAGTAGTCCCATCAAGGATTACGCAGTCCATCATTGTAGATCCAGAGGAGGAAGGAAGTTGCTAGCATTTCAGCTATTAATCCTGTGAGGGATCATCTCTTCACCTTTCCATCACCATTTACATTAGCCTGGATTTTATTGAAGAGTATCTCAACAGACATTGAGTCTCTCCCTCTTGTGTAGCATATTTTTTCCAACTGTTGCATCTCTAGTTGCTACATTTTGAGGAGTAGGAAGAAGAGACAAGATCTCAAGCTTCTAGCTTGGAGATATGGAGGGATCATCCCTCAAAGCTAAGATCTATTTGTATGACACATTTCAGCCATCTTTGGATCAGATCTAGCTTCATTTCTACATAACCCAGGAGTCAAAGGATCAAACCCTAGGAGGGTGATTTTCCAAACTCATAGATCTAGAAAATCCTTTCTGGGTTATCTTGGGTTCCCATCACATTGGCTAGATCTTGAATCTTGGCAACATAAGAGCTCCTGAGCTCCACAGATATGCATTTCCCTTTGCACTAGCTATATGTATATCATCAGCAAAAAGGACAACGCAATATTTCTTCTTGTACCTCACCATTTACGCAGTGCTAGTTGTAACATGTTTGCGGGGTCATTCTTGGCCACTTATTTGGCTAGAGTACCTCTATTTTTACACTATTGTAACTGTAATATTCTCCACATAATAAAAATGCTCAGCTTCTCTGTATATTCTGATGTTGCCTTTAGATTTATTCTTAAATTTGTTGTATTTCTTATATTTTGTTTCAGTATTACTGCATTCTCCCTTTTTGGGATATTATAGTGGTATCAGAGCATGATCTTTGGCTGAGCTTGTGGACACTTCATCTTTTGCATCAAAAGAAGAAGCAGATAGTAGAGATCTACTATAATGGAGGGATTAAGTTTTGCTTTGAATATTTATTAAGGACTATGAAGGATATCTCCAAGGAGATCAATGAGATGAAGGAAGAAAGGCAAAAAGAAACCTCGGGAAGGTTTCAAGATGAAGAAGGTCCTAGTATTTCTTATCAACAACAAAGAAGACCGAAGGATCACAAATCTACTCATAGATCTACTATACCCACTTTTTCTAGAACAAGGTGAATTTTATAGAAATGAAAAAAGGAAATAACCTAAGACTCATGAGACTCCCAGTATATATCTTGAAGAGTACAAAGCACAGTCTAGAGCATTCAAGGAGAGTCTAACTCTCCAACAATTCTTCGAAATCAAAGAATAAAGAGGATCCTATAGAAAAAATAGAAGGAAGAGGCATAATAGATTCTATTTGCCTAAATTTGATGGATCTTCTTCAAGCACTATTAAGGCGTGGAGGAAATATCTAGATGCGTTTTTTAGGCTACATCATGTGGTTGAAAAAGAGGTTTTCCAGATTGCAACACTTCATCTTCTAGGTGAAGCCAATGATTGGTGGTTTGGTCTCATGGAGAATGCAAAGGTGACTAAATATTCATATTTACTTCACAAATTGAGGAAGGAGTTTGATGTGAGAAAACCAAAGATGTGTGACAAAGAGACATTTCCTAAGGGAACAAAGGAGGATGTCAATCTTGTCACTCTGGACAAAGAGTCACTACATTCACCACCAGCTACAGAAGTACTTGCATACGGAGAAGAGACACTTGCAACTTTGCAAGATAGTCTTGAAATCTTGACACATAGAGTCCCATGCATGATTCAAGAGATGCATAAAAAAGAGGAGGTATATTCCAGCGCTGGTAAACTTGGAGAATAGCAGCGATCACTCTTTCCAGCAGTTGGAGAGATCATTTCACCGAAAGAGGAAACTCTTGTGATCTTGAAAGATGTTTCTAAATCTCAGTTGATCCAAGGTATGCATCCACTTCCATATCATACTGTTTCATTTCGTCTTATTGAAACTTATGGGAACATGCCATCAAGGCCAATGCATAACTAAGGGTTAGAAAAACATGCTAATTTGAGGACACAACATATCACTGCGTAGAGGACCCTTGATATAATCAAGGTGGAGATGAAAAACTATCTAAATTTTTCATTATTAAACTACATTCCACCATTTTAGTTGAAATGTGGAATTTCAGAATATGGGATGGGCAGGATCCTATGTACAATGGTTGGTTATGATATCCTCATTGTGCATTCCTTTGAGACAGCATATACATCATCTTGCAGATCTACAACGCTGTTAAAGAGCAGCAATGAGAAGAGGAGGACCCATTCCTTATGGTAGAAATCATATGGCAGCCTCATTCATGAAGCCATAGACAGAAATATGATAGATGGTGGACATCTTGAGATGGGTAATATTTTCCCCTTTCAAGATGACTCTTTCTCAATGAGCATCCCACAACTCAAAGAGAAACTTATACCTACAGTAGATCTAGAACCTCATTGGTTTTGGAGGGCCATTAATGAGAAGAAGGTCTCATTAAGAGATCTCAATGGAGGTGCACTTCAACATTTCATGCAGTGAAAAGTTCTTCATCAGATTAAGGTGGATGGTATTATACAAAGGGAGGATACCATGTTTATGCAAAACATCATTCATCATCCACATTAGGATGAGTGGGTGAGGATGATAAGCCATGGGTTCCATGACCACTTGTAGATATATTACATGTGCCAGCAAGAAGCTTATTTACACTGGTTTCTCTTGGGTGAGTTTGGTTACTACCCAAAGGCTACTATTTATTTGATCCATGCCTTGAATAACACTCATGTAATGGAGAAGGAGGCATGATTGTGTTGGCTGCTCTTGGGTGAGTATGGTTACCACCCAATAGCTCATATTTTTTTGACTCATGCCTTGTGTATCAATGATAGTATGCAGTAAAGAAAGGCATGTTAATTTTGGTTGTCCATGAGAGAGTTTGGCCATCACATGACATATTCTATGTCTATGTGTTTTGTATTATGTATAAATTGGCATGATTCTCTCATGATGTGTATTGATGGTGTTTTCTTGTATTGGGTTGATGTGACATCCCATATGTCTATCAGTATGTTTTTACTCCATGATCCACATGAGGAGGAGATAAGGCAACAAGATCTCTTGTTGCTTTGGTTTCTTTTGGGGGAGTTTGTCTTGTCCATCTTGCATGGTGGAGATGGAGGATGGCAGCAAGAGGCCCTACTCCGGTGGTCACTACTGGGAGAATATGGTTTGACATCTTTGTCTACCCATATATCTCTATTTCTTCTTTTTCATGATGTTGGAATGATGCTTGGATCCAACAAAGCCAATGGGGCTAAATATGAGGGCATGTCAATGCTCAATATACTTCATGAAACATGGGATGAAGAAATGCTTTGTGAGAAGGGACTTTTCCTTTGTGGAAAGAACCACTTACTTTTATGTATCTCATGTATTGATGATGATGTTGTACATCATATGGTTGTCACTTGGTACTTCTTGGTGAAAGGAGGACATCTAACTATACATTTTGAGATCATTCTATGCATTCTTAAGACACAACTTTGGAAACAAACATGCGTGCACATTGCAGCAAATGGAGGCCTTCCTTCTATGGATGCCATTTGGAGGGGAATAGATGGCCTTGCATCTACTTTTTCAGTTTATTGAGGACAAGAAACATTTTTCTGGGGATGGCTGTAATATTCCCAAATTTTCACATGATATTTTGAATATTAGAGTTCTTAATAAACTTAATTAATTAAGTAAATAAAAGGGTGGAGTGACCCATAATCCTCAAGATGAATAAAGATCCACTTTTTATGTGTGAATGTGGATTAATTAAGCATAGATATACATAATGGAGTAGTGGAGAAGCTACTAATGTGAATGGAGTGGAGATCATGTCTCATTAATGAGATAGATCATGGAGGTTGAAGTAGTCAACTAAGTTCATGGAGGGAATCTAATACAAGATCATAGAGAATTCATGATGAAGTGATGGAGGAAGTAGTGCATTTAATGCACACATGATGGATAGGGTTCACATTGCATGTAGACATGATGGATGACTTGGAGAGACAGCGCAACCAACCATGGAGGATTATGTCCACATGAATAGTGTAGTTTAGAGGTAGGCCAGGGCTTGGGAAGGCTAACTTTGTATATAAAGAAGATGAAGGAAACATTGGAGGCATTCTTCTGATTATTCATTTGAGATATATTTATATCTAGAATTTTCATTTGACATTCCATGCATTCTTATGTTGTTTAGCTAAGTCTACAGTGTTGTTTAGCACAGGGTGTTCCCGAGCTGGAATCCCACCCTTACCCAAGGAGGACTTGTGGGCCTACTTTGGGAAGTTATTATGAGCTACCATTCATCATCAGGAATTGGTGCCACACCATTTCCACTCTCCGCAGAACACATACTTTCAGGAATTACGCAATTTCTGGAGATCAGTTTGGGAGGAGGAGGTTGTCTTCAGTATTTCAGCTAGAGAACCGGTGAAGGATGATTCCTATCACCTTGGACTTAAAGATCAGCATTCCTAGGGCCTCATTTCAGATTTGGCATCAGGAAAAACTTTATTGACCTCCTATCAGCAGTAGTCCCATCAGGGATTACGCAGTCCATCATTGCATATCCATAGGAGGAAGGAAGTTGCTAGCATTTCAGCTAGTAAACCTGTGAGGGATCATCCCCTCACCTTGCCATCACCATTTCCACTAGCCTAGAGCTTATTGCAACACATTTCAGCAGGAATTGAGTCTCTCCCTCTTGCACAACGCATTTTTTCCAACAACTGCATCTCCAGTTGATGCATTTTGAGGAGGAGGAAGAAGAGACAAGATCTCAAGCTTCTAGCTTGGAGATTTGAAGGAGGGATTAGCCCTCAAAGCTCAGATATGTTTGTATGACACATTTCATCCATATTTGGATCATATCTGCATAACCTAGTAGTCAAAGGATAAAACCCTAGGAGGGTGATTTTCCAAACTCATAGATCTGGAAAATCCTTTCTAGGTTATCTTGGGTTCCCATCACATTGGCCAGATCTTGAATCTTGGCATCATCAAAGCTCCTGAGCTCCATAGATCTACATTTACATTTTCAGAAGCTATATGTATATCATCAGCGAAAGGGACAATGCAATATTGCTTCTTTTATCTCACCACTTACGCAGTGCTAGTTATAGCATGTTTGCAGGGTCATTCTAGGCCACTTCTTTGGCTAGAGTACCTCTATTTTTACACTGTTGTAACTGCAATCTTATCCACATAGTAAAAATTTTCAAATCCTATATATATTATGATGTTGTCTTTATATTTATTTTTTACTTTACTTTAGTTCTTATACTGTGTTTCAGTATTACTGCATTCTCCCTTTTTGGGATATTACACCACTGCTGCAACACAACACAACCCTCTGCAGAAACTGTGTTGTGGATGAAATATGGAACTTGGCTTGATGTTGGATAGTGTAAATTTAGTGCAATACATTCCCTTGAGCAGGCACTCAAAGTCCCCCAAGGATGAAGGTGGGATTCTCACTCGGGAACACCCTGTGCTAAACAACACTGCAGTCTTAGCTAAAAAATTGAAGAGAGAAAACAAGTCTTAACATACCATATCAAAATAATAATCTAAAACATATCTTCTATGGTTTCCATACCATTCCTTATATAAGTGGTGAGCTTCCTCGCCCTTGGCCCCACCCAATAAAGCCACTACTTCTATGCATGGAGTCTCCCTCCAAAACTGTGTTGTCCCATAATGAATGCCACTCCTCCATGACAACGCTGTTGATTTGGTCAAAGTTGACCCAGTCTATGTACTCCATCCCATTTTCACACCAAAGGGTGCTTTATCAAGCCACTGAATTGATATCCTTTCACATTAGCAGTGATTTTACTCCTACTAAGGAGATTTATGGGTCTCCATACCCTCCTATTCGACAAATTAAGAAGAAAAATAAAAAATCAATATTCCAATAAGCTCATGGCTAATTGGGAATATTACACCAACACTAGGTGCCAATAGGTGCCAAGTGCAAAGTCCAAGTGCAAAGTCTTAGTGCATTCTAAGTGCCAAGTCTTCCTTTGTTGCTTATCATCTACTTTCCAAAATTTGATCTCAAATAAATTTAATATTAAACCATTCCAAATCATACCAAGGCATCTCAACGTGTTCCATACATGCTAAGACATTCCAAGCACCAACACATGCCAAGCGCCAATGTGTCAGGGACTGTTATGCATGCTATGAAGTCACGAATGGCGTGTTGAAGAGTGCTAAAGTGTGCTAGAGAGTGCTAATGGATGTTTAGGAGTGTCAAGGAGTAATAGGACAAAAAATTAAAGGAGAAATAGGACAAAATTCATGGAAGTTAATGAATATGAGGAATGTGTGCCAGGGATTAGTGTTAATAAGTGATAGATATCATGCCAAGGAGGGAGTGACAAGGTATGCTAAGCATTGGTAAGGCACGATAGGAAATATCAAGGCATGTAAAGAAGTGCCAAAGTGTGCTAGGGAGTTCCAGGGTGTGCTAATTATATGTTCCAAATAGTACCAAGATATGCCAATACATGCCAGGTGCTAAGGATGTGCAGGATGCCAAGGTGTGTCAATATGTGTCAAGAAATGTCAAGGAAACAAAATGAAGAACCACGCTAAAATGTAAGTAAATGAACACATAAGAGGGTTAATAAGTCAGGACTTTATCTTTTTCAAAATAGGCATGCTAGTCACACTAATAATAAGTCCCAATACATGCCAAGTGGCATTGTGTGTTGAGTGCTAATGTATGTCGATGCATTCAACCAAGGTGTTCCACGCCATCTAGGGACTACATGCATGCCAACACATGCTAGGAGAATTCCATGTTGTGCTAGCACATGCCACCATGTGTTTGGGCGTCAGTTTCATGACAATATGTTTTAGGTACAAAGATGTTCCAAGACATGTGAGGTGCTAAGAAATGTTAGTGTGTGACAAAGCATTAATTTAAGGTGTTCCCAGATTGTTGAGGAGTGTTAGATTTTTATCATTAAAATATTTTTCAGAGCTTGATTATGTATTAAATAATATATTTCCTACACACACTAGTGGAAATTTATCTAAAGGGAATTTGATAGATAATAAACTTAATAGATATGAATCATGTGTTGACTCATAGGAAAAATCTATTCGACTAGTGATTATATGAGGGAAATGATACACACTAACTACTTCTTAAAAAATTGATTAATTCTAACCACTATGGCCTTGGAAATATCATAAAAAATACTCCACAATAATAGCCTTAAATCATTATATTTTGAAAAAAAAATATTAACAGGCATATAATGTCATCAAAAACTCATTGGAATGATCAATGGTGACGAACATTTTTTGACCGTCACCAAAAGTAACAAAAAGAGCATTGGTTAGGGTCATTAAAATTTCGCCACTAGAAGTGTCACCAAAGAGAGAATTAGTGATGGTCCAGAATGACCCTCACAAAAAGTTTCATTGAAAATGGATTTTGTGACGAACCTTAAAGGACCATCACTATATACACTTACAATGATGTTTTTTTAAGGATTGTCACCATATGCGACATTGGTGACAGACCTTAAAGGTCTGTCACAAGCATGACCCTCACCAATGTCATTTTTTCTTGTAGTGTGATTTTACCAATCAAGGAAACCCCTCTAGTGGAAATCCCAGTCCTTTTCCTTCTTTTGGAAATATCGTTGCTCCCTATATAGTAACGTTGTCCCTTCCGGGATTTACCATTGGTCTACCAGTTTGGTTATTTTCGACCCCCATGATTCTGAATGTCCAAGATTCTTCTCAACCAAGTTTGCCTCCACCTAAACAATGTCTACCTCATGTTGATCCTAAAGTTGACCCCTCACCTTCTTCACCTGTTTATTCACCCCTTTCTTCCTCTTCACCTAGTGAAATTTTGGATTCTAGTAACGAGGAGGCTAATAATAAGAAGAAGAGGGCGACGAAGAAGAAGCAAAATAATCAAGGGGGAAATCAAGAGACCATTACTACTGCTGCAACTGATGTTGAAAAATCTTCCATTCAGTCCTATTGGGTATGTGTTATATTCTTTCCACGACTAGTCATGCGTGGGAGGGGTGATAGCTGCCCCTGTACGTTGCGCTGGGTGCAGCAAGGGGGTAATAGGGGGAGCAGAAGCCCCCCTGTCGGGGTCCGAGGCGGTGCCTCAAGAAAAAAAAATTGGGCCTTATTTTCTGGTGGGTGGACCCGCCCATGGTTTTGTGCATGGATTTGCACATGGTTTTGGGGCATGATGGTTTTCGGCCCCTGCTATTTTGTAGATCAGGTTAAGGGAACTATGATTATGTTTTGATCCAGGGTTGATGGATTGGGATTTATGTATGCTTCGGCATGTATATATATGTGTTGTAACACTAAAATGAATCTAATGAAAAATCAAGATGGTCATCCCGATTTGCGATCTAGGGGAAAATCTTTGTGTATATATGTTTTATGTTTTATGCTCTCGCTATTGTTTCTTTTCTATTTTTGAGATTCACTTTCAGATAATTTCTATAAAGGGTTAAAACCTACATTTGGTATCAGAGTTGTTTTGGCTTCAAGGGGACACCTTTGGTGTTGAGGGGTTTTTTGCTCGGGCCTGATGTAGACCCTGTTCAGTGGGAGACCTGCGGGATCGATTCTTGTAGTGAAAGAAGATGGCGAATGGTGGTGTTGATCATGTCAAAACCCCATTAAATTTTTGGTAGGCCATTCCATTTGAACCTTTCAAAATTCTTTTGATAGCCTAAGTAATCCTCTTGCTGCCTATCATTGCCCTTTTCCCACCTCAAAATTGCATAAAAGGGCCGAAAACACACATTTGAAAATATTCAAGGCTTAGCCCCTCTCGGCCCTAGCCCCTCAGTCGTTTCCTCCACGTAACCCAATGTTGGAACCAGGCGCAAAAAACACTAGGTGCTTATCGCGTATGAATATCAGGCGCACCCTCGGCCGTTGATCTGTACAGATTGAACGGCATTCGCAATGCTCCACTACGCCCGTAGCCCACTCCACTCATCGCCCAAACAAAATCTTAGCTATCCTTTCACCCGTAAATCCGACGGTCTGTATCTCAATTGCCCCGGTGGTCCCCGCAATGCGATACTCCAAAACCAGGTGGTATCTATCACACCGCCTTTCGGCGGTGGGTGATAATTCTTGTTTGGCCAGCAATTCCATCCAGCGCTCACCACATGTCTCCGCGTACGACCCAAAAATCGCCATTCATTCCACTCTATTGTTCGGAAAAAGATGCGCAGCGATATCGCTGTCAGCCGTCGGATCTGGAGATCTTCATCTAACGGTCGTTGCGCATCGAAGCTGCATGGGTTTTTATCCACGGTAAATGCACCCCTGGCCCTCTGTCCATCGCCTCTGACCCTTTTTCAACTGTCGATCTCCTCCTGAGATTGGACAGTTGAGTTTTGATTGCCCTTCCCTTTGACCGGTCCCACCGTCAGCATTCCACGTCATCCATTTCCCATTGCCTTAGTATCGCGCCACCTGTCCTCAAGTTTTTCACCACGTGCTCTCCACCACCTCGGACCTATATTTGGTTCATTCCTTCGTTTCTTTCTTATTTTCATGATCATTTTCGCATTCCACTATCTTTCTCCATGGCCATCCCACACTGTTACGCTGCATTTCCTACCGTCACCCTACACTTTTCCACCAGTCCTCCATGCAGCGCTGTCATTTCTCATTATTCCCCATCGCATTCACCTTCCCGTGCATGTTTTTCTTTAACAAGTTATTGGATTTTGCAGGGTTACAGCGGCGGAAAATTGCCATAATTCACAGTCTCCATTCAGTATTCAAATACGCATCAAAGGACCATCTTTCAGAGGCATAATTTATGATGGAAATTTGGGAACCTATTACGACACGGCTTTCATTAAAGAAGCAGGGGTGAAAAACTGTTAAACCCCCCAGAGTTATTAAAATATGCAGATTTTGTAGATGGAAACATTAATGGAGCAGGTGAAGAATATCAGTGGAAGATAGGGAATTGAAGACACACAATTGAAGATTTTAGGGCCTTGGTCTAACCTTTTGAAGGCGCAGTACCATATTGAAGATCCTACAGATCACTCCAAATATTTTTGCACAAGAAACAATACCCTCCAGGTTTTATTTCAGCAGGAGTTTTCTCTCCAGGAAAGGACAGGATGTCCATGTGATTTTAATTCTATATCGTGTTCCTGAAGATATTTTTACCCAGTGCATTTACTTCAGAAAACAGGCATCAGAGTACATACATCCCTACAAAGCCGTCAAGCGGTATGGGCGGGCACTTTTTCACCATTTTGTTTTAATAAGACAATTAAATGTTTACCACCTACTCCCTTTTTCGAGCTCTCTTGTTCTCCTATAAAGCTCGCAAAGAACAGATAGTTTAGGGTTCCAGATTTTATCAGAAAACTAGGCAGTGAAAGGCTTTTTGTATACATTTTGTAAAGCTCTTGTATGAAGGCTCAGAGCCCACAAGGTCTCAGTGAGGAGGATTTATATCTATTAAAGAGGATTCTGGTCTTTGGTATTTCATAGTGTGTAACCTTTTCTCTTATGTGTTATATTAATAGATCACTTCATTTCATCCATGTTTCATGTAACATGTTTTGGAATGTGAGTGGCTCACTGATTTCTGGTATGGATTCATCCTATTCAATGCCCATGCTTGGATCAATCAAGCTCTTTAAATATGGCTCATGCATGATATTTTGTTCCATTATTCAGCTAAACCGTATTTCTGCTATATTAGTTTCTTTGGGAGGGTGCTTTTAAAATTCTATTATCATGTATGGATTCTTAGATTGGTAAGCCCATGCATGGTGGTATTTTATATCTGGGTATCAGTTCAATGTTAACTAATATCTCCTCTACATTTCATTCACTACATACACCTTCTGATAACTTATGTCTGTGAAGTATTTCTGAACTGGCCTGCTTTGCAATAAACTGTCTCTGAATTGTCTGTTTCTTTTGTATTAAAGTTCTACATCTTGCCTCTGCAGTATCTCTTTTCCTGTGTCAGTGTCTGAGGGTCTTGGTCCCGTTCTAGATTATTTCCCTATTTACAGGAGATAGCATGTGAGCTGAAGTTGACAACTTCATACATTATATTATACGCTCCTTGCTATGCTAATATGTCCTAGGTGTTGGGAAAAATACTGAGAGGGGGGGGGTGAATCAGTATTTAGGACTTACTCAAAACTTTTACTTTTTCTTACTTCAAAACACATACGCGACTTTACTGAAGCCAACTCGCGTATACACACGGATATACTTAATAAAACATGCATATGTCCAGCAATCTTATTATGCAGATAATTCTTCACTTATTATCATTCCATCATTCATTCATTAGATGTTCAATAAACAGTAAGCATTTGCATTAATAATAGAATAAACCATCACACATAAGCAACACACATGAACACCAAGATTTTAGGTGGAAACCCAAGTCGGGAGAAAACCACTGCTGCCGTTGTCTTAGCCTTCAATATTTTATTATAGAAAAAACATCTTACAACCATGTACTGGCGCAGACTCATACTAGCACGCAGGCACCCACCTGAAGAAGGCTACAACCTTCTCTTGTTTACCAGCCTCTCCTGGAAGGGAGCTACAACCCCCGCTCTCGTTTACCAGCCTCTCCTGGAAGGGAGCTACAACCCCCTGCTCTCGTTTACCAGCCTCACCTGGAAGGGAGCTACAACCCCCTGACTGAAGGCTTCAACCTTCAGCACCTTTGTGGACCACGTTTCATCAATTTTCATACTAGATCCAACCCACACAATTAAGCTCAAGGAACATTCATCAAACCAACAACTTTCTTTGTAGCAGCATAATCAATATTCGAACAACCCAGATCATCATTTACAGATAGCAGTAAAACAGCAGAACAGATCAGACATTTCATACCACATACTTCAGCAAACCCTAAATTACATACGCGCTTTTTCTTCACTGATCCTATGTATATATGCGCTTTCACAAATACCAACCCGCATATACATCTGCACACATTTCAGAGTTGATTTCAATTCCCATACGTGCTTTCGCTGAATACAAGCCGTGTATATACACGTTTTCTCCTCGACGAACCTGCATATAGATCTTTAGACATTTTAGGGCAGTGAAGCTCTCCAGAACAGATAAACAACTCAGATCTTCATTCTTTACTTCAGCACAGATTCACCAGATCACAGATCTAATCATTCCATAAACAGATCCAGAAGATACATATACATTTCAGATCTAGAGATCCCTCTTCATCATTTTCTTCATAGGTGCATCATAGATTCAGATCTATCATCAAACTGTTACCCTTTCCATTCAGACATACTTCAGAGTGAAGTATACATTCAAAACCCAGACTCATGCACACTCTTTGCACAATGAATTTCTTCTCCTTAAATAGATCTAGCCTTTGACAATACCATGAGTCAAAACCACACAACTTCTGATGGTATTCCTGGACGGGATCACATAGACAATCCAACGCTTAATACGATGGGTCAATACCATGGTAGTAACCCCTGTTTTTATTCTTTTAGAGCGCAATTGGGCATACGCGACTTGGCACGTACTTTTCCGCGTACATACGCTACTTCACCTTAACAAATCCGCGTATGCATAGTGACATACATTATTTATCATTATTCTATCACTTTCTGAATTTATTTCTTCTGCTACTTCTAAACTACTTGTATAACATCATATTTACATCATTAATAAACTCATCAAGCATCAAGAACAACTTCATTAAGTAGGTTTCCATCACCTTCATCAAGTGGGTTGCCATCAAGGACAACACTCTGCATCATATTTCCAACAATCTCCCCCTTTGGACTTGATGGCAACCACGATGGTGTTTGATCACCACAAAAGATAGATACATTAAGCATAATTATATTCTCCCCTATTCAAACACCATGTCACTCTCCCCCTTTGACATCAAGGGCAAAGGGCGGATCAAAACCAACACAATGTTGTTTTCTCCTCATGTAGATAGAAGAGCGTTGTAGATCTGATGTGCACTGAAGTTACCATGCTCCCCCTGAGTTCATGTTGAATCTTCAAACATATTTTTCAATGAATTACATGACTCTATGACCTTCCTATCACCAAGGAATCATACTTACATCAAAGATCCAACCAAGTGGATTTACATATGAGACTCAAATACCCAACCAAGTGGGTTTACACAATTTGACTCAAGTACCCAACCAAGTGGGTTTACATATTTGATCAAGTCCTTACATGACTGAATATTACAATTTTACATCATAGGTCTCAACATGACCTTTTCATCAAATTACAAATATGAATTTTTATGACCAGCACCAGAAAGACCTCAAGAGAGAGATCATATTTTAGAATCATCATAATGCCAACAATGCATTATGCTCAACAAGGCTAATTCTCCCCCTGCAAATGTGCATCCAAGCATCCTTTCCATATGACCAAGGCTCCTCCTTAGCTTTTGCAACCTAAAACTCTTTCAACAGCAAGTTATCAGCAACAATCTCTGCATGATCTGTCCTTATCTCTGAATCATAAGACTTCCATCTCATCCATGTGTGAAAACAAAGAGTACTCTTCAGCAAAAAGCAAACAGGGCTCATCCATAATCCCATCATAAGAAACCATGTATCATGTCATCATCATTTAGAACTGAGAAATAAGAAGATACAGTGCCAATAATACAATCATTAGTAGTCAAACTGATGCTCCCCTTGAACCTGTGCTCCTGATCTTTAGCTTGTCATACTATTTTTCTTGTCATAAATGCATACGCGTCTGTCTCCACTGGAACTCGCATGTATACGCGACATTGTTTCACAGAACCCGCGTATGTAAAGAAAACTTCACATTCCTTCATCTACCCCTTAGTTTGTACCACCTGTACCTGTGTTCTTCACATCAGATGCACTATCAAAAATAAACATAACCAGAATTATCAAAACCATCATGGGAATCGCCATACATTGCTCCCCCTGTGACGATACATTACTAATCCCTATAATGTATCTCACATCACTTCTGCTGTCATTAAGATAAGTATGCTTTAGAACCGGATGACTGCAGTAGGGTCAATATTCCCTACGTTTCTGACCGGTCCTCCTTCTTTTTCCAACTTTGCTTGAACTTTCTTATTGTGTGTTGGAAGTTCTCCAATTTTTCAGATTTATTCATCCTGCATTCTTTTTCTACATGTCCATACTTGTTACAAGTATAGCATCTTATGTGACCATAAAAGTAAGCATAAGGATCATAATGTGTTGTTCTATTCTTCCTTCTATTTCAATCAGCTGCTTTATAACCATACTTGTTGCATGAAAAACAATATCCCTTGAAGAAACCCGAGTACCTTTCTATGTAGAATCTGTTTGTTTGTGACTGAAACAATTTGCTTCTGCAATTGGCTGCAACATGACCATAATTATGACATTTAAAGCATTCAACATTATTGAATGATTTCCTTTGAGTGTTCATGATTTTCGGTTGACTTCTTGTTTCTTTCAACTCTTCTAGTTTTGCATTGACATCCTTTGAATATTTAGCACTTCCTTGTGAACTAGATTCTCCTTTAACAGTTTCATGAAAACCAAGACCAAGTTTAATAGCAGGAGACCTTTGATTACTAAGAATATTGTCCAAAATCTTAGTACTATCTTGAAACCTCAAGAGTTTATCCTTTTCTTCTAATTTACCTTTGAGAATGTTTACCTCAACCTCCATTTTTTGGCATTGCTTCTTCATGCTTTCTTCGACCCTTTTTCCTTCTTGTACTTGATCATTTAATTTTAAGATTTCTTCCTTCAACCAATTTTCTTGATCTTCACATGTTTGTAGTAGTTCTTCATTCTTCTTATTTTATTTTTCCAGATCTTCTTTGAGAGAGATGATTTCTGCTTCAAGTCTTTCACTTTGATTGGTTGCATTAACATACAACTTTTGATACTTGTCTATCTGTCCATTCAGTATTTCTTTTTTTTCATTCATTCTAGAGATCATATCTTTGTAGATAGATTCTCTCTTATGAAATTGATTTCAATCATTGCTTTCATCATTGATCTTGAGATTTGCTTCTAGACTTATACTGTTACTTTCACTATCTTCACCATTGCATGCACAAGAAAGTGAATCACAAGAACCACATTCAATACCTGTTTTATTCTTTTCATTTTCTGCTGCACATGTTTTCTGAGATATCTCCTTTTGAGTAGCCTTCTTCTTTTACTTCCTTGCCATCAGCACTAGCATATCTTCTTCATCCTCATTTGACAGTTCATCATTATCTTCATTTTCATAATAGCTCTTTCCCTTTTCAAATTGTTTCCCTTTATCATGATTTTCTTCATAAGGAAATTTAGCAGCATAATGACCAACTCTTCCACAATTAAAACACTTGAAGGGTAGCTTACCTTTGAATCTTCCAGTACCTGGTTGGAGTCTCCTTACAAAATTTGCTTCTTCTTCTTCTGATATATAACTTGATTCCTTGACAACTTCCTTTTCTTTTCCTTTTGCACACGCCTTAAAAGCAGCTTCTTTGATTTGAGAGGGACCTCCTTGTCTCATTTCATAAGCAATCATAATACCATGTAGTTGAACAATAGTAAGAGTTTGCAGATCTTGCCTTTCTTCAATAGCTGACACTTTTGACTCAAATTTTGAAGTTAAAGATCTTAAGACTTTTTCCACCAGAGTAGTATCGGTTATGGTTTCACCCAAACTTCTCATACGATTTACAATATCATCTAGACGTAAAAAGAAACTGCCAATACTCTCATCACTATGCATCCTTAAATTTTCATATTCAATTCTGAGAGTTTGGAGTTTTGCACTTTTTACCTTTGTATCTCCTTCATAGCTCAGAATGATTTTGTCCCATATTTCTTTTTCTGAATTTAGCTGCATCACTTTAGCAAATTCTGGTTCAGACATGCTTCCTAATAATACATTGACGGCTTTGGCATTGATTTCATATTTATTCCTTTCTGCTGCATCAGTAGGAATACTTGCTGGATACTGATAGCCTCCTTCCACGATTGCCCATACTTCTGCACCAAGACTTTGCAGATATGTATTTGTTCGTATCTTCTAGAATAACAGATTATTTCCATTGAATATAGGTGGCCTTATAGACATTACCCCTTCATGACTTCCCATTTTGACGGATCTCCTTCACGCGATCAAGCTTCTGCAGAAGGACCTCCTCTGATACCAATTGTTGGGAAAAATACTGAGAGGGGGGGGGTGAATCAGTATTTAGGACTTACTCAAAACTTTTACTTTTTCTTACTTCAAAACACAAACGTGACTTTACTGAAGCCAACTCACGTATACACGCGGATATACTTAATAAAACATGTGTATGTCCAGCAATCTTATTATGCAGATAATTCTTCACTTATTATCATTCCATCATTCATTCATTAGATGTTCAATAAACAGTAAGAATGTGCAGTAATAATAGAATAAACCATCACACATAAGCAACACACATGAACACCAATATTTTAGGTGGAAACCCAAGTCGGGAGAAAACCACCGCTGCTGTTGTCTCAGCCTTCAATATTTTATTATAGAGAAAACATCTTACAACCATGTACTGGCGCAGACTCATACCAGCATGCAGGCACCCACCTGAAGAAGGATACAACCTTCTCTCGTTTAATAGCCTCTCCTGGAAGGGAGCTACAACCCCCTGCTCTCGTTTACCAGCCTCTCCTGGAAGGGAGCTACAGCCCCCTACTCTTGTTTACCAGCCTCACCTGGAAGGGAGCTACAACCCCCTGACTGAAGGCTTCAACCTTCAGCACCTTTGTGGACCATGTTTTATCAATTTTCATACTGGATCCAACCCACACAATTAAGCTCAAGGAACATTCATCAAACCAACAAATTGCTTTATAGCAGCATAATCAATATTCGAACAACCCAGATCATCATTTACAGATAGCAGTAAAACAGCAGAACAGATCAAACATTTCATACCTCATACTTCAGCAAACCCTAAATTACATACGCGCTTTTTCTTCACTGATGCTGCGTATATACGTACTTTCACAAATACCAACCCGCATATACATCTGCACACATTTCAGAGCTGATTTCAATTCCCATACGCACTTTCACTGAATACAAGCCGTGTATATACGCGCTTTCTCCTCGACAAACCTACATATAAATCTTCAGACATTTTAGGGCAGTTCAGCTCTCCAGAATAGATAAACAGCTCAGATATTCATTCTTTACTTCAGCACGGATTCGCCAAATCACAGATCTAATCATTCCATAAATAGATCCAGAAGATACATATACATTTCAGATCTAGATATCCCTCTTCATCATTTTCTTCATAGGTGCATCATAGATTCAGATCTATCATCAAACTGTTACCCCTTCCATTCAGACATACTTCAGAGTGAAGTATACATTCAAAACCCAGACTCATGCACACTCTTTGCACAATGAATTTCTTCTCCTTAAATAGATCTAGCTTTTGACAATACGATGAGTCAAAACCACACAACTTCCGATGGTATTCCTGGACGGGATCACATAGACAATCCAGCGCCCAATACAATGGGTCAATACCATGGTAGTAACCCCTGGTTTTATTTTTTTAGAGCACAATTGGGCATACACGACTTGGCACGTACGTTTCTGCGTACATACGCTACTTCGCCTTAACAAATCCGTGTATGCATAGTGACATACCTTATTTATCATTATTCTGGCACTTTCTGAATTTCTTTCTTCTGCTACTTCTGAACTACTTTTATAACATCATATTTACATCATTAATAAACTCATCAAGCATCAAGAACAACTTCATTAAGTAGGTTGCCATCACCTTCGTCAAGTGGGTTGCCATCAAGGACAACACTCTGCATCATATTGCCAACACTAGGCACTGGTCTATCACAACTCTAGGCTGTCTCTAGGAGTGACAACATATTTCTGGCGTCGTTTCCAGGGAACGAAATTGAGAATTTTAAATCCTTGGGCCTCGACAAAATCTAATTCACTCTTCAAGTAGGTGAGTATGGAGACTTGAGAGTTGTAGATCTCTCACCTTGCCAACTCCACATTTTTTCATTTGATAACTATATTTGTAGT
Source organism: Pinus albicaulis (assembly GCA_034641835.2). Lineage (NCBI taxonomy): Eukaryota > Viridiplantae > Streptophyta > Pinopsida > Pinales > Pinaceae > Pinus > Pinus albicaulis. Next base: position 224,642,423 of record CM076573.1, read on the forward strand.
CCTGGCTCCTCGTAAGCCACACCTGAGGTCAGATACGTCTAAGCCAAAGACACCTTCAGTGTCTGACCCTGAAAAGATCATACATAGAAGAAATTGGAGGGAAAGAAAATCAGTCCATTCTGAGGTTTCCGAATTCTCTCAGGAAGACTATCCATCCTCTTCCTCTCAAGAAGTCCAAGTAGAAAATCCCTAATACACTAAGGAAAATCCCGAATATTACTCAGATAGTCCACCTCGAGGAGGTGTCCAATTTAAAAACAGTCTTCATCCTACTCCTGAGGTTGAAGAGCTCAAGGAAGTAACCAAAGTATCTGCTGTTAACAGACCTTTGTTCCCCTCAACCCCTCAAGCTGCAGTTGAGTATATTCCTATTATTATTCATACTCCACTTCCACCTCCTCCTCCTCTTACTCATCAAACTATTGCACTACCTCCACCTCCCCCAATGGCCAATGTTCTGACCTTATTGATGAATAAATATGCTCCCCTGGCATTACCCCAAGTGTTGAATAATATGCCCCAGGATTATCTGAAGATCTTACCCAGATTCAACAGGAAAACGAGATTGATGCTCAAAAAAATCTTGAGACTTTCTGCTCCTTTGTAGAGAACTTTAATGTTGAACATTTAGATGTGGTCTTAAGACTGTTTGTGCGATCTCTTGATGGTGAAGCTCGAAAATGGTTTAAGACATTGGCTGGTTGTTCTATTACCACTTGGGATAACATGGAAGACACTTTTCTCAGGAAATGGGGAGAGAAGAAAGAACATGGAAATTGTCTCATTGAGTTCAATACACTAAAGAAAAGACAAAATGAAGGGGTATCAGAATTTATCAAGAGATTTAATAAATTGTATCTGAGTCTCCCTGTTGATCTGAAACCTCATCAAACTGCTGCTAAAGTTTTTTTTGTAGCAGCCTTTGATTCATAATTTGGTTTCTCTCTCAGAGAAAGAAAGCCTGCTACTCTAGATGATGCTCAGGTAGATGCACTAGAGTTGGAAGAAAACTTTTCCTCCACTGGCAAATCAAAAGGAAGATCTGAACAAGATACCAGAAGAAGAGGCAAAGAGGAGGTATCCACTTCTAGTCAGGACAGAGACTCGGACAAAATGGAAGAAATGAGAAAATTGATTAAGAAAATGGTCAAGCTTGAATTGGAAGCCAAGAACTCAGCCTTCAAGAATTTCCAAAATTCTCCAAATAGAGGTTACAATCCTCAGTATAGAAGACCACCCCTGCAAATATTGCCAAGGGAATCAAAAGAGCAGTAGGATCAGGTACCACACCCATTGTACCTGGAAAGTCCAGAAGATGATCCCACTGGAGATACTGCCTATGGACTGGAGGATGCAAATCTTGCTTTCTCGGATAGAGAAGAAGAGGGATTCTCATTGCAAGAAGAAGAAAAGGCTAGAGACATGGAAGACTCAAAGATTGATCACTATTGTAAGCAATTTTTTGACCTCATGCAAGCACAGCTCAATAGAAGATATGACCTCAGATATTCTAAGAAGAGAACTCGTACTCAAGAGCAAGAAGAAGAGCCACATCAAAAGGAAGCACCTGCTCAGAAGGATTCAACAATGCAGAAAGCCACAAACAAAGGTAAGGGACCTCTAAACAAACCTTTGCAGTCTAGTGATCAAATTCCTTCCTCTTCAAAAGCAGTCATTCCCCCTAATGTCAAGTCTGTGTCTAAAGAATTCAAGACCCCAACTGAAAATAAAGAATCAAAAGAGGTTGTGATAGAAAAGTACCCTCCTGCTTTGAGTCTGCAAAAGGAACTTGAAAAGGTCAAAATCCCAATCCCCTTGACTGAACTGTTGAAACAGCCAGCATATCAATCTCAAGTCACCTCTTTCATGCTCCCTCCAGAAGCACCAATCATCCCAGGTAGTCTCAATATTCAAGAAGAAAGACCCATGGTTGTGTTTGGCCCACACGTTGAGGAGATAGATCCTTCTACTCCTCCCTTCTATGTGTCTCTAGTGATTCATGACCTGCTACTACATAACTGTATGCTAGATTCTGGAGCTTCCCACAATATTATGCCTTTGTCAGTCATGGAACAACTAGGACTACAAATCACCCATCCATACAAAGACCTCTATTCATTTGACTCCAAAAGAGTTAAATTCTTGGGGATGATCAAGGATTTGGTGGTCAATTTGGCCCAAATCCCAACAAAAAGTGTGGTAATGGACATCTTGGTGGTTGACATCCCAGCTCGTTTTGGTATGTTGTTGTCAAGGTCCCGGGGAACAAAAATCGGTGGATCCATCTTGAGTGACTAGATTTGTAAAGATGGTGACTAAGGCTGACAATTCTGTAAATTCGCCAGTCTACACTAAAGAAGGAGATTTCTCATGCTTAATGCTGGAAGAAGATCAATATTATGCTAATGAAACATCCTTCTGCTAGATTCATATTGAGCAGTCCTTAGAGGGCCATGATGCATGAATCTGGACACTTCATTTTGATGGAGCAAATTCAAGAGAAGATAATGGGGCTGGAGTCCTATTGATTTCTCCTACAGGCAAATGGATCCCACTGTCTTTCAAACTAGAATATGAAGCCACCAACAATGTGGTTGAATATGAAGCACTCCTGTTAGGATTGCAGACAGCCAGGAACATGAATATACAAAGTTTAAAAGTTCTGGGAGATTCAAAGCTGGTGGTTAGACAAGTTAGGAATCAGTGTCAAACCAAACATCCTAGGCTAAGGGGTTATAGGAATGAATTTTGGGACATGGTAGAGAATTTCTTATTGGCATTTAATATCTAGTTCATGCCCCGAGAACATAATAGGATGGCTGATTCCCTTGCGGTAGATGCTAGTACATTTCGACCACCTCAGAACCCTCTTTTAAGATATTAATTTGAGGTGCATTATTGACCATCAATCCCAGATAACGTCAAACACTGGCAGGTATTTGAAGATGAAGAACAGATGAAGATATTCTTGGAAACAGTAGGATAATTCTCTAATATGGAGATTGATACTGATGAAGAAGAGGTTGAGTCTAAAGGTGCTTCAGAAAGAAATTGGGAGAAGAAAGTGGCAGGTAATAAAGTGTTGTAGTTAAAGGGAAACATTATACCTAGAGGACTGGTGCCTCTAGAAATATTATTTGATAAGAATGATGTCCCACTGCAGCCAAGAAAAATGGTAGAAGACCTGAATTTGGGCACTGAGGCTAACCCCAAAATTGTAAAACTGTCTAAGAAAATCCCTGAAGAATATAAAAAGCTATATCAGAAATTATTTTAGTCTTACAAAGATGTGTTTGCATGGTCCTATCAGGATTTGAAAAATTTTGACATCAGTATTATGCAGCACAAAATTCCACTGAAGGGAGATGCAAAGCCTCACAAGCAGAAGCTCAAACAAATAAATCCCCTGTTTCTTCCTTCTATAGAGAAGGGAATTAAGAAGATGTTAAAGGCCAAATTAATTGTACCATTGAGGTACTATGAATGCGTGGCAAACCTGGTCCCTGTCCGGAGGAAGAATGGAGAAATAAGGCTGTGTGTGGATTTTAGAAATTTAAACAGAGCATCCTTAAAGGATAATTATCCACTACCTAAGATGGATTACATCCTGTAGAATGTGGTTGGAGCCTCTAGGATGTCAATGGTGGATGGATTCTCTGGTTATAAACAGGTGGCTGTACTTCCGGAGGATCAAAAGAAGACTGCTTTCACCACACCATGGGGTACATTTATGTATCTCAGGATGCCTTTTGGATTGATTAATGCAGGGGCCACTTTTCAGAGGGCGATGTACATTGCTTTTGTTGGGGAGAAAGATAAATTTATGGTGGTCTACCTCAATGATATCACTGTATTTTCCAAGAATGATACTGAGCACATTGAGCATCTGCATAGAAATTTTGAGAAATGCAGAAGGTATGGTCTCTCTTTGAATCCTCAAAAGTCTTTATTTGCATTAGAAGAGGGAAAGCTTTTGGGTCATATTGTGACCAAAGATGGGGTGAAGATAGATCCTAAGAGGGTAGAGGTTATAAATGATATTGCTTTTCCTAGAAATAATAAAGAGGTACAAGTATTCCTAGGGTGTATTAATTTCTTGAGACGTTTTATTCCTAACTATGCTGAAATAGTTAGACACATAACTGACATGCTGAAGAAGAATAATGAAGTTAAATGGTCCCAGGAATCACGAGAGGCATTCACCAGAATAAAAAATGCTTTTGTTGTGCTAGCTGGACTAGATTATGATAAACCTTTAATGATTTTTTCTTTTGCATCACCTCATACAATAGCAGGAGTTTTATTGTAGAAAAATAAGGAAGGGTATGAGCAGCCTATTTCCTTTTTCAGTCAGGTGCTTCGTGATGCAGAATTAAAGTACAACATATTGGAAAAGCAAGCATATGCCCTAGTGAAATCCCTCAAATAATTTTGCATATATGTCTTACAGTCCCACATCACTGCATTTGTGCCTGCAGCTGCTATAAAAGATATCCTTATTCAGGGGGATAGTGAAGGAAAAAGGGGGAAGTGGATTGCTAAAATACAGGAGTATGATTTAGACATCCGCCCTACTAAGCTGATCAAAGGACAGGGGCTTTCCAAAATGTTATCTGAATCAAACTATCAAGCTCTAGGCATAAATTTTTCCATTATAGCAGGTGAGGAATCTGAAGAGAAAGAAGAGTGACAGGGAATTGGAGTAGCTACTCCAGAAACACTTCTAAAGTACCTCACCAGTCCGTGGTACAAAGAGATAGTAGAATATCTCCTCACACTCAACTACCCACCAAGTTGTGACAAAGCTAAATACAAAACACTAAGATTGAAATCACAGAAATATATAGTCGCCAATGGCTGGCTATACTGGCGAGATCCCTCAGGTATCCTACTGCTATGTCTCACAGAGGATGAGGTAGGAAGTATCATAGCCGAATTTCATGAAGGGATCTGTGGGGGTCACTACAGCTAGAGGGCCACTGCTCATAAAATTTTGAAGGCTGGTTTCTATTGGCCCAAGCTTTTTGGAGATGTTTTTGCTCAGGTTAGAGCATGTGAAAAATGTCATAAATTTGCTGAAAGGCAGAATTTAGCACCTCTGCCCATGATTCATGTGCACGTAGATCAACCATTCAAATAGTGGGGAATTGATTTTATAGGTGAGATACATCCTCCATCAATTGGTCAACATAAGTGGATTTTAACGGCCACTGATTATTTCACTAAATGGGTTGAAGCCATACCTGCAAGGAATGCTACAGATACTGTGATCATAAAGTTCATGGAGGAAAACATCATATCCAGGTTTGGCTGCCCTGCCAGAATAGTGACTGATAATGCACAAGCCTTCAAGTCTACAAAGTTTTTAAGCTTCTGTCAGCAGTATAACATCACACTAAGTCACTCTACAGCCTATTATCCTTAGGGAAATGGCTTGGCAGAGTCTTCCAATAAAACCTTGGTGAGGGCATTGAAGAAGGCTATAAATGAGAATCAGAAGAATTGGGATTCCCAATTGAAATTTGCTCTGTGGGCCAATAGAATTACTAGCAAGAGAGCAACTGGGAAATCCCCATATGAATTGGTATATGGGAGGGTAGCAGTATTTTCGATTCAATTATCCCTACCAATAGCCTGATTCATGCAGGAAATTCAAGAAGAGCCTAATGATATGATCAGGAGAATAAACCAGCTGGTGGAATTGGAAGAAACACGCAATCAGGTAAATCAAAGGCTGACGGAATATCAGGAGAAGATGAAATACCTTTTCGATCAGCATGCTAAAGACAGGAATCTGCAAGTTGGTGATCTAGTGCTCAGATGGGACATCCGGAGAGCTGAGAAGGGAAAACATGGTAAATTCAACCCCCTCTGGTTTGGCCCTTTCAAAATTGTGGAACAGGGGGGCAATAATACTTTCAGATTGGATAATTTATAGGGCGACTTGCTGGATGCCCTTGTAAATGGTCAAATCCTTAAACCCTATTTCCAGTTCTGATTCAGGAAGAGAAATCCTGATGTATTATATTGTATATTAGTTTTCTGTTTCATTTTTGTTCGAATAATGTGGGTGTTATTATGAATCGTAAAGTGAAAATAAAGGTTGCTGAAGAGCCGAGTTTGCGCTGAAGATGATCAGAAATTCTACGAGTTCTCGACACGTCTAGGGATGAACGTGCCATCCCGAGGTGGAGCCGATGTTGATCATGTCAAACCCCCATTAAATTTTTGGCAGACCATTCCATTTGAACCCTTCAAAATTCTTTTGATAGCCTAAGTAATCCTCTTGCTGCTTATCATTGCCCTTTTCCCGCCTCAAAATTGCATAAAAGGGCTGAAAATACACATTTAAAAATGTTCAAGGCTTCGCCCCTCTCGGCCCTAGCCCTTCAGTCGTTTCCTCCACGTAACCCAGTGCGGGAACCATGCGCAAAAAACACTAAGCGCTTATCGCGTATGAATATCGGGCGCGCCCTCAGTCGTTGATCTGTACAGATTGAACGGCATTCGCAATTCTCCACTACGCCCACAGCCCACTCCACTCATCACCCAAACCGCATCTCAGCCATCCTTTCACCCGTAAATCCGACGGTTCGTATCTCACTTGCCCCAGTGGTCCCCGCAATGCGATACTCCAAAACTAGGTGGTATCTATCACACTGCCTTTCGGCGGTAAGCGGTAATTCTTGTTTGGCCAGCGATCCCATCCAGCGCTCACCACGTATCTCCACGTACGGCCCAAAAACCACTGTTCATCGCACGCTATTGTTTGAAAAAAGATGCGCAGCGATATCGCTGTGAGCCATCAGATCTGGAGATCTTCATCTAACGGTTGTCGTGCATCGAAGCTGAACGGGTTTTAATCCACGGTAAATGTACCCCTGGCCCACTGTCCATCGCCTCCGACGCTTTTTCAACCGTCGATCTCCTCCTGAGATCAGACGGTTGAGTTTTGATTGCCCTTGCCTTTGACCAGTCCTACCGTCAGCATTCCACGTCATCCATTTCCCATTGCCTTAGTATTGCGCCACCTATCCTCAAGTTGTTCACTACGTGCTCTCCACCACCTCGGACCTATATTTGGTTCATTCCTTCGTTTCTTTCCTATTTTCATGATCATTTTCGCATTCCACTATCTTTCTCCATTGCCATCCCACACTATTATGCTGCATTTCCTACCGTTGCTCTACACTTTTCCACCAATCCTCCATGCAACGTTTTCATTTCTCATTATTCCCTATCACATTCACCTTCCCGTGCATGTTTTTCTTTAACAAGTTATTGGATTTTGTAGGGTTACAGCGGCGGAAAGTTTCCATAATTCACAACCTCCGTTCAGTAGTCGAAGATGCATCAAAGGACCATCTTTCAGAGGCGGAATTTATGATGGAAATCTAGGAAGCTGTTATGACACAGCTTTCATTAAAGAAGCAGGGGTGAAAAACTGTTAAACCCCCTAGAGTTAGTAAAATATGCAGATTTTGTAGATGGAAACATTAATGGAGCAGGTAAATAATATCAGTGGAAGATAGGGAATTGAAGACACACAATTGAATATTTTTGGGCCTTGGTCTAACCTTTTGAAGGCACAGTACCAGATTGAAGATCCTGCAAATCACTCCAAATATTTGTGCACAAGAAACAATACCCTCCAGGTTTTATTTCAGTAGGATTTTTCTCTCCAGGAAAGGACGGGATGTCCATGTGATTTTAATTCTATATTGTGTTCCTGAAGATATTTTTACCCAGTGCATTTACTTCAGAAAGCAGGCAGCAGAGTACATACAGCCCTACAAAGCTATCAAGCAATATGGGCGGGCACTTTTTCACCATTTTGTTTTAATAAGACAATTAAATTTTTACCACCTACTCCCTTTTTCGAGCTCTCTTGTTCTCCTATAAAGCTCACAAAGAACAGATAGTTTAGGGTTCCAGATTTTATCAAAAAACTAGGCAGTGAAAGGATTTTTGTATACATTTTTTAAAGCTCTTCTATGAAGGCTAAGAGCCCATAGGCTCTCAGTGAGGAGGATTTATATCTGTTAAAGAGGATTCTGGTCTTTGGTATTTCACAGTGTGTAACCTTTTCTCTTATGTGTTATATTAATAGATCACTTCATTTCATCCATGTTTCCTGTATCATGTTTTGGAATGCGAGTGGCTCACTGATTTCTAGTATGGATTCATCATATTCGATGCCAATGCTCAGATTAGTCAAGTGCTTTAAATATGGCTCATGCATGATATTCTGTTCCATTATTAAGCTAAACTGTATTTCTGCTATATTAGTTTCTTTGGGAGGGTGCTTTTAAAATGCTATTATCATGTATGGATTCTTAGATTGGTAAGCCCATGCATGGTAGTATTGTATATCTGGGTATCAGCTCAATGTTAACTAATATCTCCTCTACATTTCATTCACTACATACACCTTCTGATAACTTATGTCTGTGAAGTATTTCTGAACTAGCCCGCTTTGCAGTAAACTGTCTCTGAATTGTCTGTTGCTTTTGTATTAGAGTTCTACATCTTGCCTCTGCAGTATCTCTTTTCCTGTGTTAGTTTCTGAGGGTCTTGGTCTCGTTCTAGTTTATTTCCCTGTTTACAGGAGATAGCATGTGATCTAAAGTTGACAACTTCATACATTATATTATACGCTCCTTGCTATGCTAAGATGTCCTAGGAACTGGTCTATCACAACTCTAGGTTGTCTCTAGGAGCGACAACAGGCGGGAAGATAGAGATCGAGAAATTTAATGGTAACATTTTTGAGTGGTGGAAGCTCAAGATGGAGGATCTGCTGGTGGATAAAGACCAGTGGATTGCTGTAGATCTAGGTACTAAACCAACGGCAATGTCAGATGAAGATTGGAAGAAGTTGGATCAGAAGGCGAAGAGCATAATATGGTTGTGTGTCTCAGATTCGGTATTGTTGAATGTATCTGGGGAAGATACGGCGAAGAATTTGTGGGACAAACTTGGGACTTTGTACCAATCTAAGTCTCTGGTGAATAATTTTCTCCTATAGAAAAAGTTGTATAACCTGAGGATGAAGGATGGAGACTTGATGACAAAGCATCTGAACGCCTTCAATACTGTGGTAAGTCAATTGTCATCTGTTGATATTAAAATCTCATATGAAGATAAGTGCATCAGTTTTTTGTGTTCTCTACCAGACTTGTGGGATAGTTTGGTTATTGCAATAGGTAGCAATACAACTACCTTGAACTTTGATGACATTGGCTCAGCCTTGCTATCGGTGGAAATGAGACGGAGAAATATGGAGGGTCAGAATGGAGATGCCTTATCTGTACGAGGAAGGTCCCAAAACATAAGCAAGAATAAGGTTTCGAGTGGGATATCTAAATCTAGAGAGAGATCTAAATCTCCTGGAAAGTTTGTAAAGGTGTGCTGGAAATGCAGAAAGGAAGGGCACTACAAAAAGGACTGCAGATCTAAAGCTCCTGAAAAAGGAAAGGGATCTGATGATGCTCCTTCTGCAGAGGCAAAACCCACCTCGGATGAAGGTGGGGATGTGTATTTGGCTTCTTCTTCAAATACATATGTAGATCATGAGTCATGGTTGATTGACTCGGGTGCATCCTTACACTTCACTCCCCATAGGTAGTGGTTTTGTGAGTATGGGAAATATGATGGCAGTGATGTCTTCTTAGGGGATGATAGGAAGGCCAGAATCATCAGACGTGCAAAAGTTAAGCTAAATCTGCAAGGTAGAAGGTTTAGAACACTTCCTGGTGTTCTGCACATTCTTTCATTGGCCATAAATCTGATTTCTGTAAGCAATATGATGATGCAGGTGTAAAAACAGTGTTCGAGAAAGATACCTGTAAGATGGTTCAGGGAGCACTGGTATTAATGCAGGGAGTTCGGATTGGAACTCTGTACAAGCTTCAGGGAAACACTATTATTGATGGGTGCAACAGTTCTATGGTTCTTGAAAGTGGAGCGAAAAGCCTAGTGGTCTTTAGAGAAAATACCATGTTATGGCATCAAAGGCTTGGACATATTGGAGAGAAGGGCCTTCAAATACTGCATGGAAATGGTATGGTAGAAGGTATGCCTAATAGCTCTCTGGATTTCAATTTCTATGAACATTGCCTATATGGGAAGCAGAAACGGGTGAGTTTTTCTTCTAGTGCTAAGAGGGCGAACAAGATATTAGAGCTTGTGCACAGTGATGTGTTTAGACCTTTGTCAGTTCCATCACTAGGTAAGTCTATGTACTATGTTTCATTCATAGATGAATTCTCAAGGAATACATGGATATATTTCTTGAGGAAGAAATCTAAAGTCTTTGATAGATTTACATAATTTAAGGCTCTGGTGGAAAACCAGAGAGAGAAGAAGATAAAGGTCTTGAGGACAGATAATGGTGGGGAGTTCTGCAAGAGGGAATTTGAATAGTTCTGTAAGAAGTGTGGTATAGCACGGTAGAATTATACTCCATACACACCTCAGGAAAATGGAACTGTAGAAAGAATGAACAGAACGCTGATGGAAAAATCAAGAAGCATGCTCAGTGGTACCGGGTTAGGACAAGAATTATGGGTAGAGGCAGTGGAGACCGCATGTTACTTGGTTAACAGATCACCTTCATCAGCGTTGTAGGATAAGACTCCACATGAGGTATGGATTGGTAAGAAAACCCTCTATATCACATCTGAGGGTATTTGGATGTGATGCATATGTACATGTTCCAAAAGGAGAAAAGGACCAAGTTGGATAACAAATCTAAAAGGTGCATCTTTATTGGGTATAAGGATGGTTTAAAGGGTTACAAGATTTGGAACCCGGAAACAAGGAAGGTTGTGTACAGCCTAGATGTGGTGTTTAGAGAGTCGAAATATTTTGTTAAACATGAGGTCCTACCAAAGGAACCTGAGAAGATAGAGTTTGAGCTAAAGGAGGATGAATCAAACTCTACAACAGAAGAATAATCAGAAGAGGAAGAGCCACAAACTCTAGTTGTGATAAGATCAGTTCAGGAAAGAAGACAACCACAAAGGTATAGTCCATCTGCTTTATGTTCAAATTTTGCTTTAACTATAACTGATGATGATCCCAGAACTATCAGGGAGGCAGTAGATTCAAAGGATGGAAAACTCTGGAAGGTGGCCATGGTTGATGAAATGGCATCCTTGCATAAAAATGAGGCATGGGATCTAGTGTAGTTGCCAGCTGGAAGGAAGCCCATCGCGAGTAAATGGGTGTTTAAGAAGAAGACGAATTTAGAAGCCAAGGTGGAGAAATAAAAAGCTCAGTTGGTAGCATAAGGTTATTCCCAGGTGTTGGGAATTTATTTTGGTGGTATTTTTTCTCCTGTTGCCAAAGTTACTTCTATTAGATTAATTTTATCTGTTGTTGCTACATTTTCTTTTGAGGTAGAACAGATGGATGTGAAGACAACATTTCTTCATGAGGATCTGGAAGAGGAGATCTACATGAAAAAACCTAAAGGCTTTATGGTGAAGGGGAAGAAAGAACTAATATGCAAGTTAAATAAGTCTCTGTATGGGTTAAAACAGTCACCAAGGATGTGGTATCAGAAATTTGATACCTATATACAGGGACTTGGCTTCACCAGAAGCAAGAAGGATCACTGTGTTTATTTTAAATTAATTGGTGACCATGCTATTTATTTGGTCTTGTATTTGGATGATATTTTGTTGATTGGAAATTAAAAAGAAATTATCCAAGATTTGACGACCCAACTGTTCTCCCAATTCCACATGAAGGATCTTGGTGTTACAAATTATATTTTGGGCATGGAAATTAAGAGATATCAGGCAAAGAGGAAGCTCTAGTTAAACCATAGGAAGTATGTCGCGACTTTATTGTAGAGGTTCAATATGCAGGATAGTAAACCGGTGAATGTTATGATTCCTATAGGTGTAAAGTTGTCTATTGAACAGTGTCCTACGACACAAGAAGAAGAGGAGGATATGTCCCGTGTTCCTTATGCAAGTGCAGTGGGTAGCCTGATGTATGTAATGGTTTGTACTTGTCTAGACATTTCACACGTAGTGGGATTATTGAGCAGGTTTATGTCAAACCCAGGGAAGGAGCATTGGACAACTGTGAAGCGGGTTTTCAAATATTTGCGTGGCACTAGTGATTACAGCTTGTGCTACTAGGGAAGACCGGGATTGAAAAGAGTGTTGGACATTTGTGGTTTTGTTGATGCAGACTGGGCTGGAGATCTGTACCAAAGAAGATCTACAAGTGGGTATGTCTTTGGCCTATTTGGAGGTGCAGTCAGTTGGATGAGCAAAAGAGAGTATGTAGTGGCTCTTTCAACTACAAAGGCATAATACATAGCAGCCACTCATGCAAGAAAGGAAGCAGTTTGGTTGCAGATATTGTGTTCAAGTATGTGGTTGGTGCAACAAGCTATAAGGATATATTGTGATAGCCAAAGTGAAATTTTCTTGGCTAAGAACCCTTCTTATCATTCAAAGACAAAGCACATTAATGTTCGATATCACTTTGTGAGAGATATGGTTGAGGCTAAAAGGGTGTTGTTGGTAAAGGTAGACACCTTGAAGAATGTTGCAGATGCATTGACGAAGTATGTGAGAACTCAGAAGTTCTCTTCGTGTAGAGAAACAATGGGTGTTGCAAAGCTAGGCTAATGACTAAGCTCTTGTGTGGCCCCCTGCAGAAAGAAAACAACAAGTGGGAGAATGTTGGGTATGTGTTATATTCTTTCCACGATAAGTCACGCATGAGGGGGACACAGGGGCGCGATAGCCCCCCCTGTACATTATGATGGGCGCAACAGGGGGGTCATAGGGGGGGTGGAAGCCCCCCCTGTTGGGGTTTGGGGTAGCGCCCTGGGAAAAAAAAATTGGGCCTTATTTTCCGGTGGGCAGACCTGCCCATGGTTTTTTGCATGGGTTTTCACAGGGTTTTGGGGCATGATGGTTTTCAGCCCCTGGTATTTTGTAGATCCGATAAAGGGAGCTATGCTTATGTTCTAATCCAGGGTTAATGGATTGGGGTTTATGTATGCTTCGACATGTATATATATATGTGTTGTAACACTAAAAGAAATATAATGAAAAATCAAGCTGGTCATTCTGATTTGGGATAAAGTGAAAAGTATCTTTGTATATCTATTTTATGTTTTATGCTCTCACTATTGTTTATTTTTTGTTTTTAAGATTCGTTTGCAGATCATTTTTGTAAAGGGTTGAAACCTACAAGTTCTGCAAAGTGAAATTCCCTTACAAGTTATGCAAGGGTGACCACCTTCTTAGGAATTGTCCTGGTATTTCCAGTTTATTAGAAGAGTGGTCCACTGTCCCAAATTGGTCTTTGTCATCGGCCTCTGGAGATCATGCACATGATAAACATTCAACTAGTGATAATAAGGTACACGGGAGAAGGGTAAAGTTAAATTTCCATGTAATTTATGTGAAGGCAATCGTCCTATTCACCTTTGTCCTTATATGGATGAAGCCTCCAAAGTTTTGGAGAACCTTATAGCCTCTCAGCCCTATATTCCTGCTAGATACCGAAAGCTTTCCTTTGATCCTCTACTAGTTGATCAAGTGATTGATCAAAATTCATCTCTGGTCAACCCCACTCTCTCCTAAATTGAATCACATGAGACCATTCTCGACCAACCATTGGTTGAGAAAATGGTTGACCTGATTCCACCTTCAATTGATCATACCTCACCCATAGAGAGTGAAAATCATACCATTCAGGTCCTTTTTTTCCTCAGATTCTCTTGAATTGGATGGAAATCCTCTAATTCCCATAGTATAGGAGGGTGATCCTCCCATTCCTATAAGATAAGGAGGCAGTTCTCTCTCTCCCTTAGCACCCCCTTCAAGTCATCTGGTTGCTTCCTTGATTGGATTCGACTAACAAGATACCTTCTTCCTTCTTACATGAACTTTGAGAGCACAGTACAGGCTTATAATGTGTTTGTACCTATCATGATAATAGATGAAGGTGCATCTATAAGCATTATGTCCTAGTACTTGGAAAGCTTTAGGTTCTCCATAGCTTGTTCTTGTTACCAAGAATATGTTGGTGTTTAACAGAGGAATTAGTCAACCATTAGGGATACTTTAGAAGTTGGCTATTACTTTAGGAGGAAATATTGTCTATATAGATGTGTCAATTGTCTAAGGCCCCTTAGATTTTAATTTTATCCTTGTTCGTGACTATATTTATGTCATGTGATATCTTGCATCTTCTCTCTTTTGTGTGATATGTTTTCTGCATGAAGGAAGAATCGTGAACATTGATCAAATTTCATTCATTGGTCCTAATTTAGCCCCCAATCAACTAGCATCCCTTAATGGTTCGTACATGCAAGTGGTATCTTCCCTGCCATAGGTTGATTATGGAGCAACCTGCTCCATATCTGTTGATGATCTGGTCAATGATACTATGTCTCATGTACTTGGGGCATTGGATCATGATTTCCAGAGTGTTTTTCTCCCATCTGATGAGAACCTTTTGGAAGCCATGACCTCTTATGATCCATGAACTGGTGTCCAGAGTATAGTTCCTTATCTTGTGTCAAGCTCCTTAAAAAATGAAACAAGATGTCATGAGGATAGTTCTTTCACTATGTCAACCTCGTTAAAAAATGAAATGGGTCCCTATGAGCATAATTATTTACTGTGTCAAGATCATTAAAAAATGAAACAAATCCCCTTTCAATTCGAATATTTGAATAGATATCGTAAATTCCCAGTCGATTCTTTCACTTGATCTCATAAATGAACCTTCTGTAGAAATTTGAATAACTGATATGTTATCTACCGAGATTCTCCTGATCACACACTATTTTATCTTCATGCTCAATACAAAATCTCTTCTACCATTGATCATTAATTGCAGAAATAAAAACAATCGCATGCGCACATTAAAACCATAAAAAATCACACATATGAACATAGTATTTTATGGGAAAGCTTAAAGATGAAAACCCCCAACTATCTATATATTATATGTCATAGATATCATGTAAAAATCATCATGCAAAGCTCCTCACAAGCTCTCAGTACAATCTCCAATTGCTACACACTAATCAAGCTAGATCTAGCAAAACACATGCTCCAATCTCCAGCACCTGATAGCCTACCTCTACTGCGCAATCAATGCTGAAGAATGGCTCATAAATAACTTCAAACCACCTAGCTTGTACTGCGCAATCCTCATTGGCATCTCCAATCACTAGTTGTTGCAAATCATGCAACAGGATGGTCACAACTGATAGTCACACTGCTCTTTCACCTATCTCTTCACTAGTCTCCATTGAAACTGTCCATGCACTGAAGCTAACTAATGTATTATTTAGTTGATTAATGATTTTATAATTAGCGAATTAATTAATAATTAATTCACGCCACTCTCACTAGTGTATCAATCAGTTAGACTAGATACAACTATCTCAACTATGTTTAGCTTAGTTAAACTGAACACAACTCCATTAACTTCCTCAATCAACTCCACCAAACTCTCTCACATGAGTTCTAACTGAAGTATCCATGAAATAGCTCCATTTAACCCTTAGGAATAGTGTAATTCCTTCTGTTAGCTCCTGTGCCACATCTATGCACTTAACTGAAGTGCTCCAAGAGAATAAGATAATTTCTATAGTCCAAATATTATTAAGAGCTAATAATATTTGACATATCTATTTTTAGACTGGCAATCTAAAAATAGATTCCACCCAATATGTCTAAAAATAGAAGTCCATGTATTTTTCCAACTTTACCAACCATCCACAAATATCATCCTGCAACTCATAGAATATGATCGACATGTCTAAAAATAGACATAGTCTAAAAATAGACTTTGCGCCAAAAATAGCCTGCGGGTCCACTTAGTGAAGGTGACTTCTTTCCACTAAGCTCATCATCTTGTTGCAATCTCAACACCTTCATTCCATCCACCTGTTAGTAACCAGTAGTATACTTAGGTGAATGAGATGAATCTTAGGGGGCATGTACCTCTACTCAGTGAGTCACCATGTTGGGGGCATGAAAACTTATTACAAGCATAGTTTTTCTTTGTTTCAAACTTGTGTAAAAATGAAACCATCCCCATTTTTGCCTCTCGTGATTTCTAGTTTATAAGCATGCTTTTGCTAGATGAGCTTTGGTTTTCTCATTATATCATCACCATCTACTTGGCTGATCATACGCTCTCACTTGGTTGTTTTACCCTTACCTAGGGAACCACTGCGATGAGTGGTCTTATTAGCTAGCATCTTGACCTTTATGTGTTTTGAGCAGTTCCTTCATTACCAGAACCATTCGCTACCCTTTATACCACTCGTTCCTCCAAGAGAAGTCCTCTTTCAGCTCTTTTTAGACTCCAAAAATATGAAAAGATTGTTGAGCACTTGTCCTTTCGAGCTTGTTAAAATAAATGAATTGGTGTCATCTCAGTATACATTTACCCCTTTCTCGAGCTGAGATTGAATAATTACAAAATATTAATACCTTAGTTGATCATGATCAAGAAGTTCTCTTAGATATTTTTTTCTACCTTTTCAGATTTGAGAGACTATTTACGAAAAGGGACCTTTTGGAGTTTTATTTTCGACTCTTTTTAAAACTCCATAAACATGAAAAACATATTGATTTACTCCTATGTTTGACTCATAAAACTTAAACAAGGAAGAAATTGTCACCATGAAGAGACCAAGATACTCCTTCTAGGGCTCATAAAACTTACTAGCAAGTATTTATCTGAAGGATGAAATTATATTCTAAGAATATGGTATCCTCTTCAAGCTTGCTATAAAAAATAAACAGGTACTTGTTAGAAATAATGGGGGCAAATGGAAGTGAAGTCTATTTTATGTTATGTACCAAAGGGAGCATGTCACTCTTGGACATGACACCCATCTGCATTTCGTATCAGGTTGGTGATATCCTTCATTCGTCACTTTCCTTCCTGGGTTTTGGAAATCCATTTTCCTCTCATTCAATCATTATCTATCGTGATCATGACCTTTGGTCTCATTTGAGTCAAATGTTGTCAAACTTTGGAGTCATGTCATCGATATGTTCAAGAAAAGTCCTATCTGTAATAGTCAAACATCCTCTACTTATTTGACTATGTCTATGTAATATTCCTAAATTAGCACATAGCTAATTGGAATATTAAATTTTGAATTTTCTCTTAGATAGACGAATAAGAGGGTATGAAGACCCATAAATATCCCTAGTAGGAATAAAAGACACTCCTATTGTGAATGGAGGTCATATAGAAAGATATATTGAAGAATCTTAGGTGTGAAAAGGGGTTGGAGCATGAAGACTGGGTCAACTTTGAACAAATCAACAGCCCTGTTATGGAGGAGTGGCATTCATGGAGGGACAACGTAGTTTTGGTTGGAGACTCTTTGCATGAAAGTATTGACCTAATTGAGTGGGGCCAAGGGTGAGGAAACTCATCACTTATATAAGGAAGAGGATGGCAGCCATATGGGGGTTATGTTTGAGATTATTATGTTGTATATGATCTGTTTAGACTTGTGCTCTCTTCAGATGTTTAGCTAAGATTGTAGTGATGTTTAGCACAGGGTGTTGCTGATATATAATCCCACATCTTTCCTTGGTAGGCCTCTTGGAAGAGTATTTCACTACATTTTTCACTATCCGACATCAGTCCAAGCTCCATATTTTTTCTACAATATAGTTTCTGCATATTATTGTGTTGTGTTGCAGGTTGCAGTAATGGAGGATTATATTGGGTGTCTTCAAATCTATTTTTGCAGTGGAGGAAGGTCTCCTTTCATTGGAAGGATAGTAGAGAGGCCCCTTGGGATTTATTGACATATTTAGCATCAGGCCAAGGTTTATTTATCCCCTACAACGCAGTTTCAATCCAGATCTGCAATATTTTAGGGAAGAGTTGTAGGGGTGGTTGCAGTGGATGTTTTGGGAGGTGATTTCTTCATTGGAGGAGCCATTCTTTCATCCAAAGGATCTATTGGAGAAGATATGTATATTTCTACATCAGATTCAGCCATATCTTCTCATTTTTTTTGTTGCATCATACCTTTAGCCCTAGGGCTATAGCTTACATTGGCACATTGTGTGCATTTTCCGGAAACCCTCTTGGGTTGTCTTGGCAAGCTGATCTAGTGCCTAGATCTGTATGTGTAGCATCTATTATGGCCTATATCAGTATTTTTGTATCATTTTATGAACTCCAGTTGTATTTATGCTTAGTATTATTGTGTTTTAGTAGCTCTCTAGCATTTTATATTGTAGCAACAACTCATATTTGGGAGTGATTGTTTATGGGAGGTTTTTTTCCTCATTTCTTATGATTTATGCCTCACTATTTTGTACCGATTTGATGTTCTTATGCATAATTTTATGGCCCCATATTGGTCTCCAATATTGATGTGTTGATTTACCTTGTTATTTCATTGTTTATGCACTATATTCATGTATTTCCCATTTTGGAATATTACACTGGTATCAGAGAATAATCTTGGCTCAGCATGTGGATCTCAGCCATTATGATATCAGAAGAATAAGAAAAAGGAGAAAGAGATAGGAATTATGGAAAGAATGAGTTTTATCTCATCTCTTTTTAGATCTAAGAGGGACCTCACCAAGGAGGTCAAGCAAAGAAGAATGGAGAGAAACAATGAGACCTCATTAGGGTTTCAAGATGACGAAGGACCATGCACTTCCTATCAGCAAAAGAAATATATGGCATTGCAAAGAGCTCCAAGAAACATACTATGCCATGTCCTTTTGATGAAGAAGACAAGAGGCATGGAGATGGAGGACACTTAGATCATGAGATTCTAAGTGATTATCTTGCATAATAAAAATCTCAAACAAGAGCTTTCAAGGAGAATATAACTCTCTCACAGTTCATTCAGCTCAAAGAAGAAAGGAGACCTTGAAACAATAGATTTCTATTGTCTACTTTTGATGGGTCATCCACATGCATGAAAAGATCTTGGGGAATGAAGTTGGATGAATTATTCCTGCTACATCCAGTAGTAGAAAGAGAAGCTATTAAGATTGCAGTGCTGCACCTTAATGGTGAAGAAAACATTTGGTGTTTTAGCCATTTGAGTCATGCACAAGTGACTGCATATGCAGATTTTACTCAAAGGTTGATCAAGAAGTTTGACATAAGAAAACCAAAGGAAAGGAAACTTCCACCACCACTTGTTGCAGGAGAACTTGCGTTAGGAGAAGGAACACTTGCACCTTTGCAAAGTGGTATTGATATCTTGACATCTAGAGCCCCATTCACTATTATGGAGATGCATGAGGAGGAGGAGACTTATACCAGCACTGATGTAGCCATAAAAGAGTAGCCATCATCATCAGTAGTTGGGGAAGTCATCACACCGGACGAAAGAACCCTTGTAGCAGTACAAGATGTTCCCAAGCTTTACCAAGGTATGTACATATTTCCATTTCCTCTTATTATAGCACATCATATGGAGGATTATAGGAACATGATATCAGGGAAAATGAATGACCTAGGTTCAAAGCACATTCCTGATTTGGAGTAGCAGACTATCACTACGCTGAGGACCCTTGATTTGTTCAAGGAGAAGACATTCATCCTGGTTACTCATTGTTGAGCTGCACACAAATCTTGGAGTTGGAGTGTATATTTTTGGAGGATAGGATGAGTGTTATCCTAAACAATGCAATATACAACTATGTGTTCAACATTGAGCATGATCTTGAGACAACAGATGCACCATCATGGGGATCAGCAGCACTGTCATTGAGCAGCAATGATGATTTGGGGGGCCAACCATTATTGGAGCATTCCTATGACCATTCTACATGTGAAACATGGGATAGGTAGATGGTTGATGAGAGGTATCTTATCTTCCATTTTTATGATGGATCTTTCTTGATGAGCATCTCATAGCTCAATGAGAAGATTTTTCCTTTACTATATATGGATCCTTATGGACTCAACATGGTCATTGATGAGTGGTCTTCATTTGGAGATCTCCATGATATTTCATTTCAACATCCCATGAAGTGCAAAGATATAAATCTGATTTGGGAGGATGGTATTCTCCATTGGAGAAATACCCATTGGGAGCAAGATAGTAGACACTCACCATTGGTTGGATGGGTGATGTTGATGATCAAGAGGTTGGAGAGCCACTTGCAGATCTATGACATAGGGCGGTAGGAGGCGAGGCTGCACTGGCTACTCTTGAAATATTTTGGGCAATACGTGACATATCCTACTTTAAAGGGTATGTTGGTGGTTGGGACTTGGCATGGCATTTACATCATATGGCAGTAAGTATTTTGGGTGCATTATGATGATATGACATTCTTCATGTCAAACATCATGTTTTCACCTCATGATTTGTATGATGGAGGTGTGAGGAGGTAGCAAGAGCTACTATTGCTTTGGCTACTCTTGGGAGAGTATGGGCTGGATTTCTCCCATACTTTGCAGGATGTTTCAGGAGAAAGGGATGGCACAATCAAAGTGAAAAGAGGCTACCCTTCAGCATTGAAGGATCGGAAGGTACTTCCACATAGGAAGGAGTCTCCCACACATCGCATCATGACGGTGGATGACTTTGGCATATGGCATGTCAAAGAATGGATTCATGAAGTGGCAAGAGCCTTATCACCAAGGGAAACAACGATGTCACTTGGGAGTATGTATCTATTGATGGAGTGTTCCAAGGGGAGTATGCATCCCTTCATTTTTCAAACCTTTGAGAGGATATTCTCATGGGAGGGCTCATCCATGGACCTCACTTTCAGCCTACTCACAATGCATGGTAAGGAATGTATTTATGTACTTATTGATCATTTCATAAAGTATTTGAATTTTCTCACCATATATGTACAGTGCATTACTCCACAAGAGGGAAAGGTTATCTTTGGGTTTCATGGTCATTCTAATACCAACATTTATTATGGAGATAGCCCTTATTTAAATGACCTTGGGCAAATGTGGTGTTATTCTTATTATGCTCATCTGATATATAATGCCTTTTACTACCTCATAGTATATGAGAAAACATGCACAGCTAGCAACTTGTTGGGAGACAACTTGCCACATGATGTTCTAAACCGACAGTTGGTAAAACTGTGTTGTATCCATCGGAGAAACCATTGGTACCATCCAACATTGCACATAACATTCAGTATCTTTTTGATTTGGATACCACATGGTGATGATGTACCATTCACTTTGTATGGGATGGTTTGGGCTCATGAAACTAGAGGAGGGGTCTTTGGAGATCTAGTTGTCCTTTTGTATCTTGAGGGCAACATTATTGTAGCCCAATATCAGCAGCAACTCTACACTTTCCACAAGTGGAGAGAGAGACAATGTGGGGTAGGCCATTTTTTCTATTATGTTCATTTATGCAGCCCACCTACATTGCAGGAGCCAAAGGTGGAAGAACATTTTCATGAGTTACCATTATGGAGGGTGACTCACTTTTTGTGGATGATATCTTGGGGTTGGGAGCTTCACATGGGAATGAAGGTTCCAAATACTTTTCTGATTTCATGCCTCAAGAAGGCCTCTAGAACACACATAGCTACCTCCATGGGTATCCCACTACTTCATGATGAGAGCCATTTAGGTTTGTCACCAAAGGTTTACTTATACACTTGGGAGGAGAAACTATGGGACATATTGATGAGAGGGCATCGTGTTCATTGGAGGAACTTATCATATGAGGATGCTATAGGAGGAAGAGGGGAGGCTCTTCAGTTCTATCCTTGTAGTTGCTTGAGGACAAGCAAAATTTGGGAGGGGGGGACTGTAATATTCCTAAATTAGCACACAGCTAATTGGAATATTAAATTTTGATTTTTCTCTTAGATAGAGGAATAAGAGGGTATGGAGACCCTTAAATCTCCTTAGTAGGAATAAAAGGCACTCCTAGTGTGAATGGAGGTCATCTAAAAAACTGGATTAAATACCCTTAGGTGTGAAAAAGGGCTAGAGCATCAAGACTGGGTCAACTTTGACCAAATCAATAGCGTTCTTATGGAGGAGTGGCATTCATGGAGGGACAACGCAGTTTTGGTTGGAGACCCTTTGCATGAAAGTAGTGACCTAATTGAGTGGGGCCAAGGGTGAGGAAGCTTATCACTTATATAAGGAAGAGGATGGCAGCCATATGGGGGTTATGTTTGAGATTATTATTTTGTATATGGTTTGTTTAGACTTGTTCTCTCTTCAGCTGCTTAGCTAAGATTGTAGTGATGTTTAGCACAGGGTGTTCCTGATTAGGAATCCCACCTCTTTCCTTGAGAGGCCTCTTGGAAGAGTATTTCACTACATTTTCCACTATCTGGCATCAGGCCAAACTCCATATTTGTTCTACAATGTATTTTCTCCAGAGTATTGTGTTTTGTTTTAGGGTGCATCAGTGGAGGATTATATTGGGTGTCTTTAGAGCTAGTTTTGTAGTGGAGGAAGGTATCCTTTCATTGGAAGGATAGTAGAGAGGCCCCTTGGGCTTTATTGACATATTTTTCATCAGGCCAAGGAATATTTATTACCTAAAACATAGTTTCAATCCATATATGTGTTATTTTAGGGAGGAGTTGCAGGGGTGGTTGTAGTGGATGTTTTGGGAGGTGATTTCTTCAGTGGAGGAGCCATTCTTTCATCTGGAGGATCTATTGGAGAAGAGTTGTAGATTTATACATCAGCTTTAGACATATCTTCTCATTTATGTTGTTGCAACATACCTTTAGCCCTAGGGCTATAGCTTACATTGGCACATTGTGTGCATTTTCCGAAAACCCTCTTGGGTTGTCTTGGCAAGCTAATCTAGTGCCTAGATCTATATGTGTTGTATCTATTGTGGCCTATATCAGTATATTTTTATCATTGTATGATCTCCAGCTGTATTTATGCTTAGTATGATTGTGTTGTAGCAGCTCTCCGGCATTTCGTATTGTAGCAGCAGGTCATATTTGGGAGTGATTGTTTCCTCATTTTATATGGTTTATGCCTCACGATTTTGTACTGATTTGTTGTTATTCTACATAATTTTATGGCCCCATATTGGTATCCAATATTGATGTGTTTATTTACCTTTCTATTTCCTTGTTTATGCACTATATTCCTACTTTTCCCATTTGAGAATATTACACTCTGCAACAATCTTGAATCACTTCGATCATTTTGAGAAATCCTTTGTTTCGTTTCGATGATCTG
The DNA here is from genome assembly GCA_034641835.2 of Pinus albicaulis. NCBI lineage: Eukaryota > Viridiplantae > Streptophyta > Pinopsida > Pinales > Pinaceae > Pinus > Pinus albicaulis. The sequence goes on from CM076573.1 coordinate 224,665,634, forward strand.
GAAATCATTATGGCCCTTATTCGATGGATCACTTCCTATAGACTTCAACTCATTATCCAGGAATCTTATTTTAAAACTCTGTTTCAGTACCTTGGAGCTTGCATGCCTCAATAACAAGTTATTTGTGTTCGAAAACAGGTTCACATCATTGGCCTTCGATCGAATGATTCGGAAAGTGTTTGACTTCAACTCATTCATTCATACTTTTATATTGTGATGTCATACCTTGAGGGTCATCATCATTATTGGTGGTTTTTCTCGTGCCTATTAATGTTTTACATCATTGATCGGTAATTAGGTGGTTTCTGCCATGTTAGACATCAGCACATCTATTCACATGGTTAGATTCGTAGAGTGGGTAGATTGACATCGAGACAAAGACCCTGGATCACATTTTTTATTATCTAGGCTGCGTGGAGTTATTCAGTATTCATGATTGTACACATGATCTTTTATATATAGATGGTTGCGACCATACTGTGGATCCTGTTAGACTCCTATACAAATAGGTGTCATTTTTCATGATTGACTTGTTGAACTATGCAATATGTTCAAACCTTTTTCTTGTTGCAAAGGTGTTCCATATTCTTTAAAAATCAAAAAATTTTAAAAAAATGTAAAGAGGGTATACCCTAAAAGAAAAATCAAAGGGTGAAAAAATAAAATTGGCCAAAAAAGTAAAAGAAAATGAACCCCACCAAAAGAAAGGCCAAGGAAAGTGTGCAAGTCTAAATGCCACTACTTTTTGCTCTGATGTAATAAACAAAATTGTGTGCATCTTGTCAAATATTTTCCACAATTTATGAAGAGTCAAACAGTTTAAACTTGACTCATTCATTTTTCATTTTCATGTTGTAGAATAGAGAATAAATATCTGGCCAAACAGTTTAATCTTGGCAGATAAGTAGATAGGTAGAGTAAATAAAAGGAGCTCAACAGTTTAATCTGAGTCCTTGGATGTAATAAGTATAGACTTAGATAGGTTTTCCATGTAAAAGAAAAGAAGATTGATAAGAGTTTGCCAGTCTAAGTGCACCCTAATAAAGAAGAGAAAATGGTAGGGTAAAGTAAGTAGGGTAGGTAGATATTGTTGCAGAATTACATGTGATGAATGATGGTTCTATATGTGTTCAATTTTACTTTCATCACAAGTGCAAAAGCAGATACTACATTGGAAAAGTTCACAGCAAAGCAAAGTCAAGATTATTAACTTCGCCTTCATTTTTTCCTAAAGATTTCACTAATTTCCCCTAAGTGCCAGGGTATTTGAAGATTAGAGGGGCTCAAGGCATTTCCTTGACTTTTGGAGGGACCGCACCCTCGGCCCAATAATTGAAAAAACCTAAGTACTTGAAATCATCCATTATCACATTCATTCACCTCTCAAAAATCTTTTTCCAAGTAAAATTCCATTTTGCTTAGGAAAATCCTTTAATATTTCATGAAAAGCCCTCAAAATCACTTTTATTCTAAGTCTAAGCGATGAAAGTATAATAATGCCATTTACTTTTGAATCTTCACTTTCTTGGTTATATTTAAGTATTTTGAGTTTACATTGTTCCCTTGTCATATTAACTCTAATTCTATTTATTAACTTCTTATTGAAATAACCTTGTCCTATGTATATAAATCTTTTTATAGTAATATCCCCAAAACCCTTATATTATGAATTTTTAGCCAAAAGTATTTAATTCCTATTTTATTCAAATTAAAAACCCACAATATACCCCCTTTTGGCTAAAATATAACATTAATATTATTCCCGCCCCCCTACAGTAAATAAATCGTATTGATTTAATTATTGTATAAATAAAAATATATGAAAAAGCGTTTAAACGTATTATATATGTTTAAAAATAAAAATAAAATAAATCCCGGCCATCCACCATACCAGGGATTAATTAATCCACATGATTAATTAATAACCGACCCCAGCCAATCGAATTCCACCCGATGGGTTTAATTAACAGTTAATTACATTGGGTCTACGTCGTTAATTCCCCGCCATCTCCCTGTCCCGTCGACCATCCGATCGACCCATCAAAGATCTACGGCCCTCATCCATTTCGCTGGCCATCCACGTACGAAAGATAACGCGTAATGGCCAAGCGGTTTTCAACCAGTGTCGTGCTACGTGTCAGTCGTTGTATCGCATCGCTGCCCTTCCACCTAAAATCGCCTTCCCTCATAAGCGGTGCGATACAAACCACTTACCACCTTTCCGCTCGTGACATGTCCACTGTACCATGCTGACGTCATCCAATAAAATAATAAAAAATTCCACCACCCATTTACTTTGTGAATAAAACAAAATAAGCCCGTGTTTTTCATTTTTTCATTCGCAGAGAACGACTACACTTCCATGCATGGTAATTCAAAATTTTCATAGTTGAAGACCGCCAACCTTTGCCTCGTCTAAGAAAATTGCATTCAAGCATTCAAGAAATCATTCGCCTTATCCAGTACCTGTTTGAAACCAGCGTCATCCTCAGAGAAACAGCTATTTACCCTAGAAAATCCCACTAAACTCTGTAATAAACCTTATTTTCGTACTCTTTCACTAAAGCAGGTTCAAGCTTGATTGTTAATTCATTTCTAAAATCCTGAGAAGTGTAATTATATTCCCAAAACTTGCAATTGCACCTGTTTTCCCGTCAAAACCCGAATTTCCATTTTTTAATCCACAAGAACCAAAAATGGAAGTTCCTATGGCTTTAAACGTAGCACTGTTGAATGCCCCTCACAAAGACTTGGATTATTTACCTTTAGCCGATATGGATTTTCAAATTAAATACCTGGGTATCAGTGGGAATCCCCTTCGAATATTTTTTCGCTGCAGAGACAATTATTTGAATGGTTCTGACATAATTGGACTCTGGGAATCCAATATGCCCATGTACCTTCTCCCAGCAGTCCGTATCTTCCCTGAAATCATCCTTCTTTTCCATGCCAACTATGATCCTAACCAAAGAGCAGTCTTATCCCCAAGTCAAGATATCCTCTTCCCAATAACTGCTCAATCCATAAATGAGATGCTACATTTCCAACCTGGTCAAGCCCTCACTGCTCTGTACATGGATGAATTACTTGAGAAGTCTACCCAATTGTCCCATGAAGATTTAAACCGTCTTTGTCAGACTTTCATGCTGCCAGAGCATCAGCCTAAAGGCCCTCCCCCTTATGGCCACACCTATTTTACTGATGAGGGCAGACTTATTTTAAACATGATATCTTCAATAATGGGTTTTAATACTAGTGAGTTTGTTGACCAATTGACCCTAGTATTATTGTCTATTTTTACCCCGGGACAGCCTCCTGCTGTTAAGTATGACTTTGCATCTTATATTGCTAACAAAATCCATGATCAACTCATGAGATTTGGAAATGAGAGAGTATTCAAATATTCTTCCTTCATATATCATATCATGATATACTATCAGTCAGAAAGTTTGCCTTTCCATATTCAGAAACTTGATGCTAAAGGAAACCCTAGGTCAGTTATCTTTCGGTCTGCTATCACCCATCATTATTCTGATTCTCCTTACTCCTACAATGAGTTTATTGATCTGTTTGTACATCCAGCAACCACTTTGTTAACTGGAATTTATCCTCCCAGAGTCAGTAATGAAATCAAGAGAACCCTTCAACTCTCAAAACAATATAAAGTGGGAGATTGGTACTTATATCAGAATTATACTGAAATTAGGATTTATGGATGTGAATTGTGTCCATTCAAGTTACCCAGATATGTTCCAATGAGACTTTTTGCACTTGAGTATTTCAGACAGATGAACAATTCAGATATAGTTCATTTCTGTAATGCCAAGAAGAAGGCGCAACTCAGGATAAAGAGCCAATTAGGTCCCTTTGTGTGTAATTCTAGGGAAGCTGGGAAAGAAGCCGAAAGGATTTTAGAAGACTACCTCAAATTACAAAAGAGTTTCTACTGGGCACCCTATGATCCATATAGCTTTATTTGTGACAGAAGAATGAAAAACAAATTATCTCCATACATTCATTTTAGGATGCCAGAAATTGAACAATATGCAAATACAAATGAATGGGTGGAAGGAACTTTGGTAGAGCAAGATAATGAGCAGGTCAATATTGATAATGTAATGAAAGACCTTGAAAAGATACTTGACCTGGACTCTCTTGGGCAGGTACAGACAGCAGGACCTTCTTCAGCAGGAACTTCACAACAACATTTGCAGGAGATCAGTACAGTGGCAGTAGAATCAAAAGGAAAAGAAAAAGAACCGGACATACAAGTAATTGAAAAGTTCACAATGACAGAGAAACCAAAGACATATAAAGAACAAGGTCAGGCACAAATCTCTCCCGTTCAAACCCATCCAGTAGAAATTTCAATTTTGCAGACTCCATTAAATATGGAAAAGGGAAAAAAGAGAGAAGCTGAAGCTGCTACCCCTCTCACTGGATCTTCACAACAGCCTCAGGCCAAAAGACAAAAATTGAATATTCCTCCAGAAGGAGAATCTATTGATGAAATCCTTGATAGTCAAGGACCAGAACAATTGGGAAGTCAACAAACAGGTACAGTCAGTGAAGCATCCACTACCTCACAAAGGAAAGAGCTACAGAAGCAACAGAGTGTTGAAATATCTTCTTTCAAAACACCAGTTAAAGATACAAGAGATATAAAGAAGACATTTATCAATATCAAGGCCAGGAATGATCCACTGAGAATTCAAGTATATAATCAATATCTGAAAATGGCTCCAAAGAATCAAGAAAGATTGATGTCAGGTTTTGACATCCAACAGGGCAAAATGTTAATGAGCCATTTCAAACCTAAGGTGCAACAACCCCAAACAGCTGCTGATTATATTAGGACAAATTTTGAAGTCCTAGCAAAGGACATCCATCCTTTAGACCAAATTGAATTACATAAGCAGACTGGTGAAATGATCTATTCTACTTTGACTGATAAGGCAATGGCAGCTCACAGGTTACAGGATTCTTTGGAGAACACCAATACACAGTTACAGCTTGAAAATGCTTCTTCTCAAGCCAAAGACAACAGGATAAAAACATTGGAAGAAATAATAATTGGTTTGGGACACAATCCAAAGGATGTCAAAGGTATAGAAGCTCTAATCAAGAAAAAAGATGATGACATTGCTGCTTTGAGAAAGTAGTTGAAATTGCCAGCCTCCAGACATCCTCAAACTGAAGAAATAATCAAGAAGAATTCTGAAGAAGAAATGATGGAGTTGCTCTTAAAAATGAATGAGCAACTGATTGAAACAGAAAAAGAACTGGAACAAGATTTAAAAGACAAGCAGTCCAATGTTCCAGTATCTACATCAGTGGTTATCACAGGTACAACAAGTCAACCAACAGGTCAGCCAGCAAAGCCATCACAGGTAAATTCTTCAATTTTGAGTACAGAGGAATTAATAAAGCAAATGAATGACTTGAAACTACAAGTAACAGAACTTCAGCACACAAAGTTACAGCTTATTAGTTTGGAACAGAAATATGATCTTTCAAAAATGACTGTTGCTGACAAAACAAGGGAAGTTAAAAAGTTGGAAAAATTGGTAAAAGCTTTGGAAATGGATCTCACATTGGAGAAACCTTTAAGAGAAATAAATCACATTCTTTGGGATGATATTATTCAGTCAATAAAAGATATCTGGTCCTCAGTCCAGATAATATACGAGCAGAATGATTTGGTCAAAGTAGCTCTGGATGAAGTTGAGAATACACGAGCCGAATTAGGAAATAGGCCTGAGGAAGCCAATCAGCTCATACAATTCCTAAACACCCAAACCAGATAGCAACTTGCAGATGTGGGTATTCAGGACAGAACTGCAACGATCTTGGAGATAAAAAGATTTTTTACTAAAAGGACTCTTATGCAAAACTTATAACGAAGGTGTTTTGACATGCAAAGTGAAATCATTGCTTTCAGAGAAAGGTTTAATGTTTTATTGAATAAAGGGTTGCCCAGCCCTATGGTTTCAAAAGATAAAATAATGGACCTGGAAACTTATGTTAAGAAATTGGACGTACATGCTCACAATCATTTCATTGCTAGTTCCTCAACCATTTCAGCAGAAGCAACATTACCTACAGGAAGGAATCTTCATGACAGATTAGAGAATTTGTTTTATCTGGAACATGAAGTAAGACATTTGTTTCCTAATCAGCCTAATTTCTTCAGATATACCGAGGCTGATGAAACACTAACGAAGCTTCAACGGACCAAAATAGCAGAAGATAAATGGTGGGAAGATTTGTTGGAACTTTTCTAAAATTTATCCTTATATCAAATTTTTCCTATTTACTACAGTATAAGGGATAAAGGGACAAACGAAGGTGAAAGAGTATCAGTTCAGTTGAAAGTGTATCAGTAAAAAAAAAGAGTATCAGTGAAGCAAGTCAGTTAGAACAAAATTACTGAAGAGGAAAACGAAGAGCTAAAATATAGGTCCTGCCTCCAGCACATTCTCAAAAGGAGGAAACAGCACAACATTAGTTGCTTCTTTGTCTTATCTATGAGACCATCTATCTCTATTTTTATTGTAACTTATTTGTGATTCATCTTAGATTATATCTCGTTTTTTTAAGAGATATTTTGTATGATTTTTTGTATAAATAAGCCCTCAATCGGATTATTGAGGGTGGATTCTTCTACTTTGCTGTAACATTGACTTTTGGAATAAAGTTCTTTTGGAGAAATTTCTTTGTGGCTTGCTAGATGATGAATTGAAGCTCAAGACTTTTTGCAAGATTCATGTGTCAGAATACAGTTCAATAAGTCATTTCTATCCTTTGTTTTAAGTGTTATATATGTTTACTATATCACTGTGTTTCATTTCTGAATAATTAACATAAAAAGATCAAATCAGAAATTTCTTAAGTGTACTCTGATTTCAATTTTTATTATTCTAAATGTTTTCTTCTAAACCGGTTATAAACAATGAATTCTTAATTTCTCTTGTTTCTCTGGTTTAAGCATTTGATTACTTAGTAAAGAATTCTTAATTGCTCTTTATTGGTAATCACTCACTTTCCCTCGTTTAAACATGTTGAAAGATTCTTAATTTCCTTTCATCCATTTAAAAAATCCATTCCATTCACTTTAATATCCAAAATTGTTCTTTGTTTGGCTATCTTGCCCTGCAAAGCCATCTTTAGTATAAAAACTTTATCCAGTAAAGCCATCCTTTCGACTCCATAGCCCAATGGCCTGAAATACTCAATCTTGCCCTTAGTTGGAGGATTCCACCATTCAAATTCAAACAAAAACCCTGGACTTATAACTAGCCTAATATTTTCTAGAAAACAAAGCTATATTTTAAAGAGAGAGCCCTCTCTGGATACAGATTGGCTAGATTCTGTATCTGAAGGTTGGTTTGTGGTTACCTCGGACCCCTTTCCTCTTCCAACAACTTCAAGGAAAATCTGAGTGATAACATAGTGGCGACCATACTAGGGATCTGAATATCTTTAATGTCACTATTGTTTGCTTATAAGCTATAGACAGAGCCTGAAGATCAGCCAGGTAGCCTTTGAAATGCTTTTGCTCTGCAATTGCACAGTAAATAAACGCTGCTTCAGTCTATCTCTGGTTTAGCTCAATAACTGAACTTTGGTTTCAAACATTCAATCAGATTCTCTAGTTCAATAAATCTTTGAGAAAATTTTAAATAAAAATCTTTAATTTCTTGGAGAATTTGTCGAAGTTGTATTTTCATTCCATTTAAAACAAAAAACCAAAAATATAAATTTTAGGAAAACTGGCTTCAGAAAGGACTCGGTATACTAGATCTAATCCTGATCCAAATCCACCACCTGTATTCGAAAATCCGAATCTGATTCCTAGGATTCTTAGAAGTCAAGAAAGCTCTGAAAAAGAAAGTCAAGAAAGCTCTGGAAGTTCTCGACCTCTTTATAGATCAGCTTCCTATCCTGTAAAGTGGATTTATTTTGATGAAGAACCTTTTGACGAGCGATTTGAAACATCTTTATTTGTGAATTTTTCAGAAACTGAATTGTCCAGACTGGTTCCGGACCCATTATTTCTTGAATATTTACAATTGAAATTTGTTTCATTTCATCTTGATAGACATTTGCAAAATTCCATTCAATCTGAACAAACCTTTGAAGAAACTTCAAACATTTCTGTAATTACTACAGCTTCCCCAAGATCGTCTATTTTTCCCCAAACTTCTCAAACACAAGCTACTTCTTCTTCACCTCAAGACTATCAGAGTAAAATCACCCCTTTTGATGGTTCTAGTACTTACACTGCTCAACAACATACCAAAAGGATGACAGATTACTTTGAATTTTATGAAATAGACGTTGATGATGTTTGAATGAGAATTTTTGTCCAGAGTCTTATTGGGGAAGTCAGGACATGGTTTAGGGCTCTTGCTCCAAACAGTATTGCTGATTTACCAGCCCTCTATAGTGCATTTTTAAATAGATGGGAGAAGAAGAAAGACCCTCTTCAAATCCTATCTGACTTTGGAAAATTGAAGAGAGCACCTAATGAAGCAGTGCAAGATTATATCATTAGATTCAACGAAGCCTACAACGTTGTTCCCCAAAATCTTAGACCCCCTCCGGATTTAGTACTGGTTAAATTCCCTGATGGGTTTGATTCTGACATAGCATATTCACTTAGGGAAAGAGCTCCCCAAACCCTAGAAGAGATACAAAGCATAGTTGTTAGTGTTGAAGCTAACCTCATAGAAAAACGAGCTAGAGCTAGAGCTGAAAGAAGGATGCCTATCAATGAAGAGCCTTCAGCTTTTGAAAGAAAGCTGGATGCAATTATTAAAGGGATGGAAAGACTGGGAGACAGAGTAGAGACAATCGAAAGAAAGTCTTCTGGCGATGGTCAAAATGTTGTTACAAAACCAAACTTTAGAAGAAATCAAAACCAAAATACTGGGAAAAATGTTCCTGACCAAAACATCAGGCCACCATTCCAGGAAAATTTTGTTGAAGGTTCATCTTCTGAGGAACCAACGGAGGATGTTGAAATAAATAATGTAACTAAGAACAAAAATGAACCAGAAGTTTTCCTATCTCAAGATGATCAAGAAAATCATATTCTTGAAACATTTCAAACTCATTCAGGAGAAACTTTTGATTTTAAAGAAGGATATGATTCTGCAATTTATGAATTTCATAAACAATACAATTTGAGAAGCAGACGGATTGACGTGCCAGAGAATAGCAAACATAAAGTTGTAAAATAAAACATCAAAGGTAAAACTAACACTCCTCCTGTACAAATTCTTTCTAGAGCAAGTCCTAACCCCGCAAATCCAATAATTGAAGATGTGTCTGATAATCAACCAAATAATAAACAACTTTCTAATACTTTTTCTCCCGTAGGAAATGTATAAGAACCAGCACAAGTTAATTCAGAAACACCTTCAACTCATAACCCCACTCATGAAAAAGAGAAAAACACTGAAGACCCAAAAAACAGAGAAAATCCAACTGTTCAAAATACTAGAGCTCAAACAGAAAAATCTTTCAATCTAGAAACTGAAATAGGAAAATTAAAGATAGTTGTTCCATTAGCAGAATTAGCTAAACATGATTTCTATAGAAGCCAAATCAGCAGATCCCTTAACATTACTGGAATGGATGATTCAGTAAATGTTTTTTATGGTCAACCCAAACTACTTTTTGGCCCTGAAGTAAATGGAAAACCAGAAAGTGGAGGAACTCCTCCATTTTATGTGAGTTTGAACGTACATGAAAAAATACTTCATAACGCCATGTTTGATTCTGGAGCGTCTCACAATTTAGTGCCCAAGGCTATGATGGAAAGATTAAACCTAGACATTACCAAACCATATAAAGATATTTTTTCTTTTGATTCAAGTCAGGTAAGATGTTTAGGTTTGATTAAAGATTTGTGTGTTACTTTGGTGCAATACCCTGCGAAATCTATTCTGATGGATATAGTAGTTGCAGATATTCCTCCTAAATATGGTATGTTGTTGTCCAGATCTTGGGGTGCCAAACTTGGAGGATCTCTTCAACTAGATATGTCATATGCTACTATTTCAGTATTTGGTCAGCCTAAAAGACTATACAAAGAGACCTTGATGAAATATTTAGTCAGTAGCCATGAGAAGCCTGAAAACTTCCCTGTCTATTCAGTTCATTCTAATATGGACTCTTTCATCCTTTACAATGTTGAATTGGACCTTCCTACTGAACTAGAAGCACCAGAAACAGAAACTGCAACTAAATCTACTGTTCAAATCGAAGAAATTTTTGAAAACAAAGAAACATCAAACATTCAAGAAATACCAGAAAAAATTGAAAAACCAGAGCTCCCTGTTAAGAAACATGTTAAAACAGTTGATGAAGATTATGAAGATGAAATTCTGTGGCATTTAGAATTTGATGGTTCAATAAATAAGTTAGGAGCAGGAGCTGGAATTTGGATACATAACATTGAAAATGATCACGCCGAAGGCCATGCTTATAGATTGAACTTTAGATGCACTAATAATATGGCAGAGTATGAAGCTCTTTTGCTAGGGCTTAAACATGTCAAAAAGTTAGGAGCAATTAGAGTATCAATCATAGGAGACTTTGAGTTAATTATTCAACAGATTAATGGTGAATGTTCAACAAAAGACCCCAGATTAAAGCAATACAGAGAAACAGTTATGGAAATTCTCAACACTTTCCTACAAGCTCAATTTGCCAAAATTCCTAGAAAACAAAATTTGCATGCTCACAGTCTTGCAATGTTCGCTAGCACATGTAAATTACCTTTTGGACCTAATCATCAGTTCACAGCTGAGATTAGACATAGACCTGCTATACCGGATAATCTTATGAATTGGCAAGTGTTTGTAAATAATAATCAGATTAATAATTTTTTGACCTTAGAAAATGAGTTCTCTAACAGTAGTATAGATGAAGACACAACAATCAATGAATCTGATCAAATAGATGAACAAGAAACGGATATTTCAGAAGAGACTGCAATTCACATGCTTCACCCAACTAAATTCACTAAAAAAGATATGCAGGATTTGAAACAAATGGAAATCGATGAGATTATAGAAGATGAATCTGAAATTATTAATCTGAAAGATAATCATTTACCCAAAGGATTAACTCCTTTGGAAGATCTTTTTGACTCAAATGACATTCCACTAAAACCCAAAATGGAACCGTTAAACGCTGATATTGAAGAATTCAATTTGGGAACTGAAGAAAATCCCAAGATGGTTAAGCTATCTAAATCCCTGCCAGAGGATCAAAAGGTTAAATATGTTGAAATTTTAAAATAATTCCAGGATGTTTTTGCCTGGAGTTATGAAGATCTTAAATCATATGATACATCAATAATTCAACATACAATACCTTTGAAACCAGATCAGAAACCATTCAAACAGAAACTTAGAAGAATCAACCCTGTGCTTCTACCTTCAATTGAAAAAGAAATTAAAAGAATGTATGAAGCAGGAATAATTGCTCCTATTAGGTTTTCTGAATGGGTTTCTAATTTAGTACCAACAAGGAAGAAAACTGGAGAGATTAGACTATGTGTCGATTTGAGAAATTTAAACAAAGTTTCTTTAAAAGATAACTATCCTTTGCCTAAAATGGACCATATCTTACAAAGGGTAGTAGGATCTTCAAGGATTTCTCTTCTGGATGGATTCTCAGGATACAACCAGATTATGCTTCATCCTGACGATCAAGACAAAACAGCATTTACAACACCATGGGGTACTTTTAAATATGTTAAGATGCCATTTGGACTCAAAAATGTAGGGGCAACCCTTCAAAGAGCAATGGACATTGCATTTGCCAAAGAAATTCACGATTTTCTAGTTATTTATCTAGATGATTTAACTGTTTTTTCCAAAACAGATCAGCAACATTTAGATCATCTAAGAGAAGTGTTTATAAAATGCAGAAAGTATGGTATTTCTTTAAATCCGAAAAAATCATTGTTTGGTATTGAAGAAAGAAAACTACTAGGTCACATTATTTCTAAATATGGCATTAGAATTGATCCTGAAAGAATACAAGCCATTTTGCAGATACCTCATCCCAGGAATATTAAAGAACTTCAAACTTTCATAGGAAAGATCAATTTTTTGAGAATATTCATTTCTAGTCTAGCTGAATTACTTAGATTACTCACTAACATGTTAAGAAAGGATTCGAGTATTCAATGGATAGTTGAAGCCAAGCAATCATTTGAAGAAATCAAAATGGCTTTAACCAGAACACCAGTTCTTACCAGCCCAAAATTTGATAGAGATTTCATATTTTTTTCATTTGCTTTTGAACATACAGTTGCAGCAGTTTTATTACAAAAAGATGATCAAGGATGTGAAAAACCTATAGCCTTTTTTAGTAAAGCACTTAGAGATGCATTATTGAAATACAATATCATGGAGAAACAAGCTTTTGCACTTGTGAAAGCAATTAAAGATTTCAGAGTTTATATATTGTATTCTCATGTGATAGCTTATGTACCTAATGTTGTCGTTAAAGACATCTTAACTCAAGATGGTATTGAAGGCAAAAGAGGTAAATGGATAGCTACCATATTAGAATATGATATTGAAATAAGACCTACAAAACTCATAAAGGGACAAGGTTTGGCTCAACTCATGACTGAAACAAATTTCCAAGCCCTGAACATTAATGAACTGGATGACGACCAGGAGATGGCGACTCCACAAATCAGTCAGGCCTTTTTAGACTCACCTTGGTACGCTGATATTATTTATGTTTTGTTAAACCTGCAAGCTCCTCCAGGGTTATCCAGAACGAAACAAAGGTTTTTGAAAATGACATCTTTAAAGTATTGTATTTTAGATAATGCTCTTTTTTGGAAGAATCATGATGGAATTCTATTAAATCGTTTATTAAAAGATGAAGCTGACAATGTTCTCAATGAATTCCATGCAGGAGATTGTGGTGGACACCTATACTGGAAGTCAACTGCAGATAAAATCTTAAGGGCTGGTTTTTATTGGCCAACCTTGTTTTCAGATGTTAAGAGATTCGTAACTGCTTGCCATAAGTGTCAGATCTTTGAAGGCAAGAGAAAATTGTTACCTTTACCATTAAAACCAATTTCCATCGAGAGACCCTTTCAACAATGGGGACTGGATTTTATTGGAGAAATCCATCCCCCTTCTTCTGGGCAACACAGATGGATCCTCACTACCACAGATTACTTTACTAAATGGATTGAAGCTATCCCATCTAGACTAGCCAATGATTCTGTAATTATAGGATTCTTAGAAACCAATATACTTTCAAGATTTGGCTATCCTGAAAAAATTGTAACTGAATGTTGCTGCTTTCAAGTCTAAGAAAATGATTATTTTCTGCAATAAATATCACATCACTTTAGGCCATTCAACAGCCTATTATCCTCAGGTTAATGGACTGCCTGAATCTTCCAATAAAAGCCTCATTAATATCATTAAAAAATTGTTGGAAGAGAATAAGAAGAATTGGCATAAGAAACTTACCAATGCATTATGGGCAGACAGACTTACTACCAAAAAATCAATTGGGACCAGTCCATATGAATTAGTTTATGGTATTGAGGCTAGATTTCCATCATCCTTGGGAATTCCTGTAATGAAGTTACTTCAGGAGGCTCAAGTAGAACCAAATGATATTCAGAGAAGAATAAATCAAACAATTCACTTGCAGCAGACCGGACAAGAAGTGTATCAACGATCCCAAGTTTTGCAAGAAAAGTTAAAGAAAATGTTTGACAAAAGGACTAAAGCAGAAGATTTTCAACTGGGAGACAAAGTTCTAAGATGGGATTCCAGAAGGGAAGATAAAGGGAAACATGGGAAATTTGATTTCTTATGGGACCTTACATCATTCATGCTTTACAGGGAAATAACACATATTTTTTGAAAAATTTGGATGGTGCAGAAGCTAAGGAAGGACCAGTCACTGGTCGAATGCTAAAACACTACTTTGATCCTATTTACTAGGATGTTCTAATTTTTTTAACATGTACATAATATATCCTTTCTAATGCATCAGTTTTTATTGGATGTTGACTTGCTAAAGTCGAAGCCTGAAGTGAAGGCCCTAAGCTTCAGAAGTTTCACTATCATACATACAATAAAGCAAACAGAAGAAAGATATTCCATGGTTCAGTTAAAGGCATTTTGAGGCATCTGACCTGCTGTTCTTGGCTTTTCACCAGGAAAAGCCATCCCCAAGTGGAGCCAGTGTTAGACTCCTATACCAATAGGTGTCATTTTTCATGATTGACTTGTTGAACTATGCAATATGTTCAAACCTTTTTCTTGTTGCAAAGGTGTTCCATATTCTTTAAAAATCAAAAAATTTTAAAAAAATGTAAAGAGGGTATACCCTAAAAGAAAAATCAAAGGGTGAAAAAATAAAATTGGCCAAAAAAGTAAAAGAAAATGAACCCCACCAAAAGAAAGGCCAAGGAAAGTGTGCAAGTCTAAATGCCACTACTTTTTGCTCTGATGTAATAAACAAAATTGTGTGCATCTTGTCAAATATTTTCCACAATTTATGAAGAGTCAAACAGTTTAAACTTGACTCATTCATTTTTCATTTTCATGTTGTAGAATAGAGAATAAATATCTGGCCAAACAGTTTAATCTTGGCAGATAAGTAGATAGGTAGAGTAAATAAAAGGAGCTCAACAGTTTAATCTGAGTCCTTGGATGTAATAAGTATAGACTTAGATAGGTTTTCCATGTAAAAGAAAAGAAGATTGATAAGAGTTTGCCAGTCTAAGTGCACCCTAATAAAGAAGAGAAAATGGTAGGGTAAAGTAAGTAGGGTAGGTAGATATTGTTGCAGAATTACATGTGATGAATGATGGTTCTATATGTGTTCAATTTTACTTTCATCACAAGTGCAAAAGCAGATACTACATTGGAAAAGTTCACAGCAAAGCAAAGTCAAGATTATTAACTTCGCCTTCATTTTTTCCTAAAGATTTCACTAATTTCCCCTAAGTGCCAGGGTATTTGAAGATTAGAGGGGCTCAAGGCATTTCCTTGACTTTTGGAGGGACCGCACCCTCGGCCCAATAATTGAAAAAACCTAAGTACTTGAAATCATCCATTATCACATTCATTCACCTCTCAAAAATCTTTTTCCAAGTAAAATTCCATTTTGCTTAGGAAAATCCTTTAATATTTCATGAAAAGCCCTCAAAATCACTTTTATTCTAAGTCTAAGCGATGAAAGTATAATAATGCCATTTACTTTTGAATCTTCACTTTCTTGGTTATATTTAAGTATTTTGAGTTTACATTGTTCCCTTGTCATATTAACTCTAATTCTATTTATTAACTTCTTATTGAAATAACCTTGTCCTATGTATATAAATCTTTTTATAGTAATATCCCCAAAACCCTTATATTATGAATTTTTAGCCAAAAGTATTTAATTCCTATTTTATTCAAATTAAAAACCCACAATATACCCCCTTTTGGCTAAAATATAACATTAATATTATTCCCGCCCCCCTACAGTAAATAAATCGTATTGATTTAATTATTGTATAAATAAAAATATATGAAAAAGCGTTTAAACGTATTATATATGTTTAAAAATAAAAATAAAATAAATCCCGGCCATCCACCATACCAGGGATTAATTAATCCACATGATTAATTAATAACCGACCCCAGCCAATCGAATTCCACCCGATGGGTTTAATTAACAGTTAATTACATTGGGTCTACGTCGTTAATTCCCCGCCATCTCCCTGTCCCGTCGACCATCCGATCGACCCATCAAAGATCTACGGCCCTCATCCATTTCGCTGGCCATCCACGTACGAAAGATAACGCGTAATGGCCAAGCGGTTTTCAACCAGTGTCGTGCTACGTGTCAGTCGTTGTATCGCATCGCTGCCCTTCCACCTAAAATCGCCTTCCCTCATAAGCGGTGCGATACAAACCACTTACCACCTTTCCGCTCGTGACATGTCCACTGTACCATGCTGACGTCATCCAATAAAATAATAAAAAATTCCACCACCCATTTACTTTGTGAATAAAACAAAATAAGCCCGTGTTTTTCATTTTTTCATTCGCAGAGAACGACTACACTTCCATGCATGGTAATTCAAAATTTTCATAGTTGAAGACCGCCAACCTTTGCCTCGTCTAAGAAAATTGCATTCAAGCATTCAAGAAATCATTCGCCTTATCCAGTACCTGTTTGAAACCAGCGTCATCCTCAGAGAAACAGCTATTTACCCTAGAAAATCCCACTAAACTCTGTAATAAACCTTATTTTCGTACTCTTTCACTAAAGCAGGTTCAAGCTTGATTGTTAATTCATTTCTAAAATCCTGAGAAGTGTAATTATATTCCCAAAACTTGCAATTGCACCTGTTTTCCCGTCAAAACCCGAATTTCCATTTTTTAATCCACAAGAACCAAAAATGGAAGTTCCTATGGCTTTAAACGTAGCACTGTTGAATGCCCCTCACAAAGACTTGGATTATTTACCTTTAGCCGATATGGATTTTCAAATTAAATACCTGGGTATCAGTGGGAATCCCCTTCGAATATTTTTTCGCTGCAGAGACAATTATTTGAATGGTTCTGACATAATTGGACTCTGGGAATCCAATATGCCCATTTACCTTCTCCCAGCAGTCGACAATTATTTGAATGGTTCTGACATAATTGGACTCTGGGAATCCAATATGCCCATGTACCTTCTCCCATCAGTCCGTATCTTCCCCGAAATCATCCATCTTTGCCATGCCAACTATGATCCTAACCAAAGAGAAGTCTTATCCCCAAGTCAAGATGTCCTCTTCCCAATAACTGCTCAATCCATAAATGAGATGCTACATTTCCAACCTGGTCAAGCCCTCACTCCTCTGTACATGGCTGAATTACTTGAGAAGTCTACCCAATTGTCCCATGAAGAGTTAAACCATCTTTGTCAAACTTTCATGTTGCCACAGCATCAGCCTAAAGGCCCTCCCCCTTATGGCCACACCTATTTTACTGATGAGGGCAGACTTATTTTAAACATGATATCTTCAATAATGGGTTTTAATACTAGTGAGTTTGTTGACCAATTGACCCTAGTATTATTGTCTATTTTTACCCCGGGACAGCCTCCTGCTGTCAAGTATGACTTTACATCTTATATTGCTGACAAAATCCATGATCAATTCATGAGATTTGGAAATGAGAGAGTATTCAAATATTCTTCCTTCATATATCATCTCATGATATACTATCAGTCAGAAATTTTTCCTTTCCATATTCAGAAACTTGATGCTAAAGGATACCCTAGGTCAGTTATCTTTTGGTCCGCTATCACCCATCATTCTTCTGATTCTCCTTACTCTTACAATGCATTTATTGATCTGTTTTTACATCCAGAAACCACTTTGTTAACTGGAATTTCTCCTCCTAGAGTCAGTAATGAAATCAAGAGGGTCCTTCAACTCTCAAAACAATATAAAGTGGGAGATTGGTACTTATATCAAAATTATACTGAAATTAGGATTTATGGATGTGAATTGTGTCCATTCAAGTTACCCAAATATGTTCCAATGAGACTTTTTGCACTTGAGTATTTCAGACATATGAACAATTCAGATACAGTTCATTTCTGTAATGCCAAGAAGAAGGCGCAACTCAGGATAAAGAGCCAAGTAGGTCCCTTTGTGTGTAATTCTAGGGAAGCTGGGAAAGAAGCCGAAAGGATTTTAGAAGACTACCTCAAATTACAAAAGAGTTTCTACTGGGCACCCTATGATCCATATAGCTTTATTTGTGACAGAAGAATGAAAAACAAATTATCTCCATACATTCATTTTAGGATGCTAGAAATAGAACAATATGCAAATACAGATGAATGGGTAGAAGGAACTTTGGTAGAACAAGATAGTGAGCAGGTCAATATTGATAATGTAATAAGAGACCTTGAAAATATACTTGACCTGGACTCTCTTGGGCAGGTACAAACAACAGGACCTTCTTCAGCAGGAACTTCACAACAACATTTGCAGGAGATCAGTACAGTTGCAGTAGAATCAAAAGGAAAAGAAAAAGAACCGGACATATAGGTAATTGAAAAGTTCACAATGACAGAGCAACCAGAGACATCCAAAGAACAAGGTCAGGCAAAAATCTCTCCTGTTCAAACCAATCTAGTAGAAATGTCAATTTTGCAGACTCCATTAAATATGGAAAAGGGGAAAAAGAGAGAAGATGAAGCTGCTACTCCTCTCACTGGATCTTCACAACAGCCTCAGGCCAAGAGACAGAAATTGAATACTCCTCCAGAAGTTGAGTCTATTGATGAAATCCTTGATAGTGAAGGACCAAAACAATTGGACAGTCAACAAACGGGAACAGTCAGTGAAGCATCCACTACCTCGCAAAGGAAAAAGCTAAAGAAGCAACAAAGTGTTGAAATATCTTCTTTCAAAATACCAGTTAAAGATACAGGAGATATAAAGAAGACATTTATCAATATTAAGGCCAGGAATGATCCACTGAAAATACAAGTATATAATCAATATCTGAAAATGGCTCCAAAGAATCAAGAAAGATTGATGTCAGCTTTTGACATCCAATAGGGCAAAATGTTAATGAGCCATTTCAAACCCAAGGTGCAACAACCCGAAACAGCTGCTGATTATATTAGGACAAACTTTGAAGTCCTAGCAAAAGATATCCATCCTTTAGATCAAATTGAGTTACATAAGCAGACTGGGGAAATGATCTCTTCTACTTTGACTGATAAAGAAATGGCAGCTCACAGGTTACAGGATTCTTTGGAGAACACCAATACACAATTACAGCTTGAAAAGGCTTCTTCTCAAGCCAAAGATAGCAGGATAAAAACATTAGAGGAAATAATAATTGGTTTGGGTCACAATCCAAAGGATGTCAAAGGCATAGAAGCATTAATAAAGAAAAATATGATGACATTGCTGCTTTGAGAAAGAAGTTGAAATTGCCAGCCTCCAGACATCCTCAAACTGAAGAAGTAATAAAGAAGAATTCTGAAGAAGAAATGATGGAGTTGCTCTTAAAAATGAATGAGCAATTGATTGAAACAGAAAAATATCTGGAACAAGCTTTAAAAGACAAGTAGTCCAATGTTCCAGTATCTACAGCAGTGGTTATCACAGGTACAACAAGTCAACCAACAGATCAGCCAGTAGAGCCATCATAGGTAAATACTTCAACTTTGAGTACAGAGGAATTAGTAAAGAAAATGAATGACTTAAAACTTCAAGTAACAGAACTTCAGCACACAAAGTTACAGCTTATTAGTTTGGAACAGAAATATGATCTTTAAAAAATGATTGTTGCTGACAAAACAAGAGAAGTCAAAAAGTTGGAAAAATTGGTTAAAGCTTTGGAAAGGGATCTCACATTGGAGAAACCTTTAAGAGAAATAAATGAAATTCTTTGGGATGATATTATTCAGTCAATAAAAGATATCTGGTCCTCAATCCAGATAATATACGAGCAAAATGATTTGGTCAAAGTAGCTCTGGATGAAGTTGAGAATACAAGAGTAGAATTAGGAAATAGGCCTGAGGAAGCCAATCAGCTCATACAATTCCTAAACACCCAAACCAGATAGCAACTTGCAGATGTGGGTATTTAGGATAGAACTGCAAAAATCTTGGAGATAAAAAGAGTTTTTACTAAAAGGACTCTTATGCAAAACTTAGAACGAAGGTGTTTTGACATGCAAAGTGAAATCATTGCTTTTAGAGAAAGGTTTAATTTTTTATTGAATAAAGGGTTTCCCAGCCCTATGGTTTCAGAAGATAAAATAATGGACCTGGAAACTTATGTTAAGAAGCTGGACATACATGCTCACAATCATTTCATTGTTAGTTCCTCAACCATTTCAGCAAAAGCAACATTACCTACAGGAAGGAATCTTCATGACAGATTAGAGAATTTGTTATATTGGGAACATGAGGTAAGACATTTGTTTCCTAATCAGCCTAATTTCTTCAGATATACCAAGGCTGATGAAACATTAAGGAAGCTTCAACGGACCAAAATAGTAGAAGATAAATGGTGGGAAGATTTGTTGGAAATTTTGTAAAATTTATCCTTATATCAAATTTTTCCTATTTACTACAGTATAAGGGATAAAGGGACAAATGAAGGTCAAAGAGTATCAGTTCAGTTGAAAGTGTATCAGTAAAAACAAAGAGTATCAGTGAGGCAAGTCAGTTAGAACAAAATTACTGAAGAGGACAACGAAGAGCTAAAATATAGGTCCTGCCTCCAACACATTCTCAAAAGGAGGAAACAACACAACATTAGTTTCTTTTTTGTCTTATCTATGAGACCATCTGTCTCTATTTTTATTGTAACTTATTTGTGATTCATCTTAGATCATATCTCATTTTGTTAAGAGATATTTTGTATGATTTTTTGTATAAATAAGCCCTCAATCGGATTATTGAGGGTGGATTCTTCTACTTTACTGTAACATTGACTTTTGGAATAAAGTGCTTTTGGAGAAATTTCTTTGTGGCTTGCTGGATGATGAATTGAAGCTCAAGAATTTTTGCAGGATTCATGTGTCAGACTACAGTTCAATAAGTCATTTCTATCCTGTGTTTTAAGTGTTATATATGTTTACTATATCACTGTGTTTCATTTATGAATAATTAACAAAAAAAGATTAAATCAGAAATTTCTTAAATGTACTCTAATTTCAATTGTTATTGTTCTAAATGTTTTCTTCTAAACTGGTCATAAACAATGAATTCTTAATTGCTCTTGTTTCTCTGGTTTAAGCATTTGATTACTTAGTAAAGAATTCTTAATTGCTCTTTATTGGTAATCACTCACTTTCCCTCGTTTAAACGTGTTGAAAGATTCTTAATTGCCTTTCATCCATTTAAAAATCCATTCCATTCACTTTAATATCTAAAATTGTTCTTTGTTTTGGCTATCTTGCCCTGCAAAGCCATCTTTTGTGTAAAAACTTAATCCAGTAAAGCCATCTTTTCGACTCCATAGCCCAATGGCCTGAAATACTTAATCTTGCCCTCAGTTGGCGGATTCCACCATTCAAATTCAAACAAAACCCCTGGACTTATAACTAGCCTAATATTTTCTAAGAACAAAGCTAAATCATAAAGAGAGAGCCCTCTCTGGATACAGATTGGCTAGATTCTGTATCTGAAGGTTGGTTTGTGGTTACCTCGGACCCCTTTCCTCTTCCAACAACTTCAAGGAAAATCTGAGTGATAACATAGTGGCGACCATACTGGGGATCTAAATATCTTTATTGTCAATATTGTTTGCTTATAAGCTACAGATAGAGCCTGAAGATCAGCCAGGTAGCCTTTGAAATGCTTTTGCTCTGCAATTGCATAGTAAATAAATGCTGCTTCAGTCTATCTCTGGTTTAGCTTAATAACTGAACTTTAGTTTCAAACATTCAATCAGACTCTCTAGTTCAATAAATCTTTGAGAAAATTTTAATTAAAAATCTTAAATTTCTTGAAGATGTTGTAGAAGTTGTACTTTCATTTTATTTTAAAACAAAAAACCAAAAAATAAATCATCCAGAAAACTGGCTTCAGAAAGGATTCGTTATACCAGGTCAAATCTTGACCCTAACCCACCACCTATATTTGAGAAGCCAAATCTGATTCCCAGAATTATGAGAAGACAAGAGAGTCAGGGAAGCTCTGAAAGTTCCCAACCTCTTGTTAGATCACAATCTTGTCCTGTGAAGATTATTTATTTTGACGAAGAACCTTTTGATGAGCGATTCGAAACATCTTTATTCATAATTTTTTCTGAATCTGAGTTGTCTAAAACTGTTCCGGATCCATTATTTCTTGACGATTTGCAATTTGAATTTATCACTTCACATCTTAACAAGTATTTACAAAATTCCATCCAATCTGAACTGACCTTTGAAGAAACTTCAGACACTTCTGTGATTACTGCAGCTTCCCCAAGTTCATCTACTTTTCCCCAAACTTCTCAAACACAAGCCACTCCTTCTACTCCTCCACCCACTACTTCCAGACCATCATCACCTGTTATACCATTACACCTTCCAATGGCCAATAGATATGCTCCGTTAAGATTGCCAGGGAACCCTGCCGCTTTGCCTCCAAACTATGAGAGTAATATCACCCCTTTTGATGGTTCTGGTACTTACACTGCTCAACAACATACCAAAAGGATGACAGATTACTTTGAATTTTATGAAATAGACGCTGACGATGTACGAATGAGAATTTTTTTCCAGAGCCTTATTGGGGAAGTCAGGACATGGTTTAGGGCTCTTGCTCCAAACAGTATTGTTGACTTACCAGCCCTGTATAGGGAATTTTTAAATAGATGGGAGAAGAAGAAACACCCTCTTCAGATCCTATCTGACTTTGGAAAATTGAAAAGAGGACCTAATGAAGCAGTGCAAGATTATATCATTAGATTCAACGAAGCCTACAACGTTGTTCCCCAAAACCTTAGACCCCCTCTGGATTCAGTACTGGTTAAATTCCCTGATGGTTTTGACTCTGACATAGCATATTCACTTAGGGAAAGAGCCCCTCAAACTCTAGAAGAGATGCAAAGCATAGTTGTTAGTGTTGAAGCTAACCTCATAGAAAAACGAGCTAGAGCTAGAGCTGAAAGAAGGATGCCTATGAACGAACAGCCTTCGGCTTTCGAAAGAAAGATGGATGCAATTATTAAAGGGATGGAAATACTGGGAGACAGAGTAGAGACAATCGAAAGAAAGTCTTCTGGCGATGGTCAAAATGTTGTTAGAAACCCAAACTTCAGAAGAAATCAAAACCAAAATACTGGGAAAAATGTTCCTGACCAAAACATCAGGCCACCATTCCAGGAAAATTTTGTTGAAGGTTCATCTTCTGAGGAGCCAACTGAGGATGTTGAAATAAATAACTTGACTGAACACAAGAATGAACCAGAAGTTTTCCTATCTCAAGATGATCAAGAAAATCATATTCTTGAAACATTTCAAACTCATTCAGGAGAAACTTTTGATTTTAAAGAAGGATATGATTCAACAATTTATGAAGTTCATAAACAATACAATTTGAGAAGTAGACGGCTTGACGTGCCATAGAATAGAAAACAGAAAGTTGTAAAACAAAACATCAAAGGTAAAACTAACACTCCTCCTGTACAAATTCTTTCTAGAGCAAGTCCTAACCCCGCTAATCCAATAATTGAAGATGTGTCTGATAATCAACTGAATAATAAACAACTTTCCAATACTTTTCCTCCTGCAGGAAACACCAGTAGAAGTTAATTCAGAAACACCTTCAACTCATAATCCCACTCATGAAAAAGAGAAAAACATTGAAGACCCAAAAAATAGAGAAAATCCAACTGTTCAAAATACTAGAGCTCAAATAGAAAAATATTTCAATCTAGAAGCTGAAATAGGCAAATTAAAGATAGTTGTTCCATTAGCAGAATTAGCTAAACATGATGTCTATAGAAGCCAAATCAGTAGATCCCTTAACATTACTGGAATGGATGATTCAGTAAATGTTTTTGATGATCAACCCAAACTACTTTTTGGCCCTGAAGTAAATGGAAAACCAGAAAGTGGAGGAACTCCTCCATTTTATGTGAGTTTGAACGTACATGACAAAATAATTCATAATGCCATGCTTGATTATGGAGCGTCTCACAATTTAATGCCCAAGGCTGTGATGGAAAGATTAAATCTAGACATTACCAGACCATATAAAGATCTTTTTTCTTTTGATTCAAGTTAGGTGAGATGTTTAGGTTTGATTAAAGATTTGTGTGTTACTTTGGTGCAATACCCTGCGAAATCTATTCTGATGGATATAGTAGTAGCAGATATTCCTCCCAAATATGGTATGTTGTTGTCCAGATCCTGGGGTGCCAAACTCGGAGGATCTCTTCAATTAGATATGTCATATGCTACTATTTCAGTGTTTGGTCAACCTAAAAGACTATACAGAGAGACCTTGATGAAATATTTATTTAGTAGTCAGGAGAAACCTGAAAACTTCCATGTCTACTCAGTACATTCTGATATGGACTCTTTTATCCTTTATAATGCTGAATTTGACCTTCCTACTAAACTAGAAGCACCAGAAATAGAAACTGCAAATAAGTCTACTGTTCAAATCGAAGAAATTTTTGAAAACAAAGAAACATCAGACATTCAAGAAATACCAGAAAAAATTGAAAAACCAGAGCTCCCTGTTAAGAAACATGTTAAAACAATTGATGAAGATTATGAACATGAAATTCTGTGGCATTTAGAATTTGATGGTTCAGTAAATAAGTTAGGAGCAGGAGCTGGAATATGGATACATAACGTTGAAAATGATCATGCTGAAGGCCATGCTTATAGATTGAACTTTAGATGCACTAATAATATGGTACAGTATGAGGCTCTTTTGCTAGGGCTTAAACATGTCAAGAAATTAGGAGCAATTAGAGTATCAATCATAGGAGACTCTGAGTTAATTATTCAACAAATCAATGGTGAATGTTCAACAAAAGACCCCAGATTAAGACAATACAGAGAAACAGTTGTGGAAATTCTCAACACTTTTCTACAAGCTCAGCTTGCCAAAATTCCTAGAAAACAAAATTTGCATGCTCACAGTCTTGCAATGTTCGCTAGCACTTGTAAATTACCTTTTGGACCTAATCATCAGTTCAAAGCTGAGATTAGACATAGACCTGCTATACCGGATAATCTAATGAATTGGCAAGTGTTTGTAAATAATAATCAGATTAATAATTTTTTGACCTTAGAAAATGAGTTCTCTAACAGTAGTATAAATGAAGACACAACAATCAATGAATCTGATCAAATAGATGAACAAGAAACAGATATTTCAGAAGAGACTGCAATTCACATGCTTCACCCAACCAAATTCACTAAAAAATATATGCAGGATTTGAAACAAATGGAATTCGATGAGATTATAGAAGATGAATATGAAATTATTAATCTGAAAGATAATCATTTACCCAAAGGATTAACTCCTTTGGAAGATCTTTTTGACTCAAATGACATTCCACTAAAACCCAAAATGGAACCGTTAAAAGCTGATATTGAAGAATACAATTTGGGAACTGAAGGAAATCCCAAGATGGTTAAGTTATCTAAATCCCTGCCAGAGGATCAAAAGGATATATATGTTGAACTTTTAAAAGAATTCCAGGATTTTTTTTCCTGGAGTTATGAAGATCTTAAATCATATGATACATCAATAATTCAACATACAATACCTTTGAAACCAGATTAGAAACCATTCAAATAGAAACTTAGAAGAATCAACCCTATGCTTCTACCTTCAATTGAAAAAGAAATTAAAAGAATGTATGAAGCAGGAATAATTGCTCCTATTAGGTTTTCTGAATGGGTTTCTAATTTAGTACCAACAAGGAAGAAGACTGGAGAGATTAGACTGTGTGTTGATTTGAGAAATTTAAACAAATTTTCTTTAAAAGATAACTATCCTCTGCCTAAAATGGACCACATCTTATAAAGGGTAGTAGGATCTTCAAGGATTTCTCTTCTAGATGGATTCTCAGGATACAACCAGATTCTGGTTCATCCTGATGATCAAGACAAAACAGCTTTTACAACCCCATGGGGTACATTCAAATATGTTAAGATGCCTTTTGGACTCAAAAATGCAGGAGCGACCTTCCAAAGAGCAATGGAAATTGCCTTTGCCAAAGAAATCCATGATTTTCTAGTCATATATCTGGATGATTTGACTGTTTTTTCCAAGACAGATCAACAACATTTGGATCATCTTAGACAGGTGTTCATAAAATGCAGAAAATATGGTATTTCTTTAAATCCTAAAAAGTCATTGTTTGGTCTTGAAGAAGGTAAACTCCTAGGTCATATCATTTCAAAAGATGGAATTAGAATTGATCCTGAAATAATTCAAGCCATTTTGTAGATACCTCATCCCAGGAATATTAAAGAACTTCAAGCATTCATAGGTAAGATCAATTTTTTGAGAAGATTCATTTCTAGTTTAGCTGAATTACTTAGATTACTCACTAACATGTTAAGATAGGATTCGAGTATTCAATGGACAGTAGAAGCCAAGCAATCATTTGAGGAAATCAAAATGGCTTTGACTAGAACACCAGTTCTTACCAGTCCCAAATTTGATAGAGATTTCATAATTTTTTCATTTTCTTCTGAACATACAGTTGCAGTTGTTTTATTACAAAAGGATGATCAAGGATGTGAAAAACCTATAGCCTTTTTTAGTAAAGCACTTAGAGATGCATCACTTAAATACAACATCATGGAGAAACAAGCTTTTGCACTTGTGAAAGCAATTAAAGATTTCAGAGTTTATATATTGTATTCTCATGTGATAGCTTATGTACCTAATGCTGTCGTTAAAGACATCTTAACTCAAGATGGAATTTAAGGCAAAAGAGGTAAATGGATAGCTACCATATTAGAATATGATATTGAAATAAGACCTACAAAAATCATAAAAGGACAAGGTTTGGCTCAACTCATGACTGAAACAAATTGCCAAGCCTTGAATATTAATGAACTGGATGACGAACAGGAGATGGCGACTCCAAAAATCAGTCAGGCCTTTTTAGACTCACCTTGGTACGCTGATATCATTTATGTTTTGTTAAACCTACAAGCTCTTCCAGGGTTATCCAGAATGAAACAAAGGTTTTTGAAAATGACATCTTTAAAGTATTGTATTTTAGATAATGCTCTCTTTTAGAAGAATCATGATGGAATTCTATTAAATTGTTTATTGAAAGATGAAGTTGACAAGGTTATCAATGAATTCCATGCAGGAGATTGTGGTGGACACCTCTACTGGAATTCAACTGTAGATAAGATCTTGAGGGCTGGTTTTTATTGGCCAACCTTGTTTTCAGATGTTAAGAAATTTGTAACTTTTTGCCACAAATGTCAGATCTTTGAAGGCAAAAGGAAATTACTGCCTTTACCATTAAAACCAATTTCCACCGAGAGATCCTTTCAACAATGGGGCCTAGATTTTATTGGAGAAATCCATCCCCCCTCTTCTGGGAAACACAGATGGATCCTTACTGCCACAGATTACTTTACTAAATGGATTGAAGCCATCCCATCTAGACAAGCCAATGATTCTGTAATTATAGGGTTCTTAGAAACCAATATACTTTCAAGATTTGGCTGTCCTGAAAAAATTATAACTGATAATGCTGCTGCTTTCAAGTCTAAAAAAATGATTAGTTTCTGCAATAAATATCAAATCACTTTAGGTCATTCAATAGCCTATTATCCTCAGGGTAATGGACTGGTTGAATCTTCCAATAAAAGTCTCATTAATATCATTAACAAATTATTGGAAGAAAATAAAAAGAATTGGCATAAGAAACTTACCAATGCATTGTGGGCAGACAGACTTACAACCAAAAAATCAATTGGGACCAGTCCATATGAATTAGTTTATGGTATTGAGGCTAGATTTCCATCATCTTTGGGAATTCCTGTAATGAAGTTACTTCAGGAGGCTCAAGTAGAACCAAATGATATTCAGAGAAGAATAAATCAAACAATTCACTTGCAACAGACCAGACAAGAAGTGTATCAACGATCCCAAGTTTTGCAAGAAAATTTAAAGAAGATGTTTGACAAAAGGACTAAAGCAGAGGATTTTCAACTGGGAGACAAAGTTCTAAGATGGGATTCCAGAAGGGAAGATAAAGGGAAACATGGGAAATTTTATTTCTTATGGAAAGGACCTTACATCATTCATGCTTTACAGGGAAATAACACATATTTTTTGAAGAATTTGGATGGTACAGAAGCTGAGGAAGGACCAGTCAATGGTCGAATGCTAAAACACTACTTTGATCCTATTTAATAGGATGTTTTGATTTTTTTTTTAACATGTACATAATATATCCTTTCTAATGCATCAGTTTTGATTGGATGGTGACTTGCTGAAGTTGAAGCCCAAAGTGAAGGCCCTAAGCTTCAGAAGTTTCACTATCATACATACAATAAAGCAACCAGAAGAAGGATATTCCATGGTTCAGTTAAAGGTATTGTGAGACATCTGACCTGCTATTCTTGACTTTTCACCAGGAAAAGTCATCCCCAAGTGGAGCCAGTGTTAGAATCCTATACCAATAGGTGTCATTTTTCATGATTGATTTGTTGAAATATGCAATATGCTCAAAACTTTTTCTTGTTGCATAGGTGTTCCATATTCTTTAAAAATCAAAAAATCATAAAAATTTAAAAAATGTAAAGAGGGTATACCCTAAAAGAAAAATCAAAGGGTGAAAAAATAAAATTGGCCAAAAAAGTGAAAGAAAATGAACCCCACCAAAAGAAAGGCCAAGGAAAGTGTGCAAATCTAAATGCCACTACTTTTTGCTCTGATGTAATAAACAAAATTGTGTGCAGCTTTTCAAACTTTTGCCACAATTTATGAGGATTCAAACTGTTTAAAATTGACTCATTCATTTTTCAATTTCATGTTTTAGAAATAGAGAATAAATATCTGACCAAACTGTTTAATCTTGGCAGATAAGTAGATAGGTAGAGTAAATAAAAGGAGCTCAACAGTTTAATCTGAGCCCTTGGATGTAATAAGTGTAGACTTAGATAGGTTTTCCATGTAAAAGAAAAAGAAGATTGATAAGGGTTTGCCAGTCTAAGTGCACCCTAATAAAGAAGAGAAAATGGTAGGGTAAAGTAAGTAGGGTAGGTAGATGTTGTTGCAGAATTACATGTGATGAATGATGGTTCTGAATGTGTTCAATTTTACTTTCATCACAAGTGCAAAGGCAGATACTATATTGGAAAAATTCACAGCAAAGCAAAGTCAAGATTATTAACTTCCCCTTCATTTTTCCCTAAAGATTTCACTAATTTCCCCTAAGTGCTAAGGTATTTGAAGATTAAAGGGGCTCAAGGCATTTCCTTAACTTTTGGAGGGACCAGACCCTCGGCCCAATAATTGAAAAAACCTAAGTACTTGAAATCATCCATTATCACATTCATTCACCTCTCAAAAATCTTTTTCTAAATAAAATTCCATTTTACTTAGGAAAATCCTTTAACATTTCATGAAAAGCCCTCAAAATCACTTTTATTCTAAGTCTAAGTGATGAAAGTATAATAATGCCATTTACTTTTGAATCTTCACTTTCTTGGTTATATTTAAGTATTTTGAGTTTACATTGTTCCCTTGTCATATTAACTCTAATTTTATTTATTAACTTCTTATTGAAATAACCTTGTCCTATGTATATAAATCCTTTTATAGTAATATCCCCAAAACCCTTATATTATGACTTTTTAGCCAAAAGTATTTAATTCCTATTTTATTCAAATTAAAAACCCACAAAATACCCCCTTTTGGCTAAAATATAACATTAATATTATTCCCACCCCCCTACAGTAAATAAATCGCATTGATTTAATTATTGTATAAATAAAAATATATGAAAAAGCGTTTAAACATATTATATATGTTTAAAAATAAAAATAAAATAATTCCCGGCCATCCACCATACCAAGGATTAATTAATCCACGCGATTAAGTAATAACCGACCCCAGCCAATCGAATTCCACCCGATGGGTTTAATTAAATAGCTAATTATATTGGGCCCACGCCGTTAATTCCCCGCCATCTCTCTGTCCCATCAACTGTCTGATCGACCCATCAAAGATCTACAACCCTCATTGATTTTGTTGGTCATTTGCGTATGAAAGATAACGCGTGATGGCCAAGCGGTTTTCAAATAGTGTCGTGCTACGTGTCAGTTGTTGAATCGCATTGCTGCCCTTCCGCCAAAAACCGCCTTCCCTCATAAGCGGTGCGATACAAACCACTTACCACCTTTCCGCTCGTACCATGCTGATGTCACCCAATAAAATAATAAAAAATTCCGCCACCCATTGACTTTGGGAATAAAACAAAATAAGCTCGTGTTTTTCATTTTTTCATTCGCATAGAACGACTTCACTTCCATGCACAGTAATTCAAAATTTTCATAGCTAAAGACTGCCAACCTTTGCCTCGTCTAATCAAATTGCAGTCAAGCGTTCAAGAAATCATTTGCCTTATACAGTACCTGTTTGAAACCAACGTCATCCTCAGAGAAACAGGTATTTACCCTAGAAAATCCCACTGAACTCTGTAAGAAACTCGGCTTTCGTTTTTTCACTGAAACAGAATTAAAATTAATTTCTAGTTCATTCCTTAATCCCAAGAGCTGTAACTGAATGTCCAATCTTCAATTGTACCTGTTTCTCCTGTCGACACCTGTAATTTTGCTAAATCTTTCACCATAAGCCGAATTCCCATTTTTTAATCCATAAGAACCAAAAATGGAAGTTCCTATGGCTTTAAACGTAGCACTGTTGAATGCCCCACACAAACAATTGGATTATTTACCTTTAGCCGATATGGATTTTCAAATTAAAGACCTGGGTATCAGTGAGAATCCCCTTCGAATATTTTGTCGCTGCAGAGACAATTATTTGAATGGTTCTGACATAATTGGACTCTGGGAATCCAATATGCCCATGTACCTTCTCCCAACAGTCCGTATCTTCCCTGAAATCATCCATCTTTGCCATGCCAACTATGATCCTAACCAAAGAGCAGTCTTATCCCCAAGTCAAGATGTTCTCTTCCCAATAACTGCTCAATCCATAAATGAGATGCTATGTTTCCAACCTGGTCAAGCCCTCACTCCTTTGTACATGGCTGAATTACTTGAGAAGTCTACCCAATTGTCCCATGAAGAGTTAAACCGTCTTTGTCAGACTTTCATGCTGCCACAACATCAGCCTAAAGGCCCTACCCCTTATGGCCACACCTATTTTATTGATGAGGGCAAACTTATTTTAAACATGATATCTTCAATAATGGGTTTGAATACTAGTCAGTTTGTTGACCAATTGACCCTAACATTATTGTCTATTTTTACCCCGGGACAGCCTCCTGCTGTTAAATATGAATTTGCATCTTATATTGCTGATAAAATCCATGATCAATTCATGAGATTTGGAAATGAGAGAGTATTCAAATATTCTTCCTTCATATATCATCTCATGATATACTATCAGTCAGAAAGTTTTCCTTTCCATATTCAGAAACTTGATGCTAAAGAAAACCCTAGATCAGTTATCTTTTGGTCTGCTATCACCCATCATTCTTCTGATTCTCCTTACTCCTACAATGAGTTTATTGATCTGTTTGTACATCCAGCAACCACTTTGTTAACTGGAATTTCTCCTTCCAGAGTCAGTAATGAAATCAAGAGAATCCTTCAACTCTCAAAACAATATAAAGTAGGAGATTGGTACTTATATCAGAATTATACTGAAATTAGGATTTATGGATGTGAATTGTGTCCATTCAAGTTTCCCATATATGTTCCAATGAGAATTTTTTCCCTTGAGTATTTTAGACAGATGAACAATTCAGATATAGTTCATTTCTGTAATGCCAAGAAGAAGGCGCAACTCAGGATAAAGAGCCAATTAGGTCCCTTTGTTTGTAATTCTAGGGAGGATGGGAAAGAAGCCAAAAGAATTTTAGAAGACTACCTCAAATTACAAAAGAATTTCTACTGGGCACCCTATGATCCATATAGCTTTATTTGTGACAGAAGAATGAAAAGAAAATTATCTCCATACATTCATTTTAGGATGCCAGAAATTGAACAATATGCAAATACAGATGAATGGGTGGAAGGAACTTTGGTAGAGCAAGATAATGAGCAGGTCAATATTGATAATACAATGAAAGACCTTGAAAAGATACTTGACCTGGACTCTCTTGGGCAGGTACAGACAGCAGGACCTTCTTCAGCAGGAACTTCACAACAACATTTGCAGGAGATCAGTGCAGTGGTAGTAGAGTCAAAAGGAAAAGAAAAAGAACCGGACATACAAGTAATTGAAAAGTTCACAATGACAGAGCAACCAGAGACATCCAAAGAACAAGGTCAGGCACAAATCTCTCCCGTTCAAACCAATCCAATAGAAATGTCAATTTTGCAGACTCCATTAAATATGGAAAAGGGAAAAAAGAGAGAAGCTGAAGCTGCTACCCCTTTCATTGGATCTTCACAACAGCCTCAGGCCAAGAGACAGAAATTGAATACTCCTCCAGAAGTAGAATCTATTGATGAAATCCTTGATAGTCAAGGACCAGAACAATTGGGCAGTCAACAAACAGGTACAGTCAGTGGAGCATCCACTACCTCACAAAGGAAAGAGCTACAAAAGCAACAGAGTATTGAAATATCTTCTTTCAAAACACCAGTTAAAGATACAGGAGATATAAAGAAGACATTTATCAATATCAAGGCCAGGAATGATCCTTTGAAATTTCAAGTATATAATCAATATCTGAAAATGGCTCCAAAGAATCAAGAAATATTGATGTCAGCTTTTGACATCCAACAGGGAAAAATGTTAATGAGCCATTTCAAACCCAAGGTGCAACAACCCCAAACAGCTGCTGATTATATTAGGACAAACTTTGAAGTCCTAGCAAAGGATATCCATCCTTTAGATCAGATTGAGTTACATAAGCAGACTGGGGAAATGATCTATTCTACTTTGACTGATAAGGCAATGGCAGCTCACAGGTTACAGGATTCTTTGGAGAACACCAATACACAATTGCAGCTTGAAAAGTCTTCTTCTAAAGCCAAAGATAACAGGATAAAAACATTGGAAGAAATAATAATTGGTTTGGGACACAATCCAAAGGATTTCAAAGGCATAAAAGCATTAATAAAGAAAAAAGATGATGACATTGCCGCTTTGAGAAAGAAGTTGAAATTTCCAGCCTCTAGACATCCTCAAACTGAAGAAGTAATAAAGAAGAATTCTGAAGAAGAAATGATGGAGTTGCTCTTAAAGGTGAATGAGCAACTGATTGAAACAAAAAAAGAACTAGAACAAGCTTTAAAAGACAAGCAGTCCAATGTTCCAGTATCTACAGCAGTGGTTATCACAGGTACAACAAGTCAACCAACAGATCAGCCAGCAGAGCCATCACAGGTAAATACTTCAACTTTGAGTATAGAGGAATTAGTAAAGAAAATGAATGAATTAAAAATTCAAGTAACAAAACTTCAGCACACAAAGTTACAGCTTATTAGTTTGGAACATAAATATGATCTTTCAAAAATGACTGTTGCTGACAAAACAAAAGAAGTCAAAAAGTTGGAAAAATTGGTTAAAGCTTTGGAAAGGGATCTCACATTGGAGAAACCTTTAAGAGAAATAAATGAAATTCTTTGGGATGATATTATTCAGTCAATAAAGGATATTTGGTCCTCAATCCAGATAATATACGAGCAAAATGATTTGGTCAAAGTAGCTCTGGATGAAGTTGAGAATACAAGAGCAGAATTAGGAAATAGGCCTGAGGAAGCCAATCAGCTCATACAATTCCTAAACACCCAAACCAGGCAGCAACTTGCAGATGTAGGTATTCAGGACAGAACTGCAACAATCTTGGAGATAAAAAGAGTTTTTACTAAATTGACTCTTATGCAAAACTTAGAACGAAGGTGTTTTGACATGCAAAGTGAAATCATTGCTTTCAGAGAAAGGTTTAATGTTTTATTGAATAAAGGGTTGCCCAGCCCTATGGTTTCAGAAGATAAAATAATGGACCTGGAAACTTATGTTAAGAAACTGGACATACATGCTCACAATCATTTCATTGCTAGTTCCTCAACCATTTCAGCAGAAGCAACATTACCTACAGGAAGGAATCTTCATGACAGATTAGAGAATTTGTTTTATTTTGAACATGAGGTAAGACATTTTTTTCCTAATCAGCCTAATTTCTTCAGATATACCGAGGCTGATGAAACATTAAGGAAGCTTCAACGGACCAAAATAGCAGAAGATAAATGGTGGGAAGATTTGTTGGAACTTTTGTAAAATTTATCCTTATATCAAATTTTTCCTATTTACTACAATATAAGGGATAAAGGGACAAACGAAGGTCAAAGAGTATCAGTTCAGTTGAAAGTGTATCAGTAAAAAAAGAGAGTATTAGTGAGGCAAGTCAGTTAGAACAAAATTACTGAAGAGGACAACGAAGAGCTAAAATATAGGTCCTGCCTCCAGCACATTCTCAAAAGGAGGAAACAACACAACATTAGTTGCTTTTTTGTCTTATCTATGAGACCATCTGTCTCTATTTTTATTGTAACTTATTTGTGATTCATCTTAGATAATATCTCGTTTTGTTAAGAGATATTTTGTATGATTTTTTGTATAAATAAGCCCTCAATCGGATTATTGAGGGTGGATTCTTCTACTTTACTGTAACATTGACTTTTGGAATAAAGTGATTTTGGAAAAATTTCTTTGTGGCTTGCTGGATGATGAATTGAAGCTCAAGACTTTTTGCAGGATTCATGTGTCAGACTACAGTTCAATAATTCATTTCTATCCTATGTTTTAAGTGTTATATATGTTTACTATATCACTGTGTTTCATTTCTGAATAATTAACAAAAAAGGATTAAATCAGAAATTGCTTAAATGTACTCTGATTTCAATTGTTATTATTCTAAATGTTTTCTTCTAAACTGGTCATAAACAATGAATTCTTAATTTCTCTTGTTTCTCTGGTTTAAGCATTTGATTACTTAGTAAATTCTGAGTTGCTCTTTATTGGTAATCACTCACTTTCCCTCGTTTAAACATGTTGAAAGATTCTTAATTGCCTTTCATCCATTTAAAAATCCATTCCATTCACTTTAATATCTAAAATTGTTCTTTGTTTTGGCTATCTTGCCCTGCAAAGCCATATTTTGTGTAAAAAATTAATCCAGTAAAGCCATCTTTTCGACTCCATAGCCCAATGACCTGAAATACTCAATCTTGCCCTCAGTTGGCGGATTCCACCATTCAAATTCAAACAAAACCCCTGGACTTATAACTAGCCTAATATTTTCTAAAAACAAAAGTTAAATCATAAAGAGAGAGCCCTCTCTGGATACAGATTGGCTAGATTCTGTATCTGAAGGATGGTTTGTGGTTACCTCGGACCCCTTTCCTCTTCCAACAACTTCAAGGAAAATTTGAGTGATAACAGAAATAACCCTAACTGACTCGAATGACATCCACCCTAAATCCTCCAATGATGAACTAACACTTCACCTCAGCTTTGACAATTCAGACAGGAAAACTATTTTTCATAGTGTAGCTAGTTCATTTTTTGACAGTTTCGCTACGAAACTATTAGACAGTTTCGTAGCGAAAACTGCTATTTCACAGTGTAAAATGCTACAAAAAGAGGTAAAACTAACTAAAGTTTCCTTTTACAAATTCAACGCTTGGGAAATGAAATCTAACACCTAATTATGACTTATGGGACATGATATGACCTAAATGAAGGTGGGTTTGAACCTTAGGATAGGTTAAACATGTAAAAATTTGAAATTTTTCCTATATCAACTCGAAAGGTTTAAGGAAACCTTTGACAAATGAAATCTATGACCATGTCAAATAATGTTTTAGATTTTTATGAGTGATAACACTTTGTTCTAAAGGATACTTTTTTTATATAATTCAATAAACTAGAGGATCGTCTAAAGGCCATCAATCAAGGGCCCTGGTTCTCAGGGTGTTCATACATCTCTTTAGAACCTTAGTTTCCCACCTTTAACCCTCTAACCATGGAGGGAATGAAGACTCATATTTGTGTAAGGATTCCAAACTTGCAATACCCCTCTAAAATCCACAGTCTATGGAGGAGATCAATTCTTTCCTAGGATGCTTCATCAAACTAGACACAAAAATATTCCAAAAAGGATTCTACTCCTTTGTAATAATTTGTGTAGAGATAGATCCTTGCAATGCTCTTCTAGATAAAATCAATATAGGTTGGATTGATGAACCTCTTATCCAGCCTTTGGATTGTGATAAAACCACCTTTCATTGTAGGTCCTACCAAGAGGTTGGGAATTTCCTGCATAACTTCCCCTCTTTCCCATCCTCCAGGCTTCCTAATAGAGATAAAAAAGGTTGGCATGCCCCTCAGGTGTCTAGGAAAATCCCTTTTCCTTTACAATTTTTAGAAGAACAATCAATTTTAACGACCAACCAATCCTCCCCGAATGCACCCTCTGTAGGAACATAGATCTAGTGGCTTCCCATTCTCACTCAACGTTCATCAGAAGATCGTGATCCTGAGTGGTGAGCCCTGGTATTGCACCAAGAGTGCTACAACTCCCAGGGCTACTTTACTTTATCAACTCGAAGTTCGTACAAACTTGGAGGTGACAATAATATATACACAATAGATGCATTCTATTCATGTCATCCTCTTCTGCTTTACGAAAGGGTGTTATTTCTTAAACTATGATAAAAATTGAAAAATTAATTGCTGGAAGGAAATGACAGAAAGAAAACTAACTTAATTTGTAGAAAGGAAATGACAAAAATGAAACTAATTTAATCTGCAGAAAGGAAATGACAGAAAGAAACTAAATTAAATTGCTGAAAAGAAATGACAGGAAGGAAACTAAACTAAATTGTTGAAAGGAAACTAATTTAAACCACACTAACTTGGTCAACCAGCTAATAACACCATACTTATTTTATGCTCTATCTACCATGCTTCTATCCATGCAACTAAGCTATCCAGGACTTAATTCTAATTGAAAAAGTGTTGATTTGCAGCTTGGAGAAGAAAGGGGTAAAGGTGCTAATGGAGGGATAAACACATGAAACTAGGCTTAGAAGTTAAAATAGTGCATTTAAACCATATTAAATATTTATTATGGCACAAAAAGGATTTGGAGTGGAATGATTTAAAAAGTGCGATGGCAGAGTTGTGATGGAGGGTGATCGCATTTGGTGTTTGGAGCGGTAAAGGTTAATAGAAACAAAATAAAAAGTACGATTTACGATGTGCGATGCAGCAGATGATGTGGCAGTGGGACTGGTGGAGGATTACAAGGTGATATCACAGTTGGCAGACAAGATCAGTAAGTGTTAAACAAAATAAAAAGTGTGATTTGCAAAGTGTGATGGGGAAAAAATTGCGAAGTGTGAAATACAACGGGATAAAAGCTGTGAAGTGAGAAATGCGATATCGCAATCACAATATCACAAATTTGGAGGGATAACGGAAGTGTTGTTCAAGAAAATTTTGCAAAGTGCGAAGTGCGATGGGTGACGTGACGGTGGGACCGGTGGCAGAGTGTGATTACAGTACCGCAATCGGCGTCAGGAGTGGTATGTCTTAAAATAAAAAAGGAAACGATGAAAAGTGTGATGCGCGATGCGGTGGAGTTATCAGAATCGGAATTGGAGTGGTAAGTCTTAAAGAGAAAACATATAAACTATGATTTTCTATTTTAGATTTCGCAATATCAAAATATAGCAAGGTTGGCGGAGAAGCGATATCGTAATTAGCGAAAAGGAGCGGTAAGTCTTAAAGAAAAATGGAAAACGATGCGAAGTGCGATGTGTGATGTGGCGGAGTTATCACAATTGGCATTGGAGTGATAACTCTTAAAGAAAACCGATAGAAACTGTGACTTGCGATTTCGCAACATCACAAGGTTGGCGGAGAAGCAATAGTGCTGTCAGGAAAAAGGTGCGAAGTGCGAAATGCAATAGTAGGAATTTCGAGGAGGAAGGGCAGAGTGCGATAACAATAGTTTTCAAGCATTTTGCATTAGCAAGGCTAGGGAAACTTTGAACAATAAGAAAACAGGAATAAGGCGGCCTGGATATTTTAAGTGTTTTGAGGGATAGAAGGTGGGTGAAGTAGTTAGAATAAGCAGAAAAGAAGAGGGAATGGAGGGTGTGACAAAAATGCTCAAATTGTGGAGATAGAGATGGAGAATGAAGCGGAGAGGCACCACGGAGCTTCTCTGGGGTCTTAGAAATAATTCCTGCAATCAAACTGCTAACTTATGTGTAGCAAAACAAACAAATGCATAAAAATACAGTGCATAGGAAGACTAGAAAATGGTAATTCAACTCTACTTTTAATCTCAGAAACAGTGAACAGAAATCAGATTTTGGGTCTGTGGGAAGGTTCGGCTTCCTTAAGCTCTATTGACAGAGATGAGAAGGGGGTATTGATCTATAGATTTTTGGTTTTTCTCCTCTATTCTATTACTCGCAAGAAAATTAAACCTACAGTAGCACACCGAAAACAAAACTAAATGACAACTTGAAACATAAATGAAATTATCAGAAGTGGAACTAATGGAATGACAAAAAGTAGAGAACAAATACATCAGAGAGGTTGAGGCACATGGATTGGGCCCTAACCTGCGAGGCTAGCTCTCTGAAACTTAAATCAGTAAAATGAAATCAGTCTTCTCATTTCATAAAAGAATAGCCTCATACATTTATTAGTTTTATCACTAAGTAAAGGAATAAAAAGGTCAATAGCTTGCAACAAATTTTCGACCCTTACTAGCTCTATCTTTTCTCTATTTATTCTACAGGGAAACTACCAACAGGTCCCTAGAAAATAGTGATTGATTCCTCTTGACTCCAAGTAAACAAAGATTGAGTGCACTCCTCTTTGAGTTGCTTGGCTACCTCTGGAATTCAAATTTTTGGAGAGAATCCTTGGGGATCCTTTGGCTGCCTTTGGAATTCGAATTTCTTGAGAGAATCCTTGGGGATCGCTTGGCTGCCTTTGGAAGTTAAGGAGGGTGGAAAATCCTCCTATAGTTTCTCTTTGTTGTCTCCTCCAAGTCTTTATGATAAAATCCTTATAAAAACACTAATAATTCATGTTTTTCTGCACTCAACCTCATATTAGGCACTCAAAGTATGTTAGCCTTAATCGCCACCTATATTAGCATCATAAAACCAAATAATAATAAAAATGCAAGAAAAAGAGATATAAGAAGGCAAAAAGGTTACCATTAACCCCTCCAAATATGTCTAATGATGGAGCTCATCATCACCCCCCTACTGAATGGTTTCTCATCCTCTGAGAAAATAATCCTGCTCATGCATTTCCTTCAAGGCTTTGACATCCCCCCTGATTTCCTGAGGAAGAAGTGTGGGAGTTTCCCCAAGGGGGTAAAAACCATAATTATTTTATGCATTCTCCCATTCTCTAGCTTGTGCATCTGTGTCCTTTTCATCATTCAGCCCCAACATCAAAAGTGGGCTGACCTTTAGTCCCAACCAATGGATATTTTTGGCCTGCATGGTCCTATTGTATAACAGTGCCCTTTCCAATGCACCCCTTATTATTTTTGGAGTATGGTACTCCCTGTTCTTGAGGCTGTGAGGGAGGCTGTTCCATCTCCTCTGGCTGGCCATAATGAACTCATCTTCTATCTTCCTAGAAACATCATCAAAGTGGTCTATTACCTTTGTTTGAGTCTGAAGGTAGCTTTCAACTAGTGCAGGGTCCCTTTCAATCTCTCGACGATTAAGGATGACTCCTCTTGGGCTAGACAATTCTGGTCTAATATATAGGGGCTCTCTAGTTCTTCTTCCCATGACCCTCCATATTTTGTTTTCTCTAGTGTCCTCATTCGTTATCCAAGATGATAGAGCCATTAGCTGCATATCCCCCATTGTGTAATTAGTGTCCCAAGTATCCAGATTTGTCAGCAGAAGGTTGTGCACAAAAAACTCTTCCATTTGTTCCTGATCAAACATGTTAGCTTGCTTGTAGAAATCCATGAATTTCCTACAATCTTGGAAAGGTAGTGATCCATGGGAGGCTAGAGTTTTGATTTGAAATAGGAGCCATTGCTCCTTGAGGTACATGGCATATGAGTCAAAAGGGAATCTGTGCTGAAGGGATTCTATGGATAAGTCTGCCATGGTGGCTACTTGCTATCGTTTTCACTGCAATTGCTCCTTCAGTGCTACATTCTCTGCCTGTGCCTTTTGCAGCTGCTCCTTCAGAATTGTTTCTTCGATTGTTTCCTCCTCCCTTGGTGATTCTTCAATGATAATTGGGCTCGTGGGAGGAGTTTCTGGCTCTCTCTAACTTATCCTCTAACTCTTGTCAACTCTAAAATACATAGAGGTCTGCCTTTTTCTCTTTGCACTGAGAGGAGCTAAGGTGGCAACTACCTCTTTGTCTTGAGAGGGTGTGGTGTTGTGTTGTGACTTTACTTCTTGCTCACTTTCTGCTACCTCTATGAATTCTACTGCCATCTCTTTCATTTTTCCTTGGCCCTTTGTCTCTTCCTCCCCTTCTTCTGGTTCTTCTTCTAGTTATTCTTTTCTAAGGTTAGGAGTAGAATTATGCCTTGTTTGGGTTGCTATAAAATCTTCCCTTGGTCCCTTGCTAATATGTCCGATATGTGGTATACTTCAGAAGCTAGCTCGACTGTTGGTGATGTTGTTATGTTGTTGTTGCTGCTGCACATTATTCAAATATGTAACCCACTTTCGGTATTGATATGTTGTGGGCTCCCTTCAGTCTCTTTCCCTCAAAAATTATCAATTCATTGGTTTGGATGAGACGGGATATATTTTTATAGACTGTGCAGCTAATTTTGGAGCACTTATGTAACTTGGCCTTAGCTCTATTTTTTGTTAGAGACCATTGTTTCTTTATCTCTGTTAATACATGATGGAATTTGTGTTTCCTCCCCTCATTCTCCTCTACTCCACTTGATGTAATTTTTTTTCTTTTGCATGCCCAAGTGGAGTGACTTTGCAGCTCTCCCTAGTCATACTTCACGATGGTGGCCAAGCTAACTGGCCACCTTTCTGCCCCTTAAAATCTAATTCTGCAAATTTAATTATTTATGGCCATTATGGATGCATAGCGAGGGGTGAGAATCTATACTTGATTTTACCTATTGTTTTCAAGGCGTTTGCAGGAGCTGGAATTTGAAGACAAGCCTCTTATATGTTGCGTTCTTCCTTATTTTCCTGTTTCTGAGTGAGCAGCTTGCTGAATGAGAATCCCTCTAAGTGAGTTGCTGATATTTCTTGTTGTTTCTTCCCATTGTAGATACTGTGTGGGGTTGTTCTAGATTCCATGAGTGGCACTCCTGTCTTTCCTCGGGTCTTCTTTATCAGCTCCTCCTTGTTTTTCTTTGCATTCTGTGAATATATTTGTTTTTGAATAAACTTCTTGATGTTTGTAGAAATTTGTAGCTTGCTTTATTTTTCTACATTGTGCTCAAGAATGGAAGAATATGGTATATGGAGGTGATGGAAGGAGTTATGGAAATGAATGGAGTGAATGATG
This sequence comes from Pinus albicaulis, assembly GCA_034641835.2. NCBI lineage: Eukaryota > Viridiplantae > Streptophyta > Pinopsida > Pinales > Pinaceae > Pinus > Pinus albicaulis. Next base: position 224,706,912 of record CM076573.1, read on the forward strand.
GGATGGATGGTAAAATAGAAAGAGATAGAAGATGAATGCTTCCCTGTGTTTCCAGAAACCATTAATAACCTGCAAAATAACAAACACAGAAAACATAGAGATGCAGATGTACTATTTTTTGTTTTTGTTTTTTTTTTTTTTAAAGAAAGTGGGCTACCTCCATGGAGGTTTTCAACCCTAAAAATTTCCTTGGGCGCCTCAGAGAGGTTTTCACCCATGGATCTTTATTCCCTTTTCTTATTTTTCTCTCTCTCTTTTTTTTTTTTCAGCAAGTGAGTTTCCTCCATCGAGGTTTTCAACCCACAAGCTTGCCTTGGGGTGCCTCAGTGAGGTTTTCAACCCACAAGCTTGCCTTGGGGTGCCTCAGTGAGGTTTTCACCCATGGATCTTTATTCGTTTTTATTTTTACTTTTTTTCAAGAGGTGTGGGAAACTATGGAGTTTCCCATCACATAAACCTCTCTGCTTATTGAATTTATGAACTCTGACCTTGACAAAAGCTTCTTGTAAATTTTAAGTCTGTGATCATTGTCAAGCAAGGGGATTCCTTCCTCATCTATGGTTCTAATTTCAACTACACCATTATCAAAAAAAAATTCCACTATGTAAGGCCCCGACCATCTTGTCATCAGCTTGAATTTGAAATATTTAAACCTTGAATCATAAAATAGCACCCAATATCCTTCTTGGAAGGTCTTTTATTTGATGTTATTGTCATGCCAGACCTTCCTTTGCAACTGAACTACCTCCGTGTGAAGAAGTGCTTGCATTCTGAACTCATCAAATTCATTTATTTACAGAAAAATCTCTTTTTGGGAATTTGATAGATATAGATTTAATTTAATTTCCATTTTAAAGTATTGAATTCAAACTCAACTAAAGGCAGAGCCTTCTTATCATAGACTAGTTCATAGGGAGTGAATCCTGTTGTTGTCTTCCAAGTAGTGTTGTAGGCCCAAGTGGCTTCTACCAATATGTCTGCCCAATATTTTATGTTGTTACTCACAACCTTGGTGAGGATGCTCTCTAAATCTATGTTAGTTACTTATACTTGGCCATTTTCCTGAGGGTGATAGGCAGTAGAATTTCTATGCTTAATCTTGTGCTTTCTCAAAATATTCTCATGAGGTGAGAGGTGAATTGTGCTCCCTGATCAGTGAATATTTCTCTGGGGTGCCCAAACTTGTAAAATACACTCTCCCTCAGAAATTTTGCTACTTTTTCCTCGGTTTCTACCTTCATTGCTTTTGTTTCAGCCCACTTTGTCAAGTAATTAGTGCAGAATATGATATACTTCTTTTGTCTGGATGGTGGATCAACAGGTCCAACAAAGTCCATGCCCCACTTGTCAAATGGCTCAAGATCCACCTGAGGGTACAAAGGTATCTCATACCTTTGCGTGGGTTTCCCCATCCTTTAGCACTAGTCACACCTGCTGGTGTATCTTTGGGAATCTTAGTGAAGGGTAGGCCAATAGTATCTGCCTGCGGAACTTTGTAAGAAGTTCTCTTTGCAGTAAAGTGCCCTCCACATGGGTTATCGTGACATGTAGAGAGGATATCAAAAAATTCTTCCTCCCTCACACATCTCCTTAGGATTTTATGAGGGCCTAGCTTGAAAATATTTTCCCAAATCCATGTGAAAGGGACGCTTTTTCTAATGATTCTACTCCTCTCCCTAAATGAAATATTAGGAGGGAGTCTCCTAGCAACCAAGTAGTTGGATATATCAAAAAACCATGGTGAGAGTGTTGATATAGCAAAGAAATGCTCATATGGAAGCTGGTCATCCATCATTCCTTCTTCACCTGCAGGGAGAGCTAACCTGGACAAAAAATCTGCAACAACATTCTCCTTTCCAGGTTTATCAACAATATTCAAATCAAATTGCTGCAAAAGTAACATCCATCTAATTATACTAGCATTAACATCTGGTTTGTTCATTAAATACTTGATGGCTACATGGTCATTGTAAATAAAGGTATAATATCCATTTACATAATGCTGAATTTGTTCAAGGCATGGACAATGTCTAACATCTCCTTCTCAGTAACAGTATAATTCAACTCGGCCTTGGAAAATTTCTTGCTGATGAAATAAATGGAATAAGGGATTTTGTCCTCTGTTTGTCCTAATGCTGCCCCTACAGCTTTGTCGGATGCATCAGCGTGGATGTGGAAAGGCAAAGTCCAATTTGGGCCTCGGAGGATAGGGGCAATAGTCAACTTTCCCTTAATGAGCTCGAAAGCCTCTTGACAAGGACTGGACCAAATAAACTCAAATCCTTGGAAAATAAACCAAATAATGTTGAAGTTATCTTGCTGAAATATTTAATGAATCTTCTATAGTAACTAGCTAAGCCCAAGAAACTCCTAACATCTTTCTTCTTTTGAGGAGCAGGTACCCTTTTGATGATAGTGATTTTGTTCGGGTCTACCTGTATTCCTGCTTGGGATATGGAGTGTCCTAATACAACCCCTGCTCTCTTCAGGAATTCACACTTCTCTGGGCTCAAGGAGAGATGCATCCCAATGCACCTTCCTATTACTTTACCCAAATTGGAGAGAGCTTCCTAGAAGTCATCCTCATATGGTGTGAAATCATCCAAGTAGATTTTGATAGAGTCATGGACTAAATAAAAAAAGATGCTTAGGACATCTCTTTGGAAGGTAGCTGGGGCATTGCACAACCTAAAGGGTAGGACTTAGGCATTACAAGCCTGATTTGAATATGATTGTACCCACTGAACCCATCTAAGAGGGAAAATAACTGCTTCCCTGCAAGGCCATCCAGGACTTGGTGTATAAAGGGCAAAGGGAAATGGTCTTTATAGGCGGCTTTGTTAAGTTCTCGATATTCAACACAAATTCTCCTCTTCCCATTCTTCTTTGGGACTAGGACGAGAGGGGATACCCACTCACTGCCGGATATAGGATATATGAACCCTGCATCCAATAGTTTCTTCAGCTCTTCTTTGACTATGTCCTTCAGAGCCAGGTTCATCCTTCTTTTGGGTTGTCTCATAGGCTTGCATCCTTATTTGATGTAAATGTGATTTCTGCATACTAAATGATGCACCCCTTTCATGTGCTTGTAATCCCAAGAAAATGCTTCAATATTTTCATTCAAATGTTGGCATAGCTGCTTATCTTCTTCATTCGAGAGGTTTGGGTTGATTTTCAGAGATATGGATGGGCCACACTTAATAGCCTTGGTGGTTTCAGAGACTCAACTGAGTGCACTTCCATCCATGGTTGTATTTCAGACTCTTTGACTAAGGTTTCGAGAGGAATGTTAGTGGAGGATTGGTTTTGAATGGCATGGTCGATGAGTTCATCTTCATCATGTTGACCCCATCTAAGAATAGCATCTACAGTACACATAGGGGTAGTGTTATATAACTCATATTGTTAATCCTCCAACCATATAGGGAGATCATGATCAATAGAAGGTTGGGCTAGAGGATATAACACTAGTTGTTTAGACAAAGGCCCATTTTTGATAGTCATGTTTCCAACCCAACAACTAATATAGGCATATGTAGTGGCTAACCAAGGTCTCCCTTAGATGAGGGGATAACCATTAAACTTGGTTTTTGGTTGCAGGACCAAGAAATATATAGGATACTCCCAAGAGTCAATGGTAACCATAACATCCTCAACAATTCCTTCCGGAGTTGCTGTGGAGTGATCTACAAGTTGCAGAACTGTTGTGGTTTTCCTCAAAGTCCCTTGGAGATTAAGTTTCAACATAGTTTCCTTGGTCATGATATTTATGGCAACCCCTAGATCAATCATAGTGTTGGGGACTATGACACCATCTATATGCACATCAACAACTGGACTACCAAGGTCTAGGTACTTTGGAAATATCACCTTCCCCAACATCAGGTCAGACAGTTGTCCTACCACATTTGATGGTGGGGGTATCTCTCTTCCTTCTCCCAGGTTTCTTGAAGAACTTTTCTTTGATGAGCCTATTGTAGATACGAACATCCTTAATGGCCTGGAGAAGTGGTATCTTTAGACACAAATTTTCCAATTCTCTCAGGAGTTCGATCTCCTTTGGGGTGCGTCGACTAGGGTGGATTAAACGCTCAGGAAAAAGAGGTTGTTGGATCTGAGTGTTACCTTCTTCTTTTTCCTCCTCAACCTCTATAGGTGGAGATGAAGGATGGTTTTCTGGGAGTAATCTTCCCGACCTGAGATTAACCTCCTATATCTCTAGAGCATAAGCTGGATGGGATATTTCTCCACTGGGAGCCTGTTGTGTCTGTCTGTTGTTCGAGTTTGGATTGGGTTGTGCAGGTATAGTTAGCCTAGGTGGAGCAACATGAGTAAGCTGAGGTTGAGGTTGGGGTGGAGGAATTAAAGCAGGTGGTTGATTTTGTTGAGGCCTCCACCCTTGGGATGGATTTTTCCATTGAGGTTATTGTGGAACATAATGCTGAAATAGTTGGTTTACTAGCTGAGGATGATATGGAGGGTTGTAAGGCCAAGTAGGAGTTGTAGACCAGGATGGAGGAGTGGGGATGTACCAAGGTTGCACGGGTGCACTCTAATTGTTGTGATAGGAAGAGTAAGGTGCACCTTGCATACCTTGTTGATATGACCGAGGGCCTTGAGGCCTTCTCTGGTTGATGAAACAAAGTTTCTTTGGCATTGCTTACCCACCTTGATATATGGATTTAAGTCCAGGTAAGGAGGGACACTTTTTTGTGGCATTATTTTCCTCACATACTAAGAAAACCCCTATGAAATTTAGTGGACGTTCATTTCTTGGGTGGTTCCTGGTACATCTAAGACAAAATATGACCAGGGCTCTCTCTACTTCCTCTTGCTTCCTTTTGACTTGCATTGTGTCCATTTTCAAAGCATAGGTGTGCATCATGTCACTCTTTAAGTCTTATAGCATGTTTCCAATCTCATGTTTTATGAAGGTGGAAGAGGAAGAGGTATTGAATGTACTTTGGCTAGCTCTGCCCTTCTTCCTAAATGACCTAGAATGGTTATGGAAGAAATTTTTGATTGTTTCATAGGGTTGTTGGTAGATATATCCTCCTGATAGCATTTTCAAGGTTTGTATCATTGTAATATTCCAAAATTTTAGCCTCCAAGCTAAATGGAATATTAAAGTTGTTTTGTCACTAAGAAGGTGAATAAATGGGTAGGGGGGCCCATTAACCTCTTAGAAGGATCAATAACACTCCTAATGTGAAAAAGGGGTAAGAATAAGAAGCTTATTTGAGCACCCTTGGGTGTGAACAGAGATGGAATCATGTTGATTCAGTCAACTTTGACCAAGTCAACAAAGTTGTCTAGATACATTGAACCACCTTGTTGGACATCATAGTTTTGGTGGAGGACAACTTGCATGAGCTTGATGGCAGATGTGGATGGGACCCAATGTGGAAAGGTTCACTTGCTATATATGAAGTGGATGGAGGCTTTTGTTATTCATGCTTTTTTATTTCGATCTCTTGATCTTTTCTATTTAGACTTGGCTTCCCCTTGCTGTTTAGCAAGGTAGCGCTGGGTGTTCTCGAGCGGGAATCCCACCTCTTCCCTTGAGAGGCCTCTTGGGAGAGCTTGTCTTGTATTTCTCCACATCCAGGCTCAAGGCCAAGCATCATTCTCCAGTCCTAGCATTATTTCTGTAGCAGGATATTGTTGAGTTGCAGGGTGTTGCAGTGGAGGATTCTTACACCACTTCCGGGTCTGTTTCTCAGTAGAGGGTGACTTCCTTCTCTTGAGAAATCATCTAGGATGATTTCTGAGCATATTTCATATCTTGGTAGTAGGCCAAAGTGGTTCTCATCTCCTACACCGTAGTCCCTTGCAGGAACTGCGTCATTTTATGTAGAGTTTCTGCAGAAGGGTTAAGACCCTTATTTTTGAGCTAGTTTCCTAGGGAAAGGGCCAACCCTTCTCTCGGAAAGCTAGAGGAAGGGATCCTCATCCCCATTTTGTATTATTCAGCTATATTTATATAATGCTACGGTAAGACTACATTTTCTGAGCTGAATATTCAGATCTGCTCTTTCTTGTACATGTGTTTCATGAAACCCTTGCCGGGTTAGATTTATAATACAATAAGGAGGCCAGATCTCTGTTTTCTTCGCATATTGTTCCATAAAGTTCTATATCCATGTTATTTTATCATTTTACTGTAGAAACCCTCATATAATAATGTTCTACATGCTTCAGTCTTTTTCTACATATCTCAAGTCATGGGATTTGGCTATTTTTAAGCTGTTAGGTAGCCAGGAGATCTGTTTAACATATCAAAAGGGATTTATTTTTGATCCCCTTTTGTATGTGATGGAATAATATCATATGATAAGGGAACCCAGTGTTATTTCACCTAGTAAAAACACATATATTTAGAAATAACGTTTCCAGGGTCTAATTCCTGCATTTTCCCCACCTGGGAATGTGTAGGCATTCTTCCTTTGCTACTGTTTCACTCAATTGAAGGATATGTGTTTATGAACACATCATATTAGTCTATCTGTTGGATCTCCACATCTGGAATATCTTAAGATATTCCCGATAGTGTAGAAAATCCTGGTTTTGGGATATTACAATCATCTCTTCATTGATACCTCGAAGAAGTACAAGTTTAAGTGATGCATGATCAAGAGTACAGTTGGATCTCTTATAGTTTAATTGAAGCCTCTCTTCATAGTCCTTTAGGGATTCATCAGGTCCTAGATTCATCGTAAATATTTCATCCTTAGTTTCCTTCGACCTACAATAGTCTATGTATTTGTTGTTGAAGGTTTCTTCCATCTGTGCCCATGTAATGATGCTATCCCCACGCAGACCCATGAACCAGCGTAAGGCTACATCCTTAAGGGTGGATTGGAATAACTTCAACTTCTGATCATCAGAGGTGTAGTCATAAGTCCTACAAACAATAGAAAATTCAAACATAAATGTGTCAGGGTCCTCAGAGGTAAGTCCATGAAAGTGTAGAAGAGCTGAGGGGCTAATGTTTTTCATCTTAGTTTCCCCATATGCCTCTCTTATGGGAAAGTCTCTCTGGATCCCAACCATGGTTAAGATAGGTGAAGTAGGTCCCTCAGTCAAAACAAGGTCTTCTTCTTCTATCCCAGTAGGATCCTCAAAATATTCAGAAGGATCTCCTATAGGGAGTTCAATCTCACTGCCACTGATGAAGAGTGAAGAGTGGCGGATTTAGGTAATATTTGTCTTTGAGTATCCTACTCCTTCGAGGCATGAAAATCAAATATTTTTGTATCTTTTAAAAATTTCTAAAATAACATGAAGAGAGACGAAAGCATAAAATAATTCTTAAACACAATCAAAGCATATACTAGACACCTCCCCAGCAATGATGCCAAAAAGTGGTGAGCCCTGTTATTGCACCAAGGGTGCTGCAACTCCTAAGGGCTGCCCTACTTTACTTTATCAACCCGGGGTTCGTAAGAACTTGGAAATGATAGTGCTATACACACAGAAGATGCATTCTGTTCATGTCATCCTCTTCTGCTTTACGAAAGGGTGCTATTTCTTAAACTATGATTAAAACTGAAAAGTAAATCGCAATCGGCGTTAGAGTGGTAGTCTTAAATAAAAATAATAGAAACTGCAATTTGTGATTTTTGATTTCGCAATATCGCAAGGTTGGTGAAGAAGCGATATCATAATCAGCGAAAAGGAGTGGTAAGTCTTAAAGAAAAAGGGAAAACGATGCGAAGTGTGATGTGCGATGTAGCAGAGTTATCGCAATCAGCATTGGAGTGGTAAGTCTTAAAGAAAACTGATAGAAACTATGATTTGCGATTTATGATTTCACAATATCATAATATCTCAATGTTGGTGGAGAAGCGATAATGCAGTCAGGAGAAAGTTTCGAAGTGCGAAATCCGATAGCAGGAATTTTGAGGAGGAAGGGCGGAGTGTGATAACAATAGTTTTCAAGCATTTTGCGTTAAAAAGGGTAGGGTAACCGTGACCAATAAGAACAAAGGAATAAGGCAAGCTGGATATTTTAAGTGTTTTGAGGGATATAAGGTGGGTGTAGCAGTTAGAATAAGCAGAAAAGAAGAGGGAATGGAGGGCATGACAGAAATGCTCAGATTGTAGAGACAGACTCGTAGAGAATGATGTGGGGAGGCACCATAGAGATAATATGGGGTTTTAGAAATAATTCCTGCGATCAACCTACTAACTTATGTGCAATGAAACAAACAAATGCATAAAAATACAATGCAGAGGAAGACTGTAATATGTTAATGCACCTCTACTTTTAATCTCAGAAACAATGAATATAAATCAGTTTTTGGGTCTGTGGGAAGGTTCGCCTTCCTCGAGCTTTATTGAAAAATATGAGAAGGGGGTCTTGATCCAAAAAATTTTGGTTTTTCTCCTCTATTCTATTACTCATAAGAAAATGAAACCTACAACAACACACCGAAAGAAAAACTAAACGACAACTTGAAACATAAACAAAATTATGAGAAGTGGAACTAACGGAATGACAGAAAGCATAGAACAAATACAACAGAGAGGCTGAGGCACATGGATTGGGCCTTAACCCACGAGCCTATCTCTCTGAAACTTAAATCAGTAAAATGAAATTAGTCTGTTCAATTCATAAAATAATATCCTCATACATTTCTGAAATTTTAATCACTGAGTAAAATAATAAAAAGCTGAATAGCTTGAAACAAAGTTTCGACCCTTCCTAGCTCTAGATTTGCTCTATTTATTCTACAGGGAAGCTACCAACAACTCCCTAGAAAATAGTGATTGAGTCCTCTTGACTCCAAGTAAACAAATATTGAGTGCACTCCTCTTTGAGTTGCTTGGCTACCTCTGGAATTCAAATTGCTGGAGAGAATCCTTAGGGATCCTTTGGTTGCCTTTGGAATTCAAATTGCTAGAGAGAATCCTTGGGATCCTTTGGCTACCTTTTGAAGTTAAGGAGGGCGGAAAATCCTCCTATATTTTCTCTTTACTGTCTCCTCCAAGTCTTTATGATAAAATCCTTATAAAAACGCTAATAATCCATGATTTTCTACACTCAACCTCATATTAGGCACTCAGAGTATGTTAGCCTTAATCACCACCTATAATAGCATCATAAAACCAAATAATAATAAAAATACAAGAAAAGGAGATCCAAGAAGGCAAAATGGTGACCATTAACCCCTCCAAATATGTCTAATGATTGAGCTCATCACTGAGCATTCCCAACAATCGAACAGACAATGTCGACCTCTATCTCAGTTGGAAAGACAACAATTTGTGTCTTCCTCTCCAATAGCAGAGCCATCAAATATGGAATTATCCATCGAGAAGCTCCATGAAGGGAAAAGGAGGCATCACGAGTCTGACAATACCAACCCTCTTAATGTAATGTACCATCAAATATTTATGTAATGTTTGGTGTACTTGAACATTAACTTTATTAATTCAATAAGGACATAAAGCAACTAATTTGTGATTAAATATTTTTATTGAATTGACATGTGTAACTATGTTTTTATTATAAAATTAAGACATTGAATATTCAATATGATTATGGAACATTTCACACTTCAAATAAATAAATGAGATTGAAAGTGTTGCAGCGTAATTCATCGTCAAAGATCATATAGCCCAAAATGACTCCTACCACGTGTTATCTTATTACGATCAAGAGATAAACATTGAAACAAATGATTTAAATCATCCTGAAGTATTAAACACATGAAATATCACAGAGAGTATTTGAATTTTATTAAATTTCTTTATATGTTAACATGACTCCAGGTCAAGGCCTCTAGCTCATGTATTTTGAGTATCACATTCACAGCTACCAATTTTTACATATGATGGAGTTATTTTTATTTTTTTTTAAATTAATATTAATGTATGAATCCATGCTCTTTAACATGATGGAAACCATCATAAACTTGTGCAAAGGCACACACCGATGCAAATCATATTTTGAACCAAGTTACCCGCTCCATCTACAAACAACAACAACACAAGAGGTAGAGGTTCAATATTGTTGAAGATCGTTGTGATTGCATTCAAATAGGGAACTCGATAGAAACCAAGTAAACCATAGCCATCAGGAAAGGAAGTAGAGCTATGGAAGTAGAGAATGACTCAAAAATTCCTAGGGATCCATGTCGTCACCACTGCAAAAATCTTGGAATCACAAAATCTAAGATCATTTTCCTCAAGATTCACACTATCTGTAAACGTGGAAGAGAATCCATAGAAATTTTTTGATGATTTACTTTGAGAAAAATTTACTGCACACAAGCTAGGCATGAACTCTAGCCCTATCTCTTATCTTCGATGCTTCTATGCATGTTGGGTTTAAGTCACCTCCCCTGCAATAGGGATATCTGACCCCGACTTAGCAATTTGGCCCTTATTTGTCTCAATATTTTCCCATCTTCATGAAAACCCTCATTGGAATTTCTCTCTGCTTCACCATCAACAATGAATATTTAATGGAAGACACTAGGTTCCAGGTTTCTAACGCCACAATCATCCCCTACTACAAGATCTATCTCTTGCACAATTGTAGGTTGTTGCAAGATGGATCTCTTCTCTTAGATCTGAGCATTAGAAATAATGCTTCCCTCCTAATATCTTAAAACTTTCTTGGGGGAGCCAAAGGAAAAAACCATCCTCAACAATTTTTCTAATCAACAAACCAAGGAAGAAATACAAATTTTTGGGTTAATGGCACCTCCTCGATGAAATATTTTAGTGAAACAACGAAGAAAAGAATCCCATATTTGATTCTTAAATCCCTCTCAGACCTTGCCTTCATAATTGAGCATTCATAGGAAATTCCATCTATAAAGGTAAGGGAAGAAGATTCTATTATTCATGTATATAAATTTTCTAAAATTGTAATTATCTATCGCTTTAATGGGTTTTGTCCCTCAACCCCAACTTTAAGAGACTAGTTGAACAAGACCTAGACCATACATTACTCTCTTTTTCTCTGTTCTAAAGGATACTTTGTTGTATACTTCAATAAAATGGAGGATCATCTAAAGGCCCTCGATTAGGGTCCTTGGTTCTATGGTCGTTCAGACCTCTCTTCAGAACCTTGGTTTCCCGCCTTTAACGCTCTAACTATGGAAGGAATGAAGACTCCTATTTGGTTAAGGATTTCCAACTTTCCAATACCCCTCTACAACAAACTGTCTCTAGAGGAGATTGGTTATTCCCTTGGACACTTCATCAAAATAGACACAAAAATATTCCAAAAAGGATTTTACTCCATTGCAAGAATTTTTGTAGAGATACATTCTAGTGGTGGTATTCCGAATAAAATCACTATATATTGGTTAGATGAGCCTCTTATCCATCCTTTGGACTATGAGAACACCACCTTTTTTTGCAAGTCTTTCCAAGAGGTTGGGAATCTCTTGCATAATTGTGCCTCTTTCCCATCCTCAAGGTTTCCTAAAATAAAAATAAAATGTTGGCATGCCCCTGAGGTGTCTAGGAAAAACCCTTTTCCTTTATAATTTCTAGAAGAAAAAGGAATCTCAACAACCAATCAATCCTCCCTTAAGGAACCCTCTGTTAGCCACCTATAAAATTTGTTATACCAAAAGGTGGCTAAATCTTTTTTGAGCCTTCAAGGAACAAATTTTATTGCAAAAAAGTGTTGGCACTTGAAGACTCTTAAAAGCCTCATGCCTTTATCCAAAATTTTCACTACTGTGCCATTTTTGCACTCAAAAATACTGTAGTTTTCAAAGACAAAATACTGCTGTAAACACCATTTTCCCCTTCCTTCCACTTCCAAAACTAACCTCATTTTTATCCCTTTATTACCCAAAAATTCTTCATGTTCATATTTTTCCAATTTTCCCCTCCATCAAAACCCCTGTGATAAGGTTTAAGACTCCTTCTTTACTTATCGAAACCCTCAAAACCCTTGAAAAACATTGAAAACTTCATAAAAAATACATATTATTGTATAAAGGTTTAAGCCCCCTTGGGCTAAGTCCTTAACCATTTCCACTACACATGCCCTGGTACTCGAACCAGGCGCTAAGCCTTTAAGCGCTTATCGCGTCGGAGCAACTCACTGAGCACACTATCTTTGTTTAAACCAATCTCCGATGCCGATTAGCCCTGTGTATTATGTCCCCCGGTCATATCGCTTTTCATATAGACCAAGGCCCCGCAGTCGAGCGCCAAGCCAAATCGTGAATATAAAATGCTCATGACACAAACCTTTGTGTATATTTAATTTTTGGGTTTTTAATGTTTTATTGTCATTATATTAAAAAGAAGAAACCGGGTGAAATTCATCGCACCGCTTTTGAGAGGGAGGCGGTTTTCTCCGTTTGGCAGCGATCAACCCCGCCAGCCAACACGTGGCCTTGGGCGGTATGGTGATACCATTTTCCCCGGGAATTAAAGGTCGGATATCGGCTCGGCCCGATATTAGCGTGCGCCGTTCAATCTGAGGCCATCTCATCAGACGATGATCGCGCTATGAAGAAGCTCGTAAGATAAACATGGTACGACGCGGTTATTAAAAAAATCTCCGCCATCTATCTGATCTGTAGATCAACGGCCCATGTTCGTCCCGAGCTCCCCACTCATTTTTTAATCATTTTTCTCCAAAACAAAGGTTTTTTACCCATTTTTCTCCATTTTTCTTTTATTTTTCAAATAGAGCGACTCATTTGCTTTGACTTTTCACCCTCGCTCCCGACCGTCGATCTCTGTGCGATCGACGGTGCTGATTTAATTCTTCATCCGTTTTCCCTCTGACCTCCTCTAATAAATCTCGACCATTGGATGATGCCATCTAGTGTCCATGCTCTCTCCACATTCCTTCTAAAGTAGCAAACCTATATATGCAGGTTTTTATAATGTTGTTCATATTTTGTAGGGTTTAAATGGTTTTTCAGCTATGCTAAAGAAAATTTCAAAGGCTGAGGGTGACAATCCTCCCACCTTCGATTCATCAAAGGGAATCATTCGTAGGATTCAAATCCACATTTCGTCAATGATTCATGAGGCATTGATGCCATACGACTCCTGCACAACCCTGCACACCAACAAACACAGTGAATCAAGCACAAATCAAAGAGTATTAGTGTCGAAGACAGGAACGCACCATAACCTAAGATTGAAGACAGATCTGTGGGGATTATGGCTAATATGGATTATCAAAAGCCTAATCCCCCTATTAAAACATCGTTTAAAAGTAAATCATAAAGTTTCATCAGACAGAAAGCCTCCACCGCCACATCTGAGGCAAATTGATTCCTCCCAGCTACCACAGTGCCACCTGTGCCTCAAAGCATTCAAATAGAGGCCGAAGTTATTAATCAAGATCAGAATTTTGCCTCAAGAATAGCCAAATAGTTATTTCTGCCAAGGAACTTAATGCAAAAAATATCAACAGAGTGACTATTACACAACATAGAGCCTCAAAAGTCAAAAAGAGCTCCCACCGAGCTTAAATCTTAATGTAAATTATTTAATACAGAGGACACCTATGTAAGCTTCTTCATTGAGCCCCCCAAAGGCCGAGGAACCATTAAGTTTGTATTAATTATCTTTGGAGATCTTTTATCAGATCTCACCTCCTCATTCTTCTATAAATACTACTAGAGAAGATGAGAGAGGGGTTGGTCGAGTTAGTTGCTGAACTTTGAAATGTAATTGAGCTTGAGACTTCTACCTGTAAATAGTGTCCATTGGCTCTTGGAGCTCTTCTTGTAATAGGTAAGTTAGTCTGGGAAGTGTAGATTATTTCTAAACTAAAGCATTGGACTTGAAGCTGTAACTGGTTTGGAGCATCAATACAAGCTGATTTATGGGATCCTGGTCTATGTTGACGGTGATGTTTTTCTCATTGTAACTTATTATTTTGTTTCTGTTTTCATTGTGTTCATCTTCTCTTATAAATAACATCATGCATAGTGTTAGGACCTACTGTATATCAGTACCCTTCTCTGACTGAAAATCTTTATCTGAATGTTTTCTTCCAACCTGTGTTATTTGGGAATGATTCAATTCAGTTCAAGCATAGGAATGTTGGCGTTCCCTCGTCATGTTGCCTTAGCTAATTGTTATTCTTAAAATGTTATTTTTAGTACATGTTAAGTAGAGATGAACTAAGGAAGATATGGTGTGCCCTGGTCCTAGTTTTATCCCCAAAGACTGTCTGAATATTTCCCTTGGAATGTGTTGAAAGCTGGTTAGTTTAAAAGTACTTACTAAATCTTAGGCCATTCTTTGTTATCATTTGTATTTCCCTTGTGTTTAAATGTTTTCTATTGAAAGTGCATCAAAAGAAGGCTAGTTTAGAAGTACTTACCTGATCTTAGATCAATTTTATGTCTTTCTTAAGTGTATGTCAAAAGCAGGCTAGTTTAGAAGTACTTACCTGATCTTAGGCTGCTCTTTGTTCTTCATCTATTTAATTCCCCTTCTTTTTGTCTCATTTCATTACACAAATAAAACTTTAAAGAGATCCTTAGACATAGATGACTTGCCCCATGGACCACTCTTGCATCTTGTTGTTTCAATTAACCCTATTATGACTCCATAGCCCAATGGACCAAAACCTGCAATTATCTATCTTCCTGGCCAAATCTTGTCCTATTTTCTTGCAACTTCACACCTTTGAAACTCTTTGCAATTAGAACTCGCCACCTCAAACAGTAATCATGATCAACCAACCAAAAACAAAAAAAACCCTCCGCCTTCATAACTAGCCTAATATCATTACACAAAACTTCAAAGACAAATCCATCTTTGCACTTATTGGAGAGATCCCTCTCCGAATTCAGGAGGGCTAGATCCTAGAATCCCAAAGTGGTTGAAACGATGTTCTCCCTGCAATCAGATTTTTTCCAATCTTGCTGATTACAGGATGCTAACATTTCTCGTGACTCCATTGGGGATCAAACCGAGTTTTCATCTTAGGTTCCCTTAAAAATTTCATAAAACCTTGTGAGTAAAAAGCAGCCTTTTCAAGCACTACCAAGAAATGGTAATCATTATAAAACTTGTTTGAATCAATGACAAGCTAGGCAAACCCTAGGGTTCTCATTAGTCTTTGTCTAACCTTGAAAAATCAGCTGGCTTAGCCATAAGAGCAGAATGTCTTTGTCTCATGGCTGTATCTAAGTTTTGAAACAAAGTTAGGATATTCTTAGAAACCACACAACTGAAAAATAACTCAGAAAAGCCAAAAATATTTCAGATTGGTATTCCAATAAACATGGTGGTGGACCATAAAATATTTTACCTCCCTACGATCTAAAAAATTCCACTTGGCGACTCCACAATCCTCAACAGACCTTAAGACTCCACTGGGAAGAACCCTTATCCTTATAATATCATTCAAACTCGGATAGAGGGCTATAGGATTAAAATTTGTGTAAACAGATTAGTTGACCTTTTAAACACTGTCATACCTGGTTGAACTTTTCTTGTTTATGTGGGTCTGAAAAACACAACATAGTGGCTCCTAGAAAGATTCACACTAGAGCCTATCCTGACCCTGATCCACCTGAGATAGTTGACAACCCAGAAAGTATCCTTAGGAAGTCTCTTGAGATTAATTATCAACTATTTTCAGATCACCCTTGAGAGCGAATTCAGTTCCTGAAAATCTTTAGGACTAGGTTTCTTGATGATTTAGATCAGTTAGATTCTGAGTCTTCACTTTCATCTCCTGAAACAAGTGAACATCCAGGTAGCAGAGAAACAACACCTCCTAATTTACATTTCCTTCACAACTTAGGTGTCTCTCATCCAAGATTAGCTCAGAAATCTACTCCTGGTCCATCCACTTCCGCTCACCCTACATCCACTATCCAAACCACTCCACTTCAGCCCAATTTTCCTGTTGTTAATCCACCTCTTGTAAATCCACCCCCACCACATATCATGGCAGCGTGGTATGCTCTCTTAGTCCTTCCTGTACCATTAGTCAATCTTCCACGGGACTATCAATCCAAGATTCCGTTATATGATGCTAGTAATGCTACTACTACATCACAACATGTGGATAAGATGAATGACTACTTTGACAGAAATGAAATTGATGATGATTCTGTCAAGCTTAGATTATTCTCTCAAAGTCTGGGGGGAGAAGTAAGAAAATGGTTTAAAGGCTTAACCCCCCATAGTATCAATGATCTTCAAGCCTTCCATTAGACATTCCTAAACAAATGGGATGTAAAGAAGAATCCTCTCCAAGTCCTTTCTGATTACAAGAACCTCCATAGAAACACAGGAGAAAGTGTACAAGCTTATTGTACCAGATTTAACAGTGTATATAATGCACTTTCCCCAGATAAAACCTCCACAAGGCTCAGCTTTAAAAAAATTTCCTGAAGGGTTTGACCCTGAAATGGCCAATCAGCTGAGAGAGAGAGAGATCCTGTAACTCTTGAAGAGATGCAAAAAGGAGCTCTTGCTGTGGAGGTCAACTTGATGGAGAAGAGAGCAAGAATGAAAAATGAAAAGAGAGTGTCCTTTAGAGAAGAAAATACACCCTCTACTTCCAACTCAAAGATGGAGAGAATGATGGAGGAGATGATGAAGAAAATGAGCATCCTTGAGAGAGAAAAAGCCACTCAAAACAGAAACCAGAACCAAAATCAGAATTTTAGAAGGAACCAACCTCCAAACAAACCTAGGGAAGATGATCAATAGATCACTCCTCCCTTTCATCAAAACTATGTAAGTGAGGTTGAGGAAACAGATGAAATAACCGAGGAAGATGATATCAACATGCTGGGGGTAGATAATGATGACTTTGAGATTCATTATGATATAAAACAAGGTCTATACACACCTGATGATGACAAAAGAGATGATGATGAAAATTATTATCAAGACATGGAAAATGTCATCATAGAGTCTTAAAGAGAGTATGACCTTAGAAGCAAAGCCAGTCAACAAACCCCCAACAACAAAACCTCTAACAAATCTTCACAAACAACACTGCAACCAAGCCTAAAGTGGTCAAACAAAGGGAGAAAATAGTGGCTGTTAATTCTGTTAAAGGTAGAGATAAAGGCACTCAAAACAATGAAAAACAGAGTGCATACATTAGTAGTACTAAAATTTCAGCTAGTACTCCTGTGAAAACAATCGTGTCAAGTGTAAATAAAGCAAACCAGCAAGCTGATGTTGCTGATAGATTAGCAACTAGTAAGTCTGAGACAAGTTCTTCAAAGAACCAAATTCCTTTCAGCCTAGAGCAGGAAATTTCAAAGATTAAAATATTTGTTCCCCTGACTGAGTTAGCTGCCCAACATGTATATAGGACCCAAATTTTGAAGGCTTTAAATATATAGGAAAATGAGGATACATTCAATCTTAATGATGACCAACCAGAGCTAATTTTTGGCCCTAAGACCGAAGGTAGATATCAAGAGGGACCTGTTCCTCCCTTTTATGTAAGTTTAAACATTCATGACAAAATTTTGCATAACGCTATGCATGACTTAGGAGCTTCTCATAATTTAATGCCAAAAGATGTGATGGAGAGCCTGGATCGAGAAATCACCAGACCTTACAAAGATCTTTACTCCTTTGACTCAAGCAGAGTAAAATGTTTAGGATTAATCAAGGGCTCTCACATGAACTAGCTCAATGCTCAAATCGCAAACAAATTCCTAGGTAATGGATATTGTTGTGGCTGATAAGTATCCCCAAGTATGGAATGTTGTTATCAAGATCGTGGGGGGCTAAGTTACAAGGGACTATGCAGATGGACATGACCTATGCGACTATTCCTGTTTTCAATCAGACTAGAAGACTTTACATGGAGTCCCATATGCAATACACAGTTACAAGCCAAGACAGACCACAGAACTCTCCTCTTTATTCTATAGACACAGGCCTAGATTCATTTATCCTTTTCAATGATGAAACTTTTAGTGAACAAGTGACCTTGTCCGATTTAATGACAGATAGAGAGGAGGATGAAGATAACATAGGAGTGTCTAAATAGTTTTCTGAACCTGTAAACTCTGACAAACAAAACACAGGTCTTGAGCTATAAGTCATCCGTCCATTTCTCTTAAACCTTGACAGTCAATAAAACAACCCTCAACACAATGAAAAAATTGAGGAGTTGAAACAAATACAACTAAGTGTTGATATTCCACAACAACCCGTAAGCACTTTAATTGAAGAGGATAGTAACCAGGACGAAACCGAAAACAGTCCTCTGTGGAGTATGTATTTTGATGGATCCTGCACTAGGAACAATGCTGGTGCAAGTGTCTGGATTTCCAATACTGAAAAAAACCACACAGACAACATTTCTTGCAAATTAAACTTTCAGTGTTCTAACAACATAGCAGAATATGAATCCCTTCTCTTAGGCTTACATTTGTTGAAAAAGTTAGGAGCCAAAAGAATCAATGTGTATGGGGATTCAGAGTTAGTCATTAGGAAAGTCAATGGGGAGTATAACGCAAATCATCCCAGACTTAGGGCCTACCGAAACAATGTCATGTACCTTTTAAAAACTTTCGAGGAGTACCAAATTATTTTGGTCCCAAGAAAAAGAAATATTGTGGCCCACAATTTAGCCTTTGCAGCTAGAACATGCTTAATGCCATATGAAACCAAAGACTGCACAACTCTAATAAAATTTATACCAGCCGTGCCTGATAATGAAAAGTATTGGCAGGTGTTTGATGGAGACAAACAAATAGAAGACTTCATGCAATTCAGAAATGAATTTGAACTAAACAGTTTGGACTCAGATTATGATACAGACTGCAGTGAAGATAATTTTCTTGGTGAAGAAGAGTTGTCTCCTGAGCTTGTCAATATTAATCTTCTGACTAGCAAACTTAAAAAAAAAACAGAATTGAATGCATAGTTGGAAACAGAGGAGTTAGAAACTCTGCACTCTAAAAATGAAAGTTTGCCAAGTGGTCTGGCACCTTTAGAAGAGTTGTTTGATTTTAACGATGTGGCCAAGAAACCAAAACTGGAACTTGTAGAGACTGAAGTGGAAGAATGAAATATAGGTAGTGGAATTAAACCGAAAATGATTAAACTGTCTAAGACTTTACCAGCTCACGTTAAACTCAAATACATAGAGCTGTTTAAAGATTTTTCTGATGTTTTTGCATGGTTGGAGTTACGAAGATCCGAAATCCTATGACACCGAAATAATACAAAGACAAAATTTCTCAAAGAAACTAAAACTATTCAAACAAAATCGCGCGTAATAAACCCCGTTCGCCTGCTCGTTCAAGGAGATCATGAAATGTATTGTCGGTATTATTGTCCCTATTTGATATCTCCGAGTGGGTGTCCTCTGCTACAAGGGTTAGGAAGAAATCGATAAACTGTGCTTTGTACAGACTTTAGAGACTTAAACAAAGCTTCTACAGTAAAGACAAATACCCTTTACCTAAGATGGATCATATTTTACAAAGGGTGGTAGGGTCTAGAAGAATTTCTTTGCTGGATGGCTATTTAGGGTACAAACAGATCTTAGTTCACCCTGCTGATCAATTAAAGACAACCTTTACTACACCATGGGGCACTTTCATGTATGTGAAAATGCTCTTTGGTCTAATGAATGCTGGAGCAACTTTTTAGAGAGCCATGGAAATAGCATTCTCGGAAGAACTAGGCTACTTCATCATTATATACCTTGATGATGTCACTGTGTTTTAAAAAACAAAAGAAGAGCACTTAGAACATTTAAGAAAATTTTTCGAGAAATGCAGAAAGTTTGGGATATCTTTAAACCCTAATAAGACTCTATTCGATATCCAAGAAGGTAAAATTATTGGGCACATTATCTCAAAAGAGGGTATTAAGATTGATCCCAAAAGGATTGAGGCTATATTGCAAATCTCTCATCCTCGAAACATCAAGGAGTTGCAATCTTTCATTGGAAAGATTAACTTTTTGAGAAGGTTCATCCCCAACTTGGCTGAGCTTCTTAGAAATATCATAAACATGTTGAAAAAGGAGCAAGGGGTAAAATGGACCTTTGAAGCAAAGAAGTCCTTTGAGCTGGTGAAACAAGCATTAACTAAAACACCGGTTCTAATAAGTCCTGATTTTTCAAAAGATTTTTATGTTTTTTTCATTTGCATCAGATCATACCATAGCTGTTGTCCTTTTACAGAAAAATCCACAAGGACGAGAGCAACCTATTGAATTCTTTAGCAAGCCATTGAGGGATGCCCCTCTGAAGTATAACATTACGAAGAAGCAATATTTCTCTTTGGTTAAAGCTTTGAAAGACTTCAGAGTATATATCCTTCACTCACACATCATTTCCTTTGTCCCAAACTCAGTTTTTAAAGAAATTCTAACACAGGACCCAGATGGTAAGAGAGGTAAGTGGATTGTTGTTATCCTTGAATATGATCTAGAGATAAAACCCACTAAACTCATCAAAGGCCAAGGTCTAGCTAGGTTGATGGCTGAATCCAATTTTGAAGTTCTTGATATTAATATGATTAATGCTTTGGATGAACAAGAGGAAATCTCAACTCCCATTGTTGAATACCATTTTATGAATTCCTCTTGGTATGCTGATATTATTTATGTTTTGCTTAATTTAAATACACCTCCTGGTTTGACAAAAACAAAGGCAAGGTTTCTAAAGTTAAAAGCTGTGAACTATTACATTATAGATAGATGTCTTTTTTGGAAAAATGCAAGTGGTGTATTGCTTAAATGTTTGCCTGAGTGTGATGCAGAGAAGGTTAAGCACGAGTTCCATGAGGGAGAGTGTGGAGGTCATTTGTACTGGAAGACAACAACCAACAAAATTTTGAGGGCTGGTTTCTATTGCCCTACTCTCTTTCCTGATATACACAAGATGATCATTTCCTGTCATAAATGTCAAATTTTTGAAGGCAAAAGAAAACTGCTACCCCTACCTCTGCATCCAATCACTGTTGAAGCTCCTTTTCAACAGTGGGGACTTGACTTCATAGGATAAATCCATCCACCATCTTCTGCCCAACATAGATGGAGTCTCACTGCCACAGACTATTTCACTAAATGGATAGAAGCCATACCTTGTAGGCAGGCCAATGATTCTGTTATTATAAAATTCATAGAGACTAACATTCTCTCCAGATTTGGCTATCCTACCAAGACCATCACTGATAATGCAACAACATTTGGATCAAAGAAGATGGTTTAATTCTGTCACAGATATCATATAACATTGGGGCATTCCACGACCTATTTCCCTCAAGGTAATGGACTTGCAGAATCCTCAAACAAGAGTTTAGTGAACATAATCAAGAAACTGTTGGAGGACAACAAAAAGTCTTGGCACACAAAGCTAGTTCATGCACTTTGGGCTGACAGATTGACTTTGAAGAAATATATTGGCATGTCACCTTTGCAACTTGTGTATGGTACTGATGCAATTTTTCCAAACAGCCTTGGTGTACTAGTAATGAAGTTGATTCAGGAATTACAAACTGAAAATATTCACATAATCAAAAGAATAAATCAAACCTTTCATCTTCAGAAAACTAGGGAGGAGGTTTATAACAAAGCATTGCAGAAGCAGGACAACATTAAAAATATTTTTGACAGAAGAACAAAGGCCAGAAATTTCAATATTGGGGACAAAGTTTTAAAGTGGGACTCAAGGAGGGAAGATAAGGGAAAGCATAGAAAATTTGACAACTTATGGCTTGGCCCTTACTCTATCCATTCAGCTGCTGGTAACAATGCATTTTTCTTGCAGGAGTTGAATGGAGTATAATTGTTTGGGGGTCCTGTCAATGGCAGGATGCTTAAGAATTACTTCTCTTGATCCATGTTATGTTCCAAAAGCATTTTTATATTTTTTCTCATTATAAATACTCCACCCATCATTGCATTCAAAGTTATAAAAAATTAAAAATACAAAAACAAAGAAAAAGAAAAGAAAAGAGGGCAGATTGTGAAAACAAGAAAGGTATAGCCCCATACCAAAAAGAGGAACAAATCTGAAAGTGTGCAAGCTCAAATGCCACTCCTAAAGAACACACTTCTAGTTAGTCAAACAGCCTAATCTTGACTAATTAGTTTTAAATTTTCTATTGATAGTATAGTGAATTCGATTTGCCAAACTATTTAATCTTGGCTTATTAGTAGATAGTTTAGGATAGAAATTAAAGGTTCAAACATGCTCAAAATCTGAACCTAAGTTTCCAAGTGAGAGAATGACTCAAATATGTTTCAAATTCTGAGTCAAAATATGTAAAAATCTAGTTCCAATTAGCTCAAAATCTGAACCATTTGACAAAGAAAAGACAGCTCAAAACAAAAGTCAAAACAAAGCTGTAAAAAAGAGGAAGGAAATGATGTGAAATTTCAGATCTTAAGCCTTCCATTTTTTATTTAACTTTCTGCAAAATAAGATCTATGTGCAGCTTGTTTTTCATACCATAGATCAACATCAAGTTAGATTGTTCAATCTTGACTTGTATGCTTTTGAATTTTTGTTCTAGCAATCAGTGAATAAAATCTGTTAGACAGTTTAATCCCAACAGATAGTAGATTAGGTAGAGAATCATATGGGCTCAACTGTTAAATCTGAGTCCATGGAGAAATAAGGAGTATAAATAGATTAGATTTCCTGCTTTCAAAATAATAAAATGTTGTAAAGGAGTTAGCCAATTCAAGTGCACTCTAAAGAAGAAAAAATCTTAGATCAGTAGGATTGGGTAGGTAGAAAGATTGTATTGATGAAGTTCCATTGTTAATCCATAAATGCTAATATGTTTCAGAGCAGAAGAAGATCATCCACAGAAAGAAAGGCAACCTAATGGATGAGGCAAATGATCAGCCTCCCAGAGAATGAAAATATGAAGTTATTGATGCCTTCAAGAAGGCACCATCCCCAAGTGGAGTCATTGTTAGCCACCTATAAAATTTGTTATACCAAAAGGTGGCTAAATATTTTTTGAGCCTTCAAGGAACAAATTTTATTGCAAAAAAGTGTTGGCTCTTGAAGAGTCTTGAAGGCCTCATGTCTCTGTCCAAAATCTTCACTGCTGTGCCCTTTTTGCACTCAGAAATCCTGTTGTTTTCAAAGACAAAATACTATTGCAAACACCATTTTCCCCTTCCTTCCACTTCCAAAACTAACCTCATTTTTATCCCTTTATTACCCAAAAATTATTCATGTTCATATTTTTCCTCTTTTTCCCCTCCATCGAAACCCCTGTGATAAGGTTTAAGACTCCTTCTTTGCCTTATCGAAACCCTTAAAAGCCTTGAAAAACATTGAAAACTTCATAGAAAATACATATTTTTTATAAAGGTTTAAGCCCCCTTGGGCTAAGTCCTTAACCATTTCCACTACACATGCCCTGGTACTGGAACCAGTCGCTAAGCCTTTAAGCGCTTATCGCGTCGGAGCAACTCACTAAGCACACTATCTTTCTTTAAACCAATCTTCGATGACGATTAGCCCTGTGTATTATGTCCCCCGGTCATATCGCTTTTCATATAGACCAAGGCCCCGTAGTCGGGCGCCAAGCCAAATCGCGAATATAAAACCCTCCCAACACAAACCTTTGTGTATATTTAATTTTTGGGTTTTTAATGTTTTATTGTCGTTATATTAAAAAGAAGAAACCAGGCAGAATTCATCGCACTGCTTTTGAGAGGGAGGCCGTTTTCTGCATTTGGCAGCGATCAATCCCGCCGGCCAACACGTGGCCTTGGGCGGTATGGCGATACCGTTTTCCCCGGGCATTAAAGGTCGAATATCGGCTCAGCCCGATATTAGTGTGCATCGTTCGATCTGAGGCCAGCTCATCGAACGGTGATCGCGCTCTGAAGAAGCCCGTAAGATAAACGTGGTATGGCGCAGTTATTTAAACATCTCTGCCATCGATCTGATCTATAGATCGACGGTCCACACTCAATCGCCCCAATCCCCTCATCCACAGAAGCAATTCCGCAGAGTCGGTGGTCCCAGTGCCACATCAGCATCCACGCGGCAGATTTTAATTGGGGCGGGTCTTCATTGTTTCCCCGCACAGTCAGCAAGTCCGGACCAAGGGGAATTTATAAAGTGTATTTGATATAATTTTTGGGTCACACTTGGGCTAAGAGCGACAGGCCCCAATCCGGACCCGATAAGCTTTTTAGGGAAAATTTCATAAAATTTCGGGTCACAAACGCCCCGACGTCAACAAGCCTATTTTGTGACCCGAAATAATTATACAGTGTGTTGTAATTAAAGGTTTTGAAGTCCGGGGCATGTTTCGAAGGTTTTGTGGTGCCCAATCTCCACCGTTGATCGCGTGGGCCGATCTCATCTGACGGCCCACGTTCGTCCCGAGCTCCCCACTCATTTTTCAACCATTTTTTTCCGAAACAAAGGTTTTAAACCTTTTTCTCTACTTTTTATTTTATTTTTCCGAATAATGTGACCCCTTCACGTTATTTATTCACCTCCACTCCCGACCGTCGATCTTTGTGCGATCGACGACTCCGATTTAAATTATTCTTCTGCCTCTCCTTTGACCTCCTCTAATCAATCTCAGCCATTGGATGATGCCATCTAACGGCCATGCTCTCTCCACGCGCCTTCTGAAGAATTAAACCTATATATGCAGAATTTTATAATGTTGTTCGTATTTTGCAGGGTTTAAATGGTTTTTCCGCTATACTGAAGAAAATTCAAAGACTGAGGGTGATGATCCTCCCGCCTTCGATTCATCAAAGGAAATCATTCA
The DNA here is from genome assembly GCA_034641835.2 of Pinus albicaulis. NCBI lineage: Eukaryota > Viridiplantae > Streptophyta > Pinopsida > Pinales > Pinaceae > Pinus > Pinus albicaulis. The sequence goes on from CM076573.1 coordinate 224,731,631, forward strand.
CAGGGTTCAACTCCACATTTCATCAATAATTCATGAGGCATTGATGCCACACAACCGTTGTGCAGCCCTGCACACCAACAAACATAGCAAGTCAGGCACAAATCAAAGAGTATCAGTGTCGAAGACAAAAATATACTAGAACAGAAGATTGTAGACATATTTGTGGGGATTTCATCTAAAATGGTTTATCAAAAGCCTAATCCCCAATTAAAACACAGTTAAAAGAAAAATAATAAAGGTTCATCAGATAGAAAGTCTCCACCGCCACAGCAAAGGCAAATCGATTCCTCCAAGCTATCACAGTGCCACCTGTGCCTCAAAGAATTCAAATCAGAGGCCGAAGTTATTGATCAGGATCATATATTTGTCTCAAGCGCAGCCAGAGAGTAAATTCTGCAAACAAACTTAATGACAAAATATCAGCAGAGTTACTTTGACACCACATAGAGCCTCAAAAGTTAGTAAGATCTCCCACCGAGATTAAATCTTAATGTAAATTGTTTAATACAGAGGACACTTATGTAAGCTTCTTCATCGAGCCCACCAAAGGCTGAGAAGCCATTAAGTCTGTATTAATTATCTTTGGAGATATTTTATCATATCTCACCTCCTCATTCTTCTATAAATGCTACTAGAGAAGATGAGAGAGGGGTTGGTTGAGTTGGCTACTGAACATTGAAATATAATTGAGCTTGAGACTTCTACTTGTAAATAGTGTTCACTGGCCCTTGGAGCTCTGCTTGTGATAGATAAGTTAGGCTGAGATGTGTAGATTATTGCTAAACTAAAGCATTGGACTTAAATCTGTAACTGGTTTGGAGCATCAATACAAGTTGATTTATGGGATCCTGTTCTATGTTGACGGTGATGTTTTTCTCATTGTGACTTGTTATTTTGTTTCTTTTTTCACTGTGTTCATCTTCTCTTGTAAAGAACAACATGCATAGAGTTAGGACCTACTGTATATCAATACCCTTCTCTGACTGAAAAATATTTATCTTAATGTTTTCTTCAAATCTGTGTTATTTAGGAATGATTTAATTTAGTTTAAGCATAGGAATGCTGGCATTCCCTCGTCTTATTGTTTTAGATGAATATTGTTCTTGGATGTTACTTTCATTTCATGTTAAGTATAGATTAACTAAGGAATATATGGTGTGCCCTGGTCCTAGTTTTATCCCAAAAGAATGTCTGAAAGTTTCCCTTGGAATATGTTAAAAGTTGGCTAGTTTAAAAGTACTTACCAGATATTAGACCATCCTTTGTTATCATTTGTGTTTCCCTCTATTTTTATATTTTTTCTATTGAAAGTGTATCAAAGGCTAGCTAGTTTAAAAGTACTTACAAGATCCTAGTTTACTTTCATGTCTTTCTTAAGTGTATGCCAAAATCTGGCTAGTTTAAAAGTAGTTACCAGATCTTAGGCTGCTCTTTGTTCTTCATTTGTTTAATTTCCCTTCTTTTTGTCTCATTTCATTCCATAAATCAAACTTTGAAGAGATCCTTAGACATATATGACTTGCCCCATGGACCACTCTTGCCTCTTGCTGTTTCAATTAAACCCTATTATGACTCCATAGCCCAATGGACTAAACCTGAAATTATCTATCTTCCTGGCCAAAGCTTGTTCTATTTGCTTGCAACTTCTCACCTTTTAAACTCTTTGTACTTAGAACATTCTATCTCAAACAGTGATCATGCTCAACCAGCCAAAAACAAAACAAAACCCTCGGCCTTCATAATGAGCTTAATATCATTACCTGAAACCTTAAAGATAAATCCATATTTACACTTATTGGAGAGATCCCTCTCCGGATTTAGGAAGACTAGATCCTAGAATCCCAAAGTGTTTGAAATAATGTTCTCCTTTTTGTGGTTGGAATTTTCCAATCTTTCTAATTATAGAAGGGTGCTAACACCAAAAGGCTTCTTGTAAATTTTAAGTCTGTGACCATTGACAAGCAAGGGGATTCCTTCCTCATCTATGATTCTGATTTGAACTGCGCCATTACCAAAACATTTTTCCACTGTGTAAGGTCCAAACCATCTTGTCATCAATTTTCCCTTAAAGTCTTTAAACCTTGAATCATACAACAATGCCCAATCTCCTTCTTGGAAGGCCTTCTCCTTAATGTTATTGTCATGTCATACCTTCCTTTACAGCTGAACTACCTTTGTGTGTAGAAGTGCTTGCATTCTGAACTCATCCAATCCATTTAGTTGCAAAAATCTCTCTTTTTGGGCATTTGATAGATCTAGATCTAATTCAGCTACCATCCTTAAAGTATTGAATTCAAACTCAACTAAGGGTAGAGTGTTCTTACCATAGACTACTTCATAAGGAGTGAATCATGTTGTTGTCTTCCAAGTAGTGTTGTAGGCCCAAGTAGCTTCTACCAAGCTCTGTTAGTTACTTCTACTTGGCCATTCGCCTGAGGGTGATAGGAAGTAGAAGTTCTATGCCTAATCTTGTGCTTCCTCAAAATATTCTCAATAAGGTGAGAGGTGAATTGTGCTCCCTGATTAGTGACTATTTCTCTGGGGTACCCAAACTTGTAAAACACATCCTCCCTCATAAATTGTGCTACTTTCACCTCGGTTGCTACCTTGAATACTTTTGTTTCGTCCCACTTTGTTAGGTAATCAATGCAGACTATGATATACTTCTTTTATCCAGATGGTGGATCGACAGGTCCAAAAAATTCCATGCCCCACTTGTCAAATAGCTCAAGAGACACCTAAGGGTGCAAAGGAATCTCATCCCTTTTCGTGGGTTTACCCATCCTTTGGCACTGGTCACACATGCTGGTGTATCTTTTGGAATCTTGGTGAAGAGTAGGTCAATAGTATCCTGCCTAAAAAACTTTGTAAGCAGTCCTCTTTGTAGCAAAGTGGCCTCCACATGAGTTTTCATGATTGCAGAGAGGATATCAAAAAATTCTTCCTCCCTCACACATCTCCTTAGGATTTGATCAGGGCCTAGCTTGAAGAGGTTCCCCCCAATCCATGTTAAACGAGTGTTTTTTCTGATGATTCTGCTCCTCTCCCTGAATGAAATATTAGAAGGGAGTCTCCCAGCAACCAAGTAGTTGGCTATATCAGAAAACCATGGTGAGAGTGTTGATATAGCAAAGAGATGATCATGTGGTAGCTAGTCATCCACCATTCCTTCTTCACCTGTAGGGAGAGCTAACCTGGACAAAAAATCTGCAACATTCTCCTTTCTAGGTTTATCAACAATAGTCAAATCAAATTGCTGCAAAAGTAACAACCATCTAATTATCTTAGCATTAACATCTGGTTTGTTCATTAAATACTTGATGGCTATATGGTTAGTGTGAAAAAAGGTCTGATATCTAGTTACATAATGCTTGAATTTTTTCAAAGCATTGACAATGGCTAACATCTCCTTCTCAATAACAGTATAATTCAGCTCGACCTTGGACAAGTTCTTGCTGATGAAATACATGGCATAAGGGATTTTGTCCTCTAATTGTCCTAATGCTGCCCCTACAACTTTTTCAGATGCATAAGTGTGGATGTGGAAATTCATAGTCCAATTTGGACCTCGGAGGATGGGGGCAGTAGTCAACTTTCCCGTAATGAGCTCGAAAGCCTCTTGAAAAGGACCAGACCAAATAAACTCAGAATCCTTGGCCAATAACCCAAATAATGGTGAAGCCATCTTGCTGAAATATTTGATGAACCTTCTATAGTAACTAGCTAAGCCTAAGAAACTCTTGACATATTTTTTCTTTTGAGGAGAATGTACCCTTTTAATGATAGTGATTTTTTTTGGGGTCTTCCTATATTCTTGCTTGGGATATGGAGTGTTCTAATACAACCCCTTCTTTCTTCAAGAATTCACACTTTTCTGGGCTCACAGAGAGATGCATCTCAATGCAACTTCTTAGTACTTTACCCAAATTGGAGAGAGCTTCCTGGAATTCATCCCCATATGGTGTGAAATCATCCATGTAGATTTCGATAGAGTCATGAATAACTCAAAAAATATGCTCAAGACAACTCTTTGGAAGGTAGCTGGGGCATTACACAACCCAAAGGGTAAGACTCTATAAGAAAAGGTACCCCAAGGGCAAGTGAAAGTAGTCTTATCATGGTCTTTAGGGATGATTTGAATCTTATTGTACCCACTGAACTCATCTAAGAAGGAAAATAACTTCTTACCCGCAAGGCCATCAAGGACTTGGTTTATAAAGGGAAAAGGGAAATGTTCTTGCTTTCTAGCTTTGTTAAGTTCTCGATAGTCAAAAAAAAATTTCCACTTCCAATTCTTCTTTGGGACTAGGACAAGAGAGGATACCCACTCATTGTTGGATATAGGATATATGAACATTGCATCCAATAGTTTCTGCAACTCTTCTTTGACTACGTCTTCAAATCCGGTTTCATCTTTCTTTGGGGTTGTCTCACAGGTTTGCATCCTTATTTGATGTAAATGTGATGTCTGCATACTGACGGATGCACCCTTTTCATGTCCTTTTAATCCTAAGCAAATGATTCAACATTTTATTTCAAAATATGGCATAGTTGCTTCTCTTCTTCATTTGAGAGGTTTGGGTTGATTTTCAAAGATCTGGATGGGCCAAACACAATAGCCTTGGTGGTTTCAAAGGTTGAATCAACTAAGTTCACTTCCATACAAGGTTGGATTTCAGACTCTTTGAATAAGGTTTCAAGAGGAATGTTAGTGGTGTGTGTTAGTGTCGGTATCTTCATCCCTCCGTCAAAGATCAAATTTCTCTTGTTGCATTGCATTATTAGGTGTCTCATCCAGTTAGTTGCATTCCATTAGGAGCATGGATCATCTGACGGTAGTGGCTTGTCACTCATGTCCCTCATGTCCTTTACCTGTTGGTCTATTTATGTTCATTAAAATCATTTACAGTCATTTTTGGTCTCACAGTTTGCAAAGAGTCATTTTAGAGTTTTAGTCTCATTAGTTCTAGGGTTTCATTAATCAGGTCTTCAGAATGCCTAATAATGGTCAGCAGGCACATGAGGAAGTCTGAAACAAGGTTTCAGTGCTAAAAATCTCATCATTATATGCTTAATAATGATTTTTCTTCAAAACTCTGTTTTGAAGAAAAATAGTCTATTTCATCTTTATGTAAATAAATGTAATTGATTTTAAAGTTTTGAGTTGTAATAATACTTTCACTGGCAACCCTGGTCACCTCAGTCAAAGCTCCATGCAATCCATTCCCTGCAAGACGGACAGAAAGCTCATCATTTAGTTTAAAAGCCAAAAGGAAGCAAAACAGAGTTTTTGAAAAGTGTCAAAATTTGAAACATTGCAAAGTGGGTTTTTTGAAAAGAAAAATAAAAATCCTTGGCATAAAAGATATTTTCATGTTTTAAAACTTCATTTGTATGCCAAGAAGAGTGGAGTAAGCAAAGGAGAAATCGTGAAGGTCGAAGCAAGCAATTTAAGGGCAGACTGTGTTGAAGTTTCCCTGTGCGACGCATTGGGTGACTGTCGCAATGCATCGGGCGAGTGCGACGCATTGGGTCGGCTCCCTGTGTGTAAATTTTCTCCTGTGCGACGCATAGAAGCAGTGTGGCGCACTGGGTTGGTTGCGCGACGCATTGGGACGAGAAGCAAGTTTATTGCTATTTCTTCCAAATCTTCAAATCGACTCGGTCCATCTTTGTCCAAGTAAGTCAATAAACCTTTTAATTTCCAATGACATGTGTTAGGTGATGTTTATGAGAGTTTAAATACAAAAAATCAAACCCTATTCTCTTGTTGGAAGAATGCTCCTTAGGGTTTTGAAATTGATTTGGTGTCAATCATTCCCATTTCCCCCATCTTGTTAATCCCTCCTCACTGTCTATCTTCTCACAACAGCCCATTTCCCTATTCCCTTGTATCCCTAAATCATTCATTTCCTATCCCATTCCCATTATCCCCATCCCAATTGTAAATTTCCCCAAACCCCAAGGCTATCTCAAGAAACCAAGTAACTGCTCCAAAAATCTTCAATTGACAAATTTCACTTGGCAATAATCTATCATTTCCACTACTCTATCCCTCCATAGTCCCTCACTTGTTACCACATACTTGGCAACAAAACCAAAGACACCAAACTTCTCATTTTCATCCAAGACAATATAGACCTTGGACATCATGGAGACAGATACTGATACATCTTATGACCGAGACAGTGATTCCACAACTAAATTACATGCACCTAGAAGGCCTCATAAGAGTGTTAGACATGTGAGGGAGGAGCCCACTTCATTGGCTAAATTGCAAGCTTGTCCACTTGCCATGGCATATTTTCAACAATAGTCTTGTTATCAATTTTGTGAAATGGTTGCTAGGGTCCATCACCATCAAGAGCTGGCCCGTTTGTTTCTGTTGCATTTACATGATGGTCAAGTCACCCTTGCCAGTGTAACATTCACTTTAACACCTGAAACTGTCTCTCAAGCAATCAGAATACCAAATGTTGGAGAACAATGGAACAAAAGGCAGCAGGTTGAAAGGGTACACTATGAGCCATATATCAGACCCAGATTTGTGAGAGAACTCAGCAAAGTGTTTCCTTTCGAGTTCCCAAAGGATTCCTATGCTCCTCTGAAGAAACTTATCATCAAATATTTCAGTTGTGAAGGCTAGTTTTCATGTCTTTATGCCTATCATATCAGGTTGCTAATGCATTTCACCAGGGTGAGGATGATGAACCTCCCTTATTTCATGTGCTGGAATATTGAGAAGATGACCACTCTCGTGCAAAGGAAAACTCCTGAGCAGCAGTATAGCAATATCTATCACTTTGCACTCATCAAAATTGTGGTTATACATCAGCTCGGCTTGCAGGGTATTTCATGGGAGGATTTCATTTCTAATGATTTCTTCACAGCTCCTCAAGTACCTTCGGAGGTTGTTCATGAGGCAGGTGAACCTTCATATCAGCATGAGGGTCAGGAGACAGAGACTACTAGTGTGCCGGTATTTGTCACTTATCAGAGAGGCACTAGAGGGTTATTTGCAGCAGCCAGGTGAGTATTATCTACACTTGGGGTGGAAGGGGTATCACTTCCATCATCAAAAGCATAGGTACAAGCAAAAGACAAGGGTAAGAAGCCAATGCAGGATGAGGGGCCTTCAGGAGGCCAGGATACAGATTTCATACTCATTGATGAGGATTTGAGCTCACCAAGCTCAAAGTTGAGAGAGGTTGTTCAGGAGCAGAAGGTGGAAATAAACACTTTGACCGTCAAGTTTCAAAGAGCCCAATGGATTATCAACTACCTTGAGCAGCGAAACAAACAGTTGGAAGATCAGCAAGCTGTCATGGAGTTGCAAAATATACGTGAGAACTGGCAAGCTACCCAAAGGAGCCAAACTGAGATGACATCCATTGAGCGAGAGATTGAGGCTGATCGAGAAACTTGGCTCGAAAGGGTTAATATTCATTTGGAGAAGCTATTGGAGAAGGCCAACAACGAAAATAACATGTTGAGGCACATGAAGAATCATTATTGGGCGAGAAATCGTGTTTGCAAGGCACGAATCAAGATCCTGAAGGCAAAGTTAAAGAGGGCATTAAGGCATCGGAAAAGGCATGATAGACTCCAAATTTTGGCCAAATCTTCCTTGGCCCAGCATAGTGCATGATGGAGGACACTCAGCCCAAATTTCAAGAAATTTGGGACACATTTTGTAAATTTTGATTTTTTGGGCCTAAACACAGATTTTTCTGCCCAACGCATCACGCCACTTGGCGCGCGCTTATGATTGGGAGCTCCTCTTGGGGAAAAATTTGTATTTTTTGATTTTTCATGAAAATTTATGCATGCCTACCCATTTCCTAGAGATTTTGATAAGTGTTGGGCCTCCAGAAGGGTCAAAAACACCCTAAAAATGACCTTTCTGACCCTTTTTGGACACACAGGAAGCAGTGTTGGGAAAACTCATTTTTGGAGGGAACAATGGAAACCAAATTCAATAATTCTACCTGGGTTAAAAATTAGACACGTAGATATTTCCAACAAGCTATCCTGCACTCAATTTGGACACCGGGAAGGCCTTCAAAACTGGTTCCAAACTGGCGCAATGCATAGATATTTCAAGCGTGGCGCATTGGGGATTTTGGCACATTTTTCACTCAGTAACTCTGTTTTTAGCCTAGTTTTGGCCAGTTTGAATTTATTACTTCCACATGTAAAACTATTGATGTAATTTGATGTAATTTTATGGCTCTTGATGTAATTTTGGCAAATTTTTACTCATGGAAGTAGATTCATTCATCAAAAGGTGAATTGTAACTGAATGAATCAGTTTCCTATCTTAGAGAGGCAAGTTGTTCCACTGCCTATTTTCCAGTTCTTAGTTTAGATCTTGTTGAAACAGCTCCTAAATTAGTGAGCTCGACCCCTAGAGGCATGGGGAGGAGTTTTCCTTGTTTATATCTTGTATATTTTCAGTCATTTTCAGGGTTGGACACTTGGGATTGCTTTGAGCTTCATTGTACATTTCATCTCTGCATTTTGGCAAAGGAATAGACCAAGGTTTGCAACACTCCTTGGGATTCATGTGGCTCTTTGTTTTGATGATGTCTTTCTCTCTGTGATTTTAATTTTACTAATGTTTCATGTGTATCATCTTCCTTCTTATTTCTTCTTAAGTTAAACAAACATGTATAAAGGTGGAATTCATTAGATTTGCAGTGCTCTACCTTGAGTTTTGTTTAGTTTTCTATGTTTTTAACTGTCTGAATAGAATTCTTGAAAGTCTCTTTCCCTTTTCAGCTCCTCACCGGTCTGAGCTATCCATTTCATTCAAATTTGAAGTGTCAAAACAATTGCCTACCTTGCCCCATTCAACTCTCTGCAAAACTGATCATTCCCTAGACCCAAAATCCGCCCTTCCCTTTGATCCATCAAACACTCATAAAAATCAAATCAAAATATTTTACACATATACCTAGCCCAAAATCAGCCTTTATTCAAGTCATCTCAATCCTCACTGATTATTTTTGCTGAGATTGAACAGGAGAGAGCCCTTTCTCGATCTGGTAGGGCTAGCTACCAGATTAAGCGTGGTTTGATGTTACCCTAGACTCTGCCTTCCTTCAGCCTGAGGTAGATTTAGGCAATAACATGTGCTACAATGGTTTGGAGTTTAGATCAGAAACTTCTTGTGGGGAGGGGGAAAGATAGAAACCAAAAAATACCATTTGCTAAATTGGAAAACAATAAGATCTCCAAAATTCATGGTGGGTTGGGGATAAGAGATCCGAAAATAGAAAACTTGGACATGGGGGAAAAGCTAAAATGGAACACACTACCAAAAAATAGCTTTGGTGTACTCAATTATTAAAGGCTAAATATGATAGCACATGTTTGAACATGCAAGTAAAACCAATGGCTATAATCGGATCACCAATTTCGAATCTAGTGAAAGCTTCTTCGAAAGTCATTGAAGGAAACTTAAGCAAAATTATTGAGAATGGAGACTCAACGAATATCTTCTGAGATTCAATCCTGAGGGGCCAACCTATTGGTGATGATTTAACTTTTATTCCCCTCAGTAGTTTCTTGTCTCAGATGGGAGTGGATTTCTTAAGTCAAATCTCTATTTGGAATGAGCAGGGGTACTCGAAGAAATTGTTCCTTGACGACATCTTGGAAGCTCTAATACCATTACTTGAGCACTTCTTTCTGAAATTGAGAGGTTTTTCCCCAGTGGAAAATTTGATGGAAGAAAAATGGGGATGGAAACAAAAATTTTTTTGTTGAAATAAGGATACACACATATTCTATTTCAGTCACAAATTCCTCTTAAAATGTAAATCTGGAGGAAAATTTGGAACAAAATGCTATCCGAAAAGTCTACTTCTTTTGGTGGTTGTTGGCACATAAGAAAATTCTGGCAATAGAGAATATCCAAAAAACATGGCATATAGGGCCTTACCGATGCCCACTATATGAAAAAGTTGAGGAAACTATAACTCATATTTTCCTACACTGTCAAGTAACTAAAGAAGTTTGGTCGATAGCATTAGACCCACTCTATAACAGAACCAGGTGGCCCTCAGAAATATTGCACTTCTTCAACTCATGGTCGTCCTGTTATGTGGGCTCCCTTCACGCCAAAAATACCTTCAAGAAAGTATGGACTACCCTTCCAAAATATGTGTGTTGGTTCTATCATATTCTTAGAGGGAAGAATAAGGAAGCAGATAGGCAGGAAAACCAGGCCTGCCTATTGTCATAATAGAAAAATATGGTGAATGTGTAGGAGGGAAGTCATATGATCCCTTAAAATTGTTTCAAATGGAAAAAACCAAACGTATAAAAAAGACTACTAGAGATAGAAAATTAAGAAATAAGAGAGTCGAAGAGTTATGGAGTACTTGTCTATCAAACTATATATAAATCCCAATTGGTTGGTGCTTATGGTCATTGAGGTTCAGGTTTAAGTGGTCAATTGGTGGTGAATATGCCTTTATTCATTTATTTCCCTTCCCCGTAACCCTCGACTTCCCTCTCTCCTTATTCCCCTATAATCCCCCCTCATCCCCCCTTGTCTCGATGTCTATGCTCTCCCATCCCTTGATTCATTTGCACCCATACTCAACTCCATGGGACCTCACAGGCATTGTCCCATTGGGCCTCCTTCCCTAAGCCCGCTCATTGGCATTTGTGGCAGCCATTCCATGGGCATGGGACGTGGGAATCAGACGTGTGTTGATAATGTTACACATGAAAATAACCTGACATCATATTATGTCTAAGCAAAAGAGTCGAGGTATACAGGACCAGGAGCAAGGGAGGTTGTCGGTGCATTCAAGGTTGGTGCATGCGAAATATAGAAAATCAAGGGTGGTATTTAATGCCATTGAGCATGGATTGTCAGTTGGCATGGGATAATCCTCATAGAAAAATTTTAGAGGTTGAATCAAAGTACAAAGGAATCATGGAGGTTTGTGGGGAAGTTGGCGGCACAAAGTGGCTGCAGAGTGAGGTCATCCATGGCAGGCTCAAGCTTTATTTATTCAATAGATTCAGGTCCTATTATGAAAAAAATCCTATTTTTTTAGTAAGGTTGGGTGGGGTTTTATTACAAGGAAAACTCTTTCCAAAGTAACAGGCTTAGAGATTGTTCAGTTAGTACTTTTTTCATTCATATTGGTGGTTGGTGGGGAGAGGAATTCAGGAATTAGAGTAGGCGATTCAGGGAATTTTATTGAGTCATGGGTGGTGAATCTACAAAGTGAGCTTGTAGGTGGTTTAGGATATTGGGCCTCTGATAAGTTTAGAATTTGGATCAGGGTTGGAATCTGTGGGAGTCTCTGACATCTGAATTTCAAGTTCTCTCAGGAGAAGGATTTTGGGAGATTCTATAGGTTTAGGCTTGTGGTAAGATTGGATATAATGTGTTGGAGGGGTTCCGTGGGAGTTTTGTTCACCTCTCTTCTTGGTTTTCGCAGAGGAAGTTTGTCTGTGTCCTAAAGTCTAGATGCCAAGGTGATCAGGTGCTCAGTATAAAAGCTCAAAAAATAAAATTCTCAGAATTGATTGAAAATTGAACAACAACGAAATAAAATTCTCAGAATTGATTGAAAACTGAACAACAACGAAAGGAAGGCAGTTTCCAGTATTTCAGCTAGAAATCCTGTGAGGGATCATCCCCTCAGTTTGGAGAGATTTTTTCCACCATTCTTGAGCATCAGTGCATCATCTAGCATTAGGCTATAGCTTCAGCCTCCTTGATAGCGCAGTCCATTCCAGCAGTTGTGTATTCAACAGCTGCAATCTTTAGAGGAGGAAGGAGGAACTAGATCTCAAAATTCTAGCTTAGAGATTAAGAGAAGGGATCCACCCTTCATGCATTGAGCTGATTTTATATCATTGCATCCATCTTATCTTCAGTTCATGCAATAGATCTTCATACCCAACAGTTGTATATTTCAAGCCCTAGGATGGTGATTTTCCAAGGTTGTCCAATCTGGAAATCCTTTCTGGGTTATTTTGGGTTTCCGTCATAGAGCCCAGATCTGAAATCCTAGTATCATCTATGCTCCAGAACAGCTAGATCTATGCATTCCCTTTCATCCAACAGTTATATTTCCAGCATTTGCAGAAGGGACAACACAGTATGGCCTACAGCAAATCAACAATTATAGAGTGCATTCATTGAGAGGACTTTAGGGTCAGTCTAGCCTTCTTGTTTGGCTTGAGTGCTTCTAATTTTGAGCACTGTTGTACTTATATTTTCACCTCCTAATAATAAAATGGCTCAGCTATTCTGTCTATTTGTATGGTGTTTATATTTCATGTGTACATTGATGTAGTTTCCATTTATTGTGTTTCTATATTCCTGTCTTTCCCATTTTGGGATATTACACGAGATGGGATATGATGGGAGGTATAATGCTACTAGCATAGGTATAGTTACCTTTCAATTGGATTCAGGTACACCTCTCACATTAGAATATTTCATGTATTTGCTCGGGTTAAATAATAACTTATTTTATGTTGTTATGTTGGAATACCATGGCTATGATGTGATATTTAGCAAAGGAAAGGCGTTCCTTCGTCACAAAGCCACATTATGGGTGAAGAAGATTGGGATTTGGGTAAAGAACCTATACAAATTGGATGTATAAGAATGTTTTTCCTTGAGCACGAAAGAAAAGAAGGAGGAGAGTTGGGACATCTGTGAGTTATGGCACAGAAGATTGGGCCATCTACACCATGGAGCTTTGAGGATGATGAAACAAAATTCTACAAGACTTACCAAGGGTACACTTGAGTAAAAATATACATGCAAAGGGTGTACATTAGGGAAGTACAGCAAGGTCACCTTTTACGATAAGGAAAGATGAGCAAAGGCGATCCTTGAGATATTTCACTCAGATATGTTTGCACCATTCTTGACAACCTCCATAGCAAAGCACAAGTATTATGTGATTTTTTTAGATGATTTTTCATGCAAGTGTTGGATTTTCTTCATGCAAAGGAAATATCAAATGTTCTCAAACTTTTGTGATTTCAAAGCACTTGTCGAGAAAGATACATGGAAGAAGGTGAATGCTCTCAAAAGCGACAATGTTGTAGAATATGCCTCGAACGAATTTAAGAACTTTTGTGCTTAAAAATGAATTCGACAAGAATTGATAACACCTCATAACCCATAGTAGAATGGGTTGTAGAAAGGAAGAAAAAAAATATTGTGGGAGCAACATGAATTATGTTGCATGATCATGACCTACCGTTGCATGTGTGGGCTTAAGCATGCAACACAACAATATTTGTGTAGAATAGAAGTCCTCATTGGATAATTGGGATGAGTACACCAGAGGAAGATTTTTGAGGTAAGAGATAAGATGTGTCACATTTAAAAAAAAATTGTTCATCACTTTATTTCCATATAACCAAATATGCCAGGAAGAAGCTAGAGCCAACAGTTGAGTTGGAAATATTTTTGGTGTACATTGATACACCTCACAACTATCGGGTGTACTTGCAAGCACACATGATGCCAATGGTAAAAAGATATGTGAAAATGGATGAATATAAGTCCATGTGAATTTCCTTTGATAAGGAGCTTCAATTTCATGTAGTTGAGGAGGTCTTGGATCCAAAATAAGAACCTCAAGATGTGGAGAAACCACAAGCAAGGAATAGTGAGTGGAAGCACCCACTCATGTAGAGACATCCCGAGATGGAAGGAAGCACACCAGAGAGACTGACAGGTTGGTACTTGATGCTAGAGAGAATGTGGGAGCACCCACATCACAATGCAGGTAGAGAAGGTACCCAGAGTGGTACACTATCTACATGGATCTTATAAGTGAGAGTGTAGATATAGAGCCATCCTCTTTCGAGGAAGCAGTGCAATAACCAATTTGATTTGATGCCATGGTTTCGTTGTATGAATCCATTATCATAAACTGTGCATGGGAATTTATCCCAAGACCGGAGGGGAAGTCAGTTTTAGGATCCAGGTGGATCTATAAGGTGAAGCAGGAATTAGATGCGAGTGTGGAGAAACACAAGGCTACATTTGTGGCCAGAGGGTTCTCTCAGGTCGAGGGGATTGATTATGATGATATCTTTGCACTAGTCGCAACGTACTCATCAATCATATCCGTCCTTTCATTTTCGACACAGATGGAATGGTAGATACATCATATGGATTTAAATTCAACCTTCCTCAACAAAGTGATTGAGGAAGAGGTGTACATTGAGTAGCCAGAATATTTTGAGATCTTTGAAGAAGAGTTGCATGTGTGCATACTAAAGAGAGCATTGTATGGGTTGAAACAAGCATCTTGTGATTGGTTCACCAATATCAAGAGCTACCTCACCAAGAGTGAAGAAGATGCGAACTTTTACCATATTGTGGTAGAAGGTAAAATTTTTATCATTGTACTTTATGTCGATGATTTGATACTCACAAGTGATTAGCAACTCATCAAGTTTTGCAAAGAGGATATTGCAAGAGAATTTGAGATGAACGACATGGGGATATTTTACCATTTCCTGGGATTGTAAATTTTGAAAAGATATGGGGAGCTATTTGTATCTCAAGGCAAGTATTCCAATGATATTTTGAGGAAGTTCCACATGGAGGGAAGCAAACCCATGGAGACTCCTCTAGCAGGAAACTAGAGGAAGGAGGATGCTACTTCAAGCGAAGTAGTTGATGCTACCATCTACAAGTAGCTTGTGGGTTCTCTCGTGTATTTGGTGAACACATGAACAAACATATGCTATGTGCTTAACCAACTTAGTCAAGATATGGTTAAGCCTACCAAGCTCTTTTGGAAGGAAGGAAAGCATTTGTTGAGATACCTCAGAGGCACTACAGAGTTTGGGCTATGGTACATACAGATAGAGGGATTGAATTTTCAAGGCTTCACAGATGCAAATTGGGCAAGGAATCCATCCAACATGAAGAGAACATTAGGGGGAATCTTTAGCATTGGATCAACATCAGTTTATTGGTACAACAGGGAACAAAGATAAGTTGCACTCAATTCAGCACAGGTAGAGTACAGGTAGCCAGTTAGGTAGCATGTGAGGCCATCTAGATGAGGAAGATCCTTTTTGATTTGTTTGGTCGACAGATGGATCTGACAGTGATTTATTGTGATAGCCAGATTTGCATCAAAATCTCGGTTAATATAGTTTTTCATGATAGGTCCAACCATATTGATATCCAGTATTACCATATGAGAGATTGTGTGCAGAGGTGGATTATGTCATTAGAGTACATTCCCACTGAGGATAAGGATGCAGACATCTTGACGAATGCACTACCAAGAGGCAAATTCGAGTTCCATAGAGGAAGGACCAGGGTAGCAAACAATCCCTTTCTTGTTGAGAGGGAGCGTTGAAATTGGAAAAAACAAGGGCTTATAATTTAATTTTCCCTTAATTAAAGAAGGAAATTTTAATTCCACATAACATGACAGCCTGTACGAGTTAATTGTGTTGGGAAGACTTAGTTAGCTCTGTCAATTTGAGTTGGGGGTCAAACTGGAGGTATGTAGAGTTCACTCTAAGTTTTAGGGGGTCCAACTACATTTTATTTTGAGTTGTAACTATTTAACTTAATTATTTGAGTTAAAATCAGTTTAACTAGTTCTAACATATTGATGAGCTAGTGAGAGGTCCAATTAATTAAATATGATTTAATTCACATGCAATGATCAATTAGACAATGGATAATTCACTATAAAAATAGTTGTTACATGTCAGTTCTAAGAGTGACCCAGTTGAGATTGGAGTTAAAGGGAAGTAGACTATCAGTTGTACTTTTATAAAATTGTACAAGTCATGCATGAGGTCAGCAAGACGCCTTAGATGAATTTCACAATCAATTGTTGGGAATTTCCTAATTAAGATGGGATCAATTCCCTTAGGAATGTGTAAGAAAGGTTGAGCAACCAAGAGGCATGTTTTTGGTTAAGTATTGGACCAAACTTGTTGGGATCAGAGTGTGATAGTCAGAGATAGTGTAGATAACTCTCAAGCATAAGAAAATCATTGTATTGTTTCATATTATTGACTTAATGTAATATAAAGATAGCGGGGATTTTAGTTGAGGCTTTCCCCAGATACATCTTTGTGTTGTGCAATTGAAATTATTTCTCTTTCTTGTTCATGTGATTGTGTGATTGTAATTGGTCTTCGCAATTTGGAGAATATATTCAAGTATTTTTTTTAGCATATTACAAGATCAATTGAATCTATGTGGATTTTCTACACTACCGTGATCTCATATAAACCGGTCTGATATCACAAAACCAAACCGAGCTTGGATCCCTCAAAATTCTTCGACCATCCCTTAAGGAATTTTTCTATCTCCACCAACCTATTGACGACTTCCCAAAGAAAACCATCTCCACCCTCAACCCTTGGTATTTTCCTAAGGCCACCTCACCTGGATCCATAAACTTTCCAAAAATCCAACACTCAACCAAGAATGAATCTGTTCACAGCATCTTTATCTAGAAATGGAAAGGCAAGGTTGAATCCACTATCAAACCAGAACAAACCCATGCCAATGACAAAAAATGAACCAAATACACACATGAATCTACCACACATGAAAAAACTAGCTAGGAAATCACACATGCAACCTTCTACCTGCAAGTATTCCCACTAAAGTTGCTTGATCCAACCTTTCCTTGCTTGATCCTTTATTTCCTTTATTTTACTTGTCCTTCCTTTCCTTTCCTTTGCTTTCCTTTACTTGCTTGCTTTATTTCACCTCTTGTTGCTCTTCTCCTATTTGAAAACAATTCCAAAACTGAATTGACAAAAGGCTCAACCAACAAAAGTTATGAACTAATCATCTAAATCCTTTTAATTTTTGATGCCTTTAATTTATTCATTTTTCCTCTATTATCCTTCAATTTCCTCCTTGCATGTGACCTGTGACCTTTCACCTTCCTTTTCTCCTAATTTTTTTTATTTTCATAAATAAAAATAAAAAAATACCTTTTTTCCGTTCAAATTCCCTTGTCATTGCCTTTGCCAATTTCCATCAATCATAATAAACCACAAGTGATGCCCACTAGGATGTTTTTCCCAACATTATGCTTGGAATACGTGTCCCATGACCTTGGTATTATTTTTCTTTTATTAACTTTATTACATGAACTTTTAACTCGGATCCATTATAGAACCCTTCCCCTTCGGGAAACACCATCCTCGATGTTCTATGACACCAACAACCATCAAAATCGTAGAAAACCAAAACATACTACTCATGGAGCTTTATAACTTAGCTCGTCACAATATTTACAATGAACAACCTACCCAAAAGAAAAAACCATCATGACAACCATGACAACATGACAACCATACCTCTTATTGGAGCTTTATAACACAACTCATTGCGATATTCACAAAAACAACCCTACATAAATATGTTCATATATTAAATCTCCTTTGCCTCAAGTGGAAAATAGTGAAGGATACATAGCCCAAATTTGATAAAAAATCTCCCATGAAGCTTCATTGGGCCTTCTAAAGTGCTTCCACTACATCTTAACTTGCTTGATTGCTCAGTTCCAAAGCATGTGATGTTTTCGCTGTAATATGTAATGAGGTTCCAGCTAGAATTCTCCTTCTTGTTCTACATTGGAGGAAATTTCAGCCTAAAAGTGACCTCCTAAGGAAAAATAATAATATAATAGTTAAAATAATAAAATATGAGCTATGAATTTTGGAGGGAAAAGAAGAAAAGTACTTTTTTTAATTGTATTTTTGGCTTATCACGTTATGGGTTTACTCAAATTTCAAGTGTAGACACTTGTTGGATGCGGAATTAAATTTCACATCACCCATCATGCATACTTTTGAGAATACCCACATTGATCAAAATTGAAGATACATTAGAAAAACATGTTGATTTTCATATGCTTTTTCATAATCACTGTTAATTTTTTTTTAAATCATTATTATGAAATGATTAAAGAAATTATTTTACAACATTATGAAGCGTGAATGTTCTCAAACATAACATAGAGATAATGAATCCGTTTTTAAATTCATATTAATTTTCCCTTGACATAATTTTTTTTGAACTTGCCTTACCTCTGCACGTAACTATGCATCTCTTAATTTAGGGTTTTTGTTTTAGTTTCTTTTGGTTTATTTTTTAATTCTAATTAAATTGATATCTCATACATGAAATTTTTCAATCTCAAGGGAAAGAGTTACTCACATACAAAACTTGTTAGTTTATGTTCATCATTTAGTTCTTCCTTTTTATTATTTTGGGATGTTATTTTGTTCAAGGCTTTGTTTGGATTTGTTTTAAGTTTTCCTGAAGTTTGAGTGGTTTTGAAAATAAACACCAATATTGGGTTTTATTTTTTAGTCTATTTTTATATCTCTCTTACTAGAAATCTAAAGTTTGGAATTAAGGAAACTCTTTTTAAGGAAATTAATGTTTTGCTTAATTTTTTACCATGATACAATATTTACATGGTCTTTATTAATTGAAGAATCAAGTAGAAATTTTCAATTTTATCAAAAGACAATATCATTTCTAAAAATAAGTTCACTTATAAAGGAATCTATGATTAATGAACCAAGGGAATTCAATGACTCTAGTAAAAATTTGACATTTTATGCCATCTTGTCTCTTAAGGAGATTTTAGACCTGCTCCCCCATTTACTAGACAATATTAATTTAGATTAGCAATGTTTGCTCATGGTTATAGCTCCTCTTTATTCTGTCTTCCTAGGATAAAAGCACTTAGGTAAAATGGGCTTAAGAGATGTGCATGTCGAGGCTATAAATTCATGTTGCTAGCTGTGGCTCCATATGTGATATATGGGATTCCAAATCATTATTCAAAGAAATTTATATTTAAATATTTCAGAATCCACATGTCATCCCACTCTTTTATGGAGCCTCGAGTCAGCTTCCCTAGTAAAAAATAGATAGGATGCTTAATTATGAATCTATAACCAGTATAATGGGGCTCAAGCATCTAATCTAGGTTAAAAGGTATCTCTGTCGAGGCTATAAATGGTTATTTCTAGCAATGGTCATACCTATGGTATTGGGGTCATTCTTATAGTTTTTCATTTTATTATGTGGTAATTTTTAGAATTGATTCATGGTAAAGTGTACTTTGTTATCAACAAATTTGTTTCTTATTCTTCAAAGCTCTTTGGATAATATTGGAACCATTTTTATTTTTATTTTTTTTTATTTTTTTTATTTTTTTTTTGTTTATTGTTATGGTTATATGGGGTTGGGATAGTTTTTACTGCCAGCCCTTTTGGGCGCTGGAGCATCTCGCTTGCACTGACTCTTTCTGCTCTCATTCTTTTTGATGAGCTTTAAGAGATGCATAGATGCTTAAGCTGTGATCTCTATGGTGTTCTCCTGGGTTGCTGACATCTTCTTCAGATGGGAAGTAGCCTGTTTTCATTCTCTTTTTTAAGGGAATGTTTGTTTTGGTTTCAGAAATGCTCGGCATATGTTCAGAGACTATCTATATTAATAGAAAGTTCGTTTTTTTCTGTGGAAAAAAAAATATTGGAACCATTTTTACTGATTCTGATATTTTTTAAAGATTAATTAATAAATAGAAATCATGGCATTTAGGACTAAGCAATGCAAGAAGAGCTTTATCTATTGTTCCCTGTATTTGTAAACCTTTAGATTATGTTATTAGATATAAGTGGTTCACCCACTATGTCGTCATTTGTTGGCCCCCCAATAGCTCCCTTACATTTTTAGTCAAAATGAAGGCCTCCCCATTAGAAATCTTGAAAAATCCCATCTATTGCACTTGAATGGCCATTGATCTATCTTCTCTTCATAATTTGGTTTTTAACACTTCTTGTTCCTTCAAGATTTTAGCATGCTCTCTTGGTGTTGCGTGAGTTTGCACATAGATTTTGGATGGTCTACTACCTTTCTTCTTCCGCCAGTTTTCTAATGGATACAATTTTCACTAACCCATATTGTCATAGCAGTGGAAATGAATACAAGCATAACATATATCGTTAAGGACAATGATAAATATTATTAGAGACATGTTTCTGTTTTATTTATTGTACCTTTATTATATTTGCATTACACAATGCAACTATGTTTTTTAATTTTTTTTTCCCCACTGCTTTTGGGCCATATTTTTTTAATATACTATAACTAAAAGCAAATATTTTTAAATTTCCAAGAAACATATGACACTCAGAGATTCAGATCCAAGACAACAATTACAAGGGAAAAAGTACTTTGAACATTTCTATAAAACTTTTGTATGTGCTAAGATTAAAATTTATCTAGAATTTTTGTACACTAGTAATGACTTTGCTTTACTTATTCTGTTTTAATTAAACTTTTATTACTTAGTTTCAATGATAATTTACTTTGAAGCATTGATTTCAGTGTAATATTGGTGAATAGGAAAAATTTATCGAATTCGAATGATGTCACAATAGAGATCGACGAGAGTGTAGAGATAACAATGAACAGTACCACAAAAACAAATATCGCACAAATAAAACAAAAGTAACATAAACTAGAGAATAAATAAATGAAAATAGGTGCTTTTGGGCACATTCAATTAACTTTCTATCAAATTTATTCTCTCTTTCTTTTTCTCTTTTCCCCGTTTTGTCTTTCTATTGTTTTCTGAATTTTTTCCTAAAACAAAAAACAAAAGACTTATTTCAATTCAATGCTCATGACTAGGGAAAAAGAGGTTGACTGATCTACACCATTGTTGATCGAAGATATTAGTAACAATATAACTCGAAAGATTTAACATTTTAGGTAAAAGAAAATAAGTCAAAAATAAATATTATGTGCAAACTTAATAGATAAGAAAATGGAAATGACAATAATATTCCTTGTTCCAAGCTAATCGAATAACATGAGTCAAAACTTGTTGCAAATGTTGGTGTTTCTATTAAATATTTCGAAATTATTCCAAAGCACAAATACGATAGTGGTGATTGTGAGAAAAATACTTGTCTAAATACTTTTAGCAATGTAGAAAACATTGGTCTTGTTGTGCAGAGTAGCAATTTTTTTCCAAGCATGATGATTCCAAATTTGTCATGTAATGATGATGCATTTATGTTAAGTCCCTATATTAATAGTGTAGCCCCTTAGTATGTTAGTGTAGCCCCCCTTATTTTTATTATTGTACCCTTGTAACCCCCATTTTGTTATTATTGTGCCCTTAAATTATTATTGTTAGGTCGGCTAGGATTACATTGTGGCCCACTAGGATTACATTATGGCCCCATGGACTCCTATATATAGAAAAGAGGTTTTGTAAATTGTAACATCCAAGAATTGTTCATTTATGTAATGTATTGGAGGTTTCCCCCTCTAAGTGGCTCATTTCTAAGGCGTTGATATCTCTTTTCTTCTATTTTTGGAGCTGGTTACACAACATTTGGTATCAGAGCTTTGGATTCTAGGGTTTCGCTGCTCCAAACAGGTCATCGTGGAATTTTCGCTATAACTTTTTTCTACGAAGTTTCAGAAGCTGAAATTTTTAGGGTGAGAAGAAAACATCCTGAGGAAGCTTGTATAAAAATTTCAGAGTTTGGTTCGCAATAATTTCGGAGATATGATCTGTGGAAGTCAGGTATTTTTTCAGGCTTCTAAACAGGTCATCGTGGCATTTGCGCTATAAAAAATTTTCTACGAAGGTTCAGAATCTGAAATTCATATGGTGCGAAGCTGAAATCCTGAGGAAATTCATCAAAAAATTTCAGAGCTTGGTTCGCAATATTTTTGGAGATATGATCTGTGGAAGGTAGTGCTTTTTCAGGCTCCTGAATTTCATCTCAAAGAGGTGATCGTGGGAAAAGTTCAATAACTCTCTCTCTGGGCAGTGGATTTGAGTGCCGTTAAAAGTGGTCACAAGTACACGGACTGTAGTTTTTTGGCTATCAATTTTAGAGACAAAGGACGAAACAGTGACACGTGGAAAGTCCTACAAGTTTGCTCTACTGAACCAGTCCAGAATTAGGTCATTGTGGGAGATTGGACACAACTTTGTCTTGGAGAATCCAAATTAGATCAGACCTGTGGCATTTGAAAGAAGCTTTAGAGGGCTACTACAGGGCTGAATTTTAGATATTGAAGATTTTCAATTACAGAGATAATTCAATTTCAATATCGAGCTCCTCAAAGCAAGTAAAAGGTGTGTATTTTTTTTCCAAATTGCATAAGTCTTGTTTGAAGAATCAAGTTGAATTGATTCCAAGGGCATATTGTAGAATAGGTATCAATATTGGATTCTAAAATGGCCCCTAAAAAGAATTCAACACCTATTAAGCCTTCAGAAGGCTCTACCATGACTCATGAAGATGAAGAATTGCAACATGATCTATCAAAATTACAAGAGCAAGTGTAACAAATTTCACTCTCGCAAAGAGCAACAAAAAATGAAATGGAAGTTTTGAAGAAAGGCGTGGAAGTGAAGATGGACGGTTTGAAGAAAGGCATGGAAGCTAAGATGGATGGCGTGGAAGTGAAGATGGAAGGTTTGAAGAAAGGCGTGGAAACTAATATGGATGGTTTGAAGAAAGGCGTGGAATCTAAGATGAATGGTTTGGAAGCTAAGATGGATGGCATGGAAGTGGGCATGGAAGCTAAGATGGATGACATGAAAGACAACATGGAAAACATGAAGAATGATCTAAAATCATACATGGAAGGCTTGATGACAAGTTTAAAACCAGAAATGATTCCTAATGGCGAAAAGATAGTAGAAGAACCTCATGATGAGAACAAAATAAATGTTAATTGTGATTTCATAAACTCTAATGTTGGCGGGAAGAACCACCATATTCCAAAAATGGATATGAGGAAGTTCGATGGAAAGGATCCTGTAACATGGATACTACAGATGGAGCAATATTTTGATCTCCATAATGTGCAAAACACACAAAAGGTACGCATTGCAACTTTACATTTAGAACAAAATACATTTGTATGGTATTGATGGTTTTGCTCCCGTAAAAAAATTGTCACTTGGTCAATTTTTACGGAGGAAATGATAGCACATTATGAGGATACAAAGAGCAACACCTTCTTTAGCCAATTGATAAATCTCAAACAAAAGGGTTTAGTGGGGCAGCACATTGAGGACTTCCAAAAATTGAATATAAGGGTAACTGATATTCCAGAGGAACATAGGATTGATCTCTTCATATGTACTCTAAAGGATAACATCCAACATGAAGTTCGTGTTTTGGAACCTGATTCATTGGAGAAGGCATTCAGGTTGGCAAGAAAAGTTGAATGTAAAATTATGGCGACAAGGAAGCCTACCACTCAATTCTATAAAGAAGGAAGTGTTGCTACACCTAGATTTCCACAACCTACAAGGTTGACACCACAAAAATTGGAAGAAAAAAGAGCAAAAGGGCTTTGCTACAGTTGTGATAGCAAATACACTAAAGGTCATAAGTGTGCTAAGAAGAAATTATTTTACATAGATTGTGAAGAAGAAGAATAAAATGAACAAGAAGAGGATATACACCAGGAACCAGCCCTAGAAGAGGAAGAAATGAATCCTACCATATCGTGTAATGCACTGGCAGGAATTACCACTCCTCAAACTCTCAAGATAGAAGGACATATCAAGAAGAAAAGGGTAATAGTGTTGATTGATTCAGGTAGCACCCATAATTTTATTCATTGTAAGGTAGCCAATGAATTAAATTGTTTCCTATACCCAGCACCAGAATGTCAAGTGATGGTTGCAAATGGAGGAACTATAAATTGCTCTGGAAAATGCCATAATAACAAGCTAACCATGGGGGAATATGTATTGAATATTCCAATGCTTTCCATTCCTATGGGAGGTGTTGATGTTGTACTAGGAGTACAATGGTTACAATCTTTGGGGACGGTAGCTTTCAATTTTCAAGAACTTTTCTTGAAATTCTTTTCTACATATATGAAGTTGAATTACTGGAGCATTGAAGGGAATCCAGAAGGATAAGAAGCCTAACAGCAAGACAAATGTTCTGGGCAGAACAATTGAGGTACTGCAAAATTATGCTCACTAGAAGTTCCGACATCAAATCATCTATTTCTGCAGATCTCCAACAAGTCTTGGACAATCATTCCAAGGTGTTTGAAACTCCCAAAGGACTCCCACCTATTCGTGATCATGATCATGCTATTCATTTGATTCCAGGAAGTGTTCCTCCAAACATCAGGCCTTATAGATATCCTTACTTCCAAAGAGCGAAATTGAACGTATGATTGCAGAAATGTTAGAGGTGGGTATAATTCAACCTAGTCAAAGTTCTTTCTCTGCTCCTGTAGTATTGGTACACAAGAAGGATGGATCATGGTGAATGTGTCCAGATTATAGGGAGCTCAATAAGCTCACCATTAAAGATAAATTTCCCATTCCTGTGATTGATGAATTATTGCATGAATTACATGGAGCAATTTATTTTACCAAGTTGGATCTTCATTCAGGATATCATCAAATTAGAATGAAGACTGAAGATATTCCAAAAACAACATTTCGAACTCATGAGGGTCATTATGAATTTTTGGTCATGCCTTGTGGCCTTACCAATGCACCTTCTACATTTCAAGGGTTGATGAATTCCATTTTCAAACCCTTCCTTAGAAAATTTGTGCTAGTATTTTTGATGATATACTAATCTACAGCAGGTCTTGGAAGGATCATGTTGAACATGTTGACAGGGTGCTCAAACTATTGCAGGAGAAACAATTATATGCAAAAAATCCAAATGTTTCTTTGGAGTACAAGAGGTGGAATATCTGGGTCATATTGTAACTCACGAGGGTGTGTTACACTGAGGAGGGTGTGTTACACAAGAATTTGTCACTGTCCCTTATCATTCCCCGTCCCGCACAATGGAGGACCCATAACGTGACTCCGTGGAACACCGTCATGCATCGAAAACATCATCATTGCATCCCCTTCCGAGTATGAGCTTCATTTCCCCTTGAGACATCTCCTTGCAAAATCCATGAAAGAGCGCCCTCTCTTTTTGCATTGGCGCGGGTGAGACAACAAGATTTCGCGCTCTACTCAGTGAAATCCTCAGAAAGAGGTCACGCACTTATCATTAGAGCAGCAATCGCGCCACCCATTTTAGGGACTGTTTTTTATATATGGATGGCGGAAGTTGAGTTCTGAACATCTTAAAGAGGCAATGTGCCTAGCACCGGTCTTAGCTATGCCAGACTTCACAAAAACCTTTATTGTGGAATGTGATGCCTCAAGAAATGGAATTGGTGTTGTTTTAATGCAAAAAGGAAGACCCATTGCTTTTGAAAGTCGTCCAATCAAAGGAAAGTATTTACAGAAACCTATTTATGAGAAGGAAATGTTAGCAATACTACATGCACTAAAGAAATGGCGAACTTACCTAATGGGAAGACACTTCAAGGCAAAAACTGATCATGATAGTCTTAAACACTTTTTGGAACAAAGACTATCGTCAGAAGAACGACAAAAATGGGTCACAAAGATGTTGGGTTATGACTTTGAAATAACAAAAAAGGAAAGCTTAATTTTGTTGCAGATGCACTCTCAAGAAAGAATGAAGAGGTGGAAGCATTGCTTTGTGCCATTTCTATTATCCAGCCAGATTGGATAACCAAAGCAAGAGATGAATGGAAGAAGGACAAAGATGTATGGATACTCATTCAAAAGTTGCGGCAAGATCCTAGTACATCTGATACATTTAGTTGGAAAAATGATTCCTTATGGTACAAAGATCGCTTATATCTTTGTAAGAATTCCCAACTAAAACAAAAGATTCTTGTGGAATTGCACACTTCTCCTTTAGGAGGACACTCAGGATTTTTAAAAACTTACCACAGGGTGAAGAAAGAATTTTTTTGGGATGGCCTTAAATCTGATATTCGAAAGTTTGTGACGGAATGTTTGGTTTGCCAGCAGAATAAAGTGGAAACAATTAAGACCCCGGGACTTCTACAACCTTTATCCATTCCAAGTCAACGTTGGGAGGAGATTTCAATGGATTTTATCACGGGTTTACCTAAGTCTGAAGGAAAGAGTGTCATCATGGTGGTAGTTGATAGAATTACCAAGTATGCACACTTTTGTGCATTATCTCATCCATTTAAAGCAAGTACAATTGCTACTACATTTATGGATAGAATTCAAAAGCTACATGGAAGCCCAAGGGTTATTGTGAGCGACGGAGATCCCATTTTTACTGGAAATTTTTGGACGGAGTTATTTTCTTGTTTGGGTACTCAATTAGCTCATAGCTCATCTTATCATCCTCAATCGAATGGTCAAACTGAGATAGTAAATAAATGTTTGGAAGGATATCTTCGTTGTTTTGTATCTGATAAACAAACACAATGGGTCAAGTGGTTACCTCTTGCTGAATGGTAGTATAACACTTCCTTCCATACTGCAGCAAAAATGACCCCATTTATGGCACTTTATGGATATCATCCACCATCCATCACATCATCTTTAAGGAAAAATTCGAAGGTTCAAGCAGTGGAAGATCACATCGAGCATCAGCAAGAAGTTCTCCAACTCTTAAAGGATAACCTGATTTGGCACAAAATCGAATGAAACAACAGGCAAATCAACATCGTAGCGAGAGAAGTTTTGATGTAGGAGATTGGGTGTTTTTACGGCTACAACCATACAAACAAATGTCCCTCAAGCAAGCAAAGAAGGATAATAAATTATCGCCAAAGTACTATGGTCCTTACAAGGTGTTGCAAAAGATTGGTACTATGGCATACAAATTGGAGCTTCCTTCTTCTTCGCGAGTACATCCGATTTTCCATGTTTCATGCTTAAAGAAGGTTATAGGTGAAAATCTTCCAGTTCAAACAGTATTGCCAGAACTTGATGGGGAAGGGAAAATCATATTGGAACCTGAAACAGTCATGGAAAAAAGAACTCGACAACTACGGAATCGATCAATTTCAGAGTATCTCATCAAGTGGAAGAACTTACCCACTGAAGATTCTACATGGGAGGATGAGAATTTTATACGGAAGCACCCGAAGCTACTCAAGTGTTGAGGACAACACTTTTTTGAAGGAGAGGGGCATGTTAGGTCCCTATATCACTAGTATAGCCCCTTATTATTGTTAGTATAAACCCCTTATTGTTATTATTGTACCCTTGTAACCCCCATTTTGTTATTATTGTGCCCTTAAATTATTATTGTTAGGTCGGCTAGGATTACATTGTGGCCCACTAGGATTACATTATGGCCCCATGGACTCCTATATATAGAAAGGAGGATTTGTAAATTGTATCATCCAAGAATTGTTCATTTATGTAATGTATTGGAGGTTGCCCCCTCGAAGTGGCTTATTTCTAAGGCGTTCATATCTCATTTCTTCTATTTTTGGAGTTGGTTACACAACAGCGCGAAAATAGAAACCACCCTGGGCGGCCAAGCGAAAACACACCAGTATGCCAATAAAAATTCCGCGCACTGGAACAGGGTTAAATAAAAAAAAAAATTACGGCCAAAAAACCACATTTTTCACTTTTTTCAGTGCTACAGAGCTCTCAAGAACCAGTGCAATTTATCCTTGTTTGATTTGTCCTAACATCGGTGCTCCCATTGCACTCATTGCACGCACTGCTACTGATCATTTCCCACCAATCTGTAGCTTGAATTTTGTAAAACAATGGAAAAATGTTCTTTTGAAAATTCTATAGCCAATATGTCTCCTCGATAGGTAAATGTACATGTATTTTTCTTTTTTTTCCATAGTTAAGCCTTTTAGCAGATTAGAATTTCAAAAAACCTTAAAATTAACCATTAAAAAAATAAAATAAAAAATTGTTGCGCGGTGCGCTCGAGCTGTTCGGCTCACACCGGTCTATGGTGCTGCCTGTAAATTTACAGGCTGCACCACAACCGGTGCTAATGGTCTCCACATCGGTTCTAGGGTGGTACCGATAGGTGCACCATGTTATTTTTAAAAAAAATTAAAAAGTGTGGTGCGGTCATTTCCCAGGCCGCATCATTGAGAATGTGGTATTACGGCAACTCGTTGCATTGACGAAATTATCTGCCCCAAGGCGTGTAATTTTGTCAGCGCACCGCATACTGCAATTCGACATTGTCAACGGTTCGACCTGGTAAACCGGTGCTAAGGGTATCCACACTAGTTCCGGGGCAGTACCAAAGGCGCATCGTGTTATTTTATTTTTTTTTAAAAAGAGTGGTGCGGTTGGTTACCTCGCCGCACCGTTGACCTAGTTGAATAGTGGTGATGCGGTGCATTGACCGAAAAAACTGCCTCAGGACGGCTATTTTTGTCAGCGCACGGCTTACCATATTTTCCCTGCGTCAACAATGCGACCTTTTAAAATATCGCATCGACGACTATGTACGGTGGCAGGAGGGTGGTGCGCTGACTTAGATATACGCCCCGAGGCATATAGTGTAGCCAATGCACCACCCTCCTAACACCGTACGTAGTCAACAGTGCGCTAAAAACATTTTCTGGAGCACCATCCCCAGTGCACTGAATATCATTAGGTGCACCGCTCTTGGTGCGCTCTGTTGAAAGACGCACCGGGACCGGTGCGTGATTGTGTTTTTGGCGCACTGAATTTTGTTTTATTTATTTTTCAAAAAATATTTATATACATATATTTCTAAATACATGTCTCATTTAATAAAAAAAATTTGTTTAATATGTCAATCATTCAAAAACGTGAAAGGAGAGAAGAGGAGCAAAAACAACAACAACAGGCAGAACAGTATAACATGGTTCGCCTGTGGGAGGCACGAGAGAGGGAGAGAGATGCGTACCCTTGCCCTATTACAACAACGACGTAGGGGCTCCTAAGGCAGGTAGGCCTCCTCAAGTTCTATGAGGAGGCTACTTCCCTAAAGTCCCATAGTTTGTTTTTGAGACATCTTATATGAAGGTGGAATGCTCAGCAACAAGCTTTCCGAGTTGGTATCAACCAGTGGTACAGACCCACTGAGGAGGATATATATTTTATTACAGGGCTATCTAGAAGAGGGGTGGATTTTCCCTTATTCCCTGAGGTTGCAGTTAGCTATGTAGTAGCGAGTTAGTTAGTTTACTCCCAGAGATACATTGGAGCAAATTTAGTATCTCTTGTAGATTTTCGGGTCGCTAGAGGGCAGTTACGTATTGGTGCATTTGGTCCTGAGGAGGTCCAGTGTCTCTCACTTATCGTTTCGACCATTTCGCACAACACCAGTGACAGGCAACGCATTAGTTTCTCGATTTTATATTGCGTTGATTCTTTAGTATCACAACCACGACTTGTCAGGTGTTCTGCCATTTTTTTGCGGCAGTTCTGTACAACATTAGATAGATGTCGTGCTCATGCACAAGGGAGGGTCAACTTCCCTTTTGCTTCAGAGCATTTTTGTTTATTTTTTGAGAGGTTTCCAGAGACGAGGCCTAGTTTTCTTCGGCAACCTCATAGGGCGATTACTGAGGCACGTATGCACATGTGGGGGCATATGATGCCCAAGAGGGAGGAGACTCTATTTCCAGTGAGGATATCAAATGATGCACTGGAGTTGCTAGCCAGTGTTGATGAGCATACCTTAATTATGGTCCCCTATCCTTATACGGGGTTGGATTGGCAAGGATGTGCCACATCCTCTTCACAGCTGATGAGCCGCCAAATAATAGAGGTAATATTACTGTTTTATTTAAATTTATTCTAACATGTTCTTTAACTTGTTTTTATTAAATTGTGTAATGAAATTGTCTAATTATTGTCGTGTACTTGTATATATTTTGCAGACACTGGCTCTTTTGATGGTGAGGTGATGCCACCACCAACACATGATCCAGGTGTGGATCCTAATGAAGATGAGGGCATGCCAGATGCCGAGGATCATTAGGAGGCTGGTGTAGAGAGACCTGCTCCTGCTGGTGCGCCGATGCGCGGTCGACTTAATGATGCTAGATACAGGATGGAGTTGGGCGACCAACTCATTGCAATGATTGTTGAGGCGGGCATTAGACCCGCTCATTACAGAGACATAGAGGTTGATGATAGGCTATTACAGATGTCGAGAGGCATGTCGCGTGACATGTACATCCTGATGTGGCATGTCGTAGAAGTTACAACAGCTTTTACGTGACTGACAAGGACTGTTGCACGTTACGATCGAGTCACAGCACATGATGGACAGTCTGCGAGGTGCATTGTGCCATCATCTCATGATCGTTCACCTCATGCTGCGCGAGATGAGAATGAGCCTCCACTAGCATCTAGAAGTAGTCATCATGGAGATGAGGCTGGACCATCGACCACGTCCATTCAATAGCTTGTAGCACCCATCAGTACTCATGATCATGAGTAGGCACCATTGACTTATGATCATGCCTCCACTAGTACTGATATTGATGTTGTACTATCACCAACTGATCCATGACATTTATATTACAGTTGTATATTTTTAACAATATATATATATATATATATATATGGTCCATTTATTTTATGTTCATGTTGCATTTGTACTTAATTTACATGTTGGTGATAATCATGATGTGTATGTTTTTAGGTCATGTTAGATATGTTCATTTAATGTGCAGCTTGTAGATAGATTTGTATGTGATAGCATGAGTTATTTGACATGATATGTATATTTGATGTTTGTGTTGTGATGATGTTAATATATAATGTTAATTGTGTTTTGTTAGATGATCATGATCACGATGATGTAGTTAGCAATTGTGAATGTGTTTTTTAGTCAAATATGATGTTTGTACGATGGTTATCATGAATGTGACGTTTATTAATTAATTTAATACTAAATGATCGTGATATTGTAAAATTGTAATATTTGTAATTCTAATTGTATTTAAAATTCTAAAATTGTAATTGTAATGGTATATATGTAAATTTGTAAAATTGTAATTGTAATTGTATTTTTTTAATTTGTAAAATTGTAATTGTAATTGTAATTTTTTAATTTGTAAAATTGTAATTGTATATATGTAAAATTGTAATTGTACGTGAAATTGTAAAATTGTAATTGTGATTGTAATTATAATTGTAATTGTATGTAAAATATTTGTAAAATTTTAATTGTATTAATGTGAAATGAATTTATTAAAATTTGTAAATTTGTAACTGGTAAATTGAATAATTGTAAAATAATAAATCTAGAATAATATGATTTATTGTAACATAATAAAGTTTAGAAAATAATGCAAATAAATTCATGTACTTTAGAATTATCATTATTTTATTATGATCTTAGATATAAAAAAAAGAATTAATTTATACAGTATGCCATTTTTTTTGAGATCATCATAATTGTAAATTTTCAAGTGAATTATTGATTTTAACATTAACACAATGCAAATTACCAATTAATTCAAAATACATATTATATTAATATTTCAAAAAACCCATATTAAAAATTATAACTATTGATGAAATAACACATACCATATCACTCTCGGTTCTCATGATCACCCTCATTATCTTCTAGCTCACATGGCATGATAACAATATTTTTCTCAAAAATATGTTTTGATCTAGGGTCATGTGTCAATACGAACCACCAATCCCTATCCAACACATCTGGGTAAAAAAATACTTGGTTGCAATGTTTAGGGAAAACATAGGGCTCTTTAGCTTCACTCCACATCTTTTTAGAGTTGATACATATCAGCCTACTATCGCGATCTTCCTTTACATTACTCCGATCAAAGGTGTCCCACCACTTGCACCTAAAAATAACACATTGGGAAGAAGAAAAATCCACTTCAATGATCTCTTGTATCTTTCCGACGTAACCTAACGTCCCTCGTACTAGGTTTTGATCACGGTGGCTAAATCGACTAGATTGATCAAACTCGACTTCCATTCCACAGTCTTGTGTGATGTTTCCAACATCGACATTTTATGTGTGAAAATGGTGTCCATATGCCCACATCGATGGGAACAAATGCACCTATTATAAAAAATTTAAAAAAATCATAGTGTCACGTGTCTTATAAATAATAATCCAACAGTTAAAATATGAAATGTAGATGTCTTAATATAAGTTTCAAATTTACATATAAATTAAAAATATTATTAATGAAAGTTGTTGCACCTAATTCCCACGTTTAGCGCTAGTCCTCTCAAGACAACTGTAAATAAACCCAGCAATAACGATTTTCCTCATGCATTGACAAGAACCTGTAACTCTGGGGTATATTTTTGGTATATATTTTATTTTAAATGACCGGGATAAAGCACACTTATACCATTCAACTGTCTGAATTATCTCCTGTCACTATCCCATTTCATCCTCTTTTGTTCGTACAATGTGACCCGCGGTTGTGTCACTTCGGAATTATAAAGAACAAATTTATTGATTGCTTCAATTTATGCATTCACCGATGAAATAAAACCGAAATATAGTACATATGGGATCAAAATATACATTATATCGAAGTTCAACATGAATATTAATTACTTTTTGTAAATTTGAAAAATTATAAGTCGCTTACTCTTTATCAAGTGCTTTTTTCCCACTTGTTTGGAGAAAATCTCCTTCTCTTTTGTATTCATCCATTTCATCGTCCCAAATCACCGCACCTGGTCTATTTTCGATCTGCTTGATGTACTCACTGGCATAATAGAAAGACTCATACGATATGTACCCCTCTTCCATAAACCCCTCGGGTTTTGCCCTTTGTCGAACAAAACCTTTCAATTTCTTCATGTACCTCTCTAAGAAGAACATCCAACGACAAGAAACAACCCCAACTAATTCAACCTCATCTACTAGGTGGATTAGAAGATGAACCTGTAAGTCCATGAAACTCATCGGCAGTTCCTTCTCAAACATACAAACAATATAAACTATCTCTTGATGCCACTGTGGAATGCTAGCCACATGAATCTCCTTTGACGTGATCCAACATACAAATGAAGATAATTTAGATATGGCACGTCCTAGGTCTTGAGGGAATTCATGTTTCACACACCCACGCACGAAAAAAGGATAATGACACTGAAAAGTTATAAACACGTGAAACAATATACAAAATTAGTTATGTTTTATGATCCCCACACGGGATAAAATTTATTAATATAACAAATAATAAAATCATTCTTTTGACATTATACGTACTCTTAGAAGATTCAAATGGTCATGCGATTTCAACCCCGACAAATGGTCATCCATGGTGAAGTAGCGTGGTAGTGAAGACTCGTATGAAGTTGACACCCTCACATCCATTATAACTTCCTTTGCCAAAGATATATCATCTTTTTTTTAAATCCATGGGACATCACCTTCTTTGAAAAACCATGAATTAGAGGGACCAGCACCTGCCTCTGATCCCGTACTTTCTAATCGTCTTGGCTAATGTTTCTTTTTAGTTTTTGAAGTAATAAGACATTTCCTAATAGCCAATGTGTCACTTTGTTTCGATGATATGTGCCTCCATAAAGAAGATGAAACATTTTTAAATATATGCGTGGGATCTAATAAGTGGGAAATCTTAAGATGCTCCCAATATGGGAGGTCATAAAAGATAGATTTCCTTTTCATCCCAATGGGCAATTTCTCAACATAGGTGTTGAAGAAATCTGGATCATCGAACATAGGCTCCCCATTTGAATCGAACATTTCTATGAACCCCTTCTCCTTCTCTCTCTCATATGCTCTAAGCCATTCAGCTGGTGTCATTATTGGAGGCCTTTGTGATCTCTCTCGTTTACCATTGAAAGTGGATGCTGCTCTTCTGTAAGGGTGTTCTTCTGGTAGGAATACCCTGGAGCAATCATACACTGGCTTTCATAAGTCCTTGGACTATCTATCTTTCAGAGAAGGTCCACAACATTTACATCCAAAATACCTTTTTGTTACAAGACCTGCGAGATTATATTTGTATACATTAATTAATATGCATGGCACATTAAAGAATATCATGAAGATTAGAACAAATATTACAACGAATTAAATAACTAATATGTGAAAGAATATTGTTACATATATAAACAAATCAATAAATTAAACATGTAATTTACAAGAGAAAACTCCTAAGCCTAGATAATCATGTGTCATGTAAGCACATATGTCATACAACATAAAACTCCTCTCTGTTGCGATGGGTCTTTATAAATCATATACATTTATCCCATCCCATAATTCCTTCAATTCATATACCAGTGGTTGTAAGTAGACATCCATATTCTTCACTTGTCTTCTACCAGGGACTATGAGAGCCAACATAAGATGTTAATTCTTCACGGACAACCATGGGGGGAATATTGTTATTTATCACTACTACAGGCCAAACAGAATAGTTGGTTGCTTGGAGGGAATATGGGTTGACACCATCCATGGCTATGCTGAGTCGTAGACTTCGTACTTCATCCTTGAATTTTTCGGGCCATGTATCCTCTATATGCTTCATAGCTATTGAATCAGTTGGGATTCACATAACTCCCAACTCACTTCTGTGTGAGGCATGCCATCCCTGCAACATAGCTAATTCTTTGCAATGAAAGAGCCTTTGAATCCTTGGGATTATAGGCATGTGCCTCAATATCTTAAAAGGAGGACCATTACGTGATTTAACCTTCTTTTTTTATTTATGATACCTATCATGCCCACATTTCAGACACATCTCTTTGTCTACATATTCTCCTCTATATAGAATATAATCATTTGGACATGCATGATATGATATGTACTCAACACCAAACATTTTCAACAATTTCTTTGCCTCTTCGTAGCTACCGGGTAAGACATTATCACTCGGAAGAACCTTATCTTTGAATAACCTGTAGTTGATGATCATGGAAAAATATATTAATAAATGTACATTAATGTCGATATAATTATTAACGTTCATAAAATTTACTATTTGTAATTTTCATTGCAGTGTATTGATTATATTTCAAATTTATTCAAGGGAGTAATTTATGGTAACTTACCTCAAAATTTCTGAGAAACATGCATTCTACAAGCCAAAATTTGCTTTCAAGTTGTACAGTAACATCATTTTCCGCAACTGGGTAGAATTTGACTGACCGTTAGGTCCAAAGAGAGGGGTGGTGGAAGCAAATTTAAGGCTTTCAAAAAAGGTGGCAGCGATATGAGCATCATCCCCTAGCTGATCATCATTTTGGAATGCATCTAACAACATTGTCTCCATGGTAGTTGTATCCCTTAAGTATTCATCCATACCAACCTCTATTTGATTGCCTCCATTGCCAGCTTGTGAAGAAATACTATTGCTATATTCATTCTTAATTGGTGAATCTAGACATAGCGGGAATTGAATTGGTGGTTGATTCAACCATTTTTGGTATTGTTCCTCTCTGATTTTTTCTCTTAATTCAGTCTTCTCTCGATTTGACATTGTCGTGGGGTGAAACGGAAGATGGTAGGTAAGTCATTCATCATCACTAGAATCCTAATAATTAAAAAAAAAAAAATTGAACATGATTAGTACAAAATATATGATATCAATTAGTAACCATGTTGACAATATTGCATGATTATAAATTGGTTTGACGTTGAAATAATTACATATTAATCAATATATATACCAAACAATTATAATTATAATTACCATCATTGTCTCGGGATTGTGGCTAGAAGATGCAATATTGTTACAATTGGCATGGTGAAGCGGTTGTCCATTTTCATTTACTAAATGCGCCTTGTGGTATGCAGCTCCTGATAAGAACTTCTGACGTTTTGGAGCAGTTTGAATATTTTGTGCATCTGAACTTGATGCTGAATCTGCATGAACATGAAAATTTGTATACATTATAAATTTAATTAAGTTGTGCATGATTGACTGCATGGATAAAAAACATAAATTCAATTAGATAGTGAAAATATAAAACAAATCTGAAGTAAATATTACGTCTCCAGATGGATAAGGAGAACTCTGCGATGGACTTTGAAAAATATTATGGAACGAACTGGATTTTGAAGAATTGTCCATTCCATATAATATATGATATTTTCTCCCTGCATTTGAGTAAAACAGCAATAAATTTTGGTGCACAAACCTAAATGTAATTTTGGTGCGTAATGTATAGATAACCACACCGGTGCATTTTTTTTATTGCGCACCAGTGTCGTTTTATAACCCGACACACTGGTGCGGTTCGATTAAGGGACGCACTAGTAAATGAATAACCGCAAATAAAAAAAGCTCAACCCTATTTTCTTTAAGTGAAAAAAAAGCGGTAAATTGAAAAATGGACAGAAAAATATTTTCAAAAATATAATTTCATAAAACATTTCTTTAAATACTAAACAATTTTCATTATTCCACTATTTTTGCAAAAAATTTCAGCCAGAGATTTGCAGGATACATACTTAGAGCAAATGGAGCACAAGAGCACCGTGGAGCAAGGAAATACGTTCGAACATAAGTATTCAGACAATCAGAATTCCAAATCTCTGGTGATTCAAACCTTGTACCATAGAATTTCAAACGATGTGAGTAAAGTTTTTTGCTTTTTTTTACTTTTTTCTATAGTTTTTTTATGCAATAAAAGAAAAAAATCAAAGTATATATTTTTTTTTTTACTTTTTCTGTAGTTTTTTTTTATGAAGTAAAATAAAAAAATCAAAGTTTATTTCTTTTTTTACTTTTTTTGCATTTTTTTTTACTTTTTCTGCAGTTTTCCCAAAAAAAAAAAAAAATCCATTTTTAGAAACAAAATCCCTAGATTCTTTTTGTTTTTGCCCTTTCTTCTCCCTCTTTTTGTAATTTTAGAATTAGGGCTTTTCAATTTAGATTTATAGGGTTTGTATAGTCATAAGACATCCAACCCACGAGACGATTTGCATAGTCGGATCCCAATCCATGTTGGCCCTTGTGTCAATCTAAAAAAAAAGACAGATTTTTTTTCGTCGGTGCGCTCTGCGTAACATAGCGCACCGGTGCGCTCTATTATGCTAGCGCGCCATGAAATTACAGTGATAAAAAATAAAAAATAAAAAACAAAATATGTTTTTATCAGTGTGCCATATGTAACATATGGAACCAATGCACTATTTCATTATGGTGCACCGCAAACGTGTTGTTTCACAAAAAAACCATTTTAGAGATAAACCCTACATTATTTTTGTTTCTGCCCTTTCTTTTCCCTCTTTTTGTGATTTCAGAAATAGGGCTTTTCAATTTAAATTTATAGGGTTTTTATAGTCATAAGACATCCAACCCACGGGATGACTTGCATAGTTGGATCCCAAATCATGTCGGCCCTTGTGTCAATCTAAAAAAAAAAAAACAGATTTTTTTTTTCGTTGGTGCGCCCTACGTAATATAGCGCACCGCGAAAGTACAGTGATAAAAAATAAAAAACAAAATATGTTTTTAACAGTGCGCCATATGTAACATATGGCACTGGTGCACTATTTCATTATGGCACACCGCAAATATGTTGTTTCGCAACCATTTTAGAAACAAACCCTACATTCTTTTTGTTTCTCCCCTTTCTTCTCCCTCTTTCTGTGATTTCAGAATTAGGGATTTTCAATTTATATTTATAGGATTTGTATTGCTAAATATAAGCCTAGGACATCCAACCCACGGGACGACCTGCATATTAAGATCCCAATCCATGTCAGCCCTTGTGTAAATTAATTATTTTAATTATTTTTTTATTATTTATTTTTTTATTTTTTCGGTGCGTGCACCAGTGCGCTCTATTATCCCAGCGCACTGAAAAAGTACTGTGATAAAAAATTGGAAAAAAAATATTTATTCTCAGTGCGCCATTTGTAAAATATGCAGTCGGTGCGCTATTTCATTATGGCACACCGCAAACGTTCTGTTTCGAACAAAAAAAAATTCAAAAAATGCAAACCTTACATTATTTTTTTTCTGCCATTTCTTCTCCCTCTTTCTTTGATTTCAGAATTAGGGATTTTCAATTTATATTTATAGGGTTTTTATTTCTAAATATATACCTAAGACATCCAACCGACGAGACGATTAGCATAGTCAGATCCCAATCCATGTGGGCCCTTGCATGAATTAAAAAAAAAACAGATTTTTTTTATCAGTGCGCCTGGCGTAACATAGCGCACCGGTGCTCTGTATTGTACAAGCACACCGCATAAGTAATGTGATAAAAAATTAATAAACAAATTTTTTTAATCGGTGCGCCATATGTAAAATATGGCATCAGTTTATGCTACAAAAACTAACACTGGACGATTTTTATTATTTTATCATGGTTAACTGGTGCGGTTATTGAAATGTAACACACCGGTGCACCTTGTTGACATAGAGCACCATACGGTCTATTATACTGTTTGCGCGGTGCGTTTGGAAAACACCCACGCACCGACGTCGGTGCGTACACCATGAATGGCGCATCGGTTTCTTGAGATTTTTTTTTACTTGAAAAGTTGAAAATTATTTATAAATATATTAATGAATGATATGGTATAGGTTTGAGATTGATAAACAAAGGACTGATAAGAGATCAAGTAACAAAAATACTAATAACACATCAAGAAAAGCAAAAAAGGCAAGTTCTTTGTAATTTTTTTACAAAAAATATTATTTTTGAAATATATGTAAGTTTAACTAATATGTATTGTTTACTGTGTATCATGCAGAGCCACAAAATGACGAAGCTCGATATGATTATTTCTGATCTAGGACAAGAAAAGTGTAAAATCTTGATGGAAAATTTGCAAAAGGATGAATCAGGTGAATGAAAAAATACTATCGATCCAATATGAGTTTCTTTTTTTAGTTTTCATTAATAATATAATTAAAATTATTAGATAACATGTGTGAAACAGTCTATTAATTCACATCTGTTTAATGTTCTACAGGGACCAACAACTCAGAAAAGGAATGTTGTTCTAAGAAAAGAAAAAAAATAGAACATGCAAATGAAAATGAATTGCTCCTTAGCTCATCTGGAGTGGTGCTGGAGGTTAACAAAAGGGGGAAATTTTTTTACAAAAGTTTGAGGGATCTAGTGGAATGAATGTATAGACGTTCTTTCCACTTACAATACAAAAACCAATCCAATGATTCCAAGAACCAAATTTTATCTAAACTACAGGAAGAGTTTCCAGAGAATTGGTCAATGAGACATGTTAGACTTTTAATAGAAAAAACGTACAACAACAAAAAAGAAGGAATGAAAAAGTAATATTCCTTTAAATGTTTGTCTAGAATTATTTATAAATATCACTTTTGTTATACTTACTTTTCATATATCAATATAAAAATTAAATAGTTTATTGTCATGTTACAGTTTCAGGAAGATTATGAAAATCTCAAAATATGAACGAGCTGATATCAGAAATATGCCAGTAGGAATGTCCAAAAAGGTGTACAAGGAGATGGTCAAAGAAATGGACAAAATTGCATCGCAGGAGTAGCCATTTCAACAACAACGTGCTTTAAATGTAATATGTAATCATTGAATTTTTCAATCATTAAGTACAATAAATAAACAATTTAGCATTAAATATTAATTTTCAAGTATTTTCTTGCAGAAAAGAAAAG
This sequence comes from Pinus albicaulis, assembly GCA_034641835.2. NCBI lineage: Eukaryota > Viridiplantae > Streptophyta > Pinopsida > Pinales > Pinaceae > Pinus > Pinus albicaulis. Next base: position 224,771,145 of record CM076573.1, read on the forward strand.
AAAATGGAACCCATTCAGCACATAAAATAGGACGACAAGGAAGAAAAGGATTGATATCTAATTTTGTGAGTAATTGTTACTTCCTTATAACAACTTACCTAGATTTCATTTTTTGTATTTTTTAAGTTGTTTTGCAAAAATCATCATTGAATGTCTTCAAACAGGTGCTAACATACAAAGAAGAACCATAAGAGTAATTGATTGAAATTGGGTTAAATATGGGTTGTGAGTATATGTTGGCATATCGGAACTTAATTGTGGAATTTGTAAGCATCTATCGATCTTTTTTTACTTAGCTCCGTCTATAATTAATAGAAAAAATAAATCTTTTATATTAAATATATGATTTGTTATGGGGTATAAAACTTGCAGGAAACAAAGTATGGCACTGCGCCAACAGATCAAATCTTGAAAGATAACATGTTACATGGTTTTGAAAGAATGTGTATAGTTTATGAGTCAATTTTTGCATTGGTATGTCATTTATTTTCGATTTACATTGATGTATATTATTTAATATTTCAATTTTCGTTATTCTCACCAATGTATATACAATCATTACAATTTATTTTTATGTTTGTAGATGGAAGGTGAAGAAGAAGAAAACAATCAACATCATGAACAAAACATTCCTGAAAATAACCCAAGTCATGGAAGTAGCTCTAGCAGTGACAGCAGTTCAAGCGAAGAATGATGACCACTATGTTTGGATATCAAAGCAAGGCATTGTATTTTTTGAAATATGTCTGTGAAATCAGACATTTTCTTTAATGTAATGGAAATAGTGTCCTACTTGAAAGATAAAGGGATACCAATAACTGTCCCATTTTGTATGACAAAGAATGTCTTATATATATATATATATATATATATATATATAATGATAATGTTTTAATTTATTCTATTGCATTCTCTATTGTTGCTATTGCGTTCTCCATTGTCGTTCTCAAATGCACTAATGAAAATTTAATTCATATGAATATTGTTATAAGATATATATGTGTCGACCTTTGATGAATAATGAATTTTAAAAAACCACAATAATTATGATATGATATAACAAATTAATCCAAAAATCACATTCAAATGCATTAATAAAAATTTAATTAATATGAATATTGTTATAATATGTGTCGAATTTTGATGAATAACAAATTTAAAACAATCACAATAATTGCGCTGTCACAGGTCGATGTTTCTAAAAAATACAAAATGAAAACCAGTGTGTGTATTCTTATACCAGTGCGTTTGTATTCTTAAGCGCACCGGTGTGTTTTTACGACCTATGGGCACTGCACAAATACCAAAACCAGTTAAAAACATTGAGGCGTTTGTGCGGTACGATGCGTCGGTGCGCTTATGTCTATATATGCATCGGTGTTGTTTTGCGACCTATGGGCACCACACGAATACCGATACCAATTATAAATCTCGGTGCGTTTATGTGATGCTATGCACCGGGGCGTTTTTGTGTCTATATGCACCAGTGCATTTGTACGACCTATCGGCACCGCACGAATACCGATACCAATTATAAATCTCGGTGCATTTGTGTGAAACTGTGCACCGAGGAGTTTATGTGTCTATACGCACCGGTGAATTTGTATGACATATGGGCATCATATGAATACCAATACCAATTTTAAATCTCGGTGCATTTGTGTGATACTGCACACAGGTGCGCTTCTATAAGTCTACGCACCGGTGCGTTGATATAACCTATGGGCACCGCTCAAATCCCAAGACCAATTAGAACGGCCCCGTGCGTTGTATCACCAACACTATGCCCGGTGTTGTTTTATAACTTAACGACCCGGTGAATTCTCCTTAGACCACCCCGGGGATCCGGCTATAGGTACGCACCAGTGCGTTAAATCCTGATTAGCGCACCGATGAAAAAAACATCTGTAATTACCTCTGGCCGCCCATTTTTTTTAGTTTTGTTGAATTTCCGTTAAAAGCTCCGCAAAAACCTCCGTAACCATAAACGGATGTTCTAGAAAATGTTTTTTTGACAATTTTGGCCCATTTTATAACACTAAAAACCTCCTTTATAACCTCCGCTAGAGGGTCTTTTCCTTGTAGTGCTGGCCTCATCTTCATCTCTGCAACTGAACCTTTGAAATCAGATCTAAAACCTAGACCTATTTCTTTGATTGCAATTCCTATCCAGCAAAAACTCAAAATGAACAAAACCTTAATTCATTGAACTTTATAACTACCCTAACATCATTACATATCCATTCATCTCCTTGGATGTAAAAGTGACATTGAGATATCGCTCTCTGGTTTTGGTAGGGCTAGCTACTAGACCTTAAGATTGGTTTGAGGTTACCTCCTTCAGTTCCATTCTCAGCCTTGGGAAACAGGGGGAGTGATAACACACTGGAAAATTCCTCAAGGGATGGTGAAGGAATTCTAAAGCATCCAAGCTTGGTTTGATTTTAGGATCTCGGGACTAGTTTAGGTGAGATCGCGATAGTGTGAAGGTGGAGGTGTTTTAACCTTTGGATCCCCTTGGTTGTTTATACATTGGTTTATCCCATGATATCCCACATTCATGCTTGTAATATGGCACAGGGGTGATTGGTTGAAAGAAATATTTGGTTTAGCTCAATCTATGGTTGGGTGGTACATGGAAGTCCCTGACTTGGTTGGCTTTTACATATGAATGATAAAAGCTCTTTCCCCTTGTAATTCATGAGTAATGATTGTTCTACCATGGTTATATGTTTGTTATAATCATGGTTTTATGACAGATGCAAGTTGTGGATCTTATCATGTTTTTACATGTAAATGACTAGTTAATGAATACATGACATAATAGATGTTACTGCAGCTATTGTGAGAAGGCATTAGACCTTATTTATGTTTCTCAGATAAGTTTCAGATCTCTATGTTCAAATATGCATTCATGACATGTATATTTCAGGTTTACTATGTGTTTGACGGAATAATTGTCATGGTTAGACCGGGTTAGGTCAATTCCTTAATTAATTTTTGTGTTAGAGTCTTTTTCCTTGTGCTATTTATCATTTTAGAAAATTGTGTCAAGTTCTTAGCAGTGGTCTAAAAACTGGCCCTCGAAAAGTAGCTTAAATATCATAGTCATAGGGACAAAACTGGGTTTAAAAGACTACAGTCTCTCCTTGTAGTCATCATGCATGCGACTGGAGGGTTTCAGTAAAAATCAGGTAGTGTTGTTCCTGCGTCTGGGAATCCAGATCGGGAAAAATGTAAGATAACTCAGGGTTTGGGTACCTGGAAGGTTGGTTTAGCCCTTGGGGGTCCTGTAGCACCTGAGGAAGGTCAGTAAAGTCTTGGTTTTTTGACTTCACTTCCTTAATGTTATCTAAGAGGTTGAGTTATTTCATAGTAGCCCTCAGCTCATGTTTAACAAGGCATACTGATGAAAGTGGGTAGATATGGGAGGAGGCATTTACAGAGTGGTATCATAGTAAGTTGCACTCTCATTGGGTGGTATGGTTATGTTTAGCCTATTCATCCCATGGGATTAGATCCATGTTGTTAGGCATGCATTTTCATGGTTATGATTTTCATGCATGAGGTCATGGTATGTAGTTGTTATAGTCATGCATGATGTTGGCATATTGATATTATTATGATTATACATGTATCGCACTAATTTTGATTTATTTTGTAGATGAGATAATCCTCCCCTGAACTTCATTGAGGTGTGTTGATTATGTTTATATTTTGGTTTATATGACATGGTATACTTGCCAGAAGAAGATAATCGTATATGACAAGAAAAATGGTAGACTACAGTTCATGTGACTCTCCATATATATCAGTTGGGCAGTAAGGAGGTGAATATTCTCCTAGTATAGAAGATACATTGAGGAGTTTGAGGGAAAATATAAGGTGTTGTAAAGAAGATAATGATAGGTTGGTTGAGGCTCAAGGAAGACTTGGAAGGGCTCAGGAAAAGCAGGCAGAGTTCAATTCATTGGTCCTTCAGATTTTGTCAGACTTGCAGAGACAGGGACAGTTGAGGATTAGTCAAGAACAGGAAGAGAATACTAATGGAGCCTATGGTAACAGGTCTTGGTTGGGATACAAGTTGGATAGATGGGACACAGTCAAAGGTGGCAGATCATTGGATACACTTGATAGGAGGAGTGGTATGTATGGGTAATCCAGTTCATCATCCAAGATACATCATCACAGTCATCACCACCATCATTCTTATAGGAGGAGTGAGTAATTTCCTAAGGAGTTCAAGAAATTCAAGCCTCCTACATTTGATGGAGAGATGAAGAAGTGATAAGATGCAAAGGCATGGTTGATTGGGATGAAAAAATTCTTTAGATTGCATAATTGTTCATAGAACATGAAATCCAAAATAGTTACCTTCAATCCCAAATGGAAAGCAAATATTTTGTGGGAATATGTGAAGAATGTCAAGGGAATTCAAGAAGAAGAGTTGGTTTGGGATGAGTTAAAGGGACTCTTTAATAAGAAGTACCTATCTAAGAGATATTATGATGATAGAGCGAAGGGGTTTTATGAGTTTTAGTTGGGTTCCATGACAGATGATGTGTATACTATCAGGTTACTATAATTTTTGAGATATGTGCCCTACCTCAAGGATGAGAAATCAAATATTCAAAGGTTCATTAGTGGGTTTATATAAGCGTATAGGGAATGGATTGAGTTTATGATCCTAGGTTGCTAGAGGAATCATTAGATAAATTAAGCATTGTTATGAGTAGTCAAAGAGTAAACTTGAGCCTTAGCATGAATTGAAGGGGAATGAGAAAGTTGAAGGGAAATGGCCACCAAATCGGGGAAGACCTCGGGATGTAGGTGAGAAATAAAATGTTTCTCCTTACAAGAAGTTCAATGCAGTTGAGAAGGGACATGGTTCGTATTTTGGAGGGTATCATAATAAAGGTGATGGTAAGGGACCCTTGAAGTGCTGGAATTGTGGAAAATACAATCGCAAGAAGGATTGTCTGTTGTACCAGGGTGGCAGGAATCATATATAAAATTCTCAAGAGGCACAAATAGTTGGGGATGTGGGCCATAAAAGTCCTCTAATTTATGTAGTTGTGGACAATAGGCAGGCAGATAATTAGGCATATATTAATGAGATTGAAGGTAAGCTTTGTGGTCGAGTTGTTTCTATTTTGATTGACCCTGGTTATAATTATAGTTATGTTAATATTGACCTAGTGGATAAGTGTGGTTTGAGAAAAGAAGTGCATGTAGAGTCTTGGTTGGTGAAGTTGGCTACAGTTACTGAGAAAAGATCTCATCACTGAGTGAGAGCTTGTGTATTTGATCTTAATGATATGCCTACATCTACACATCTAAATGTGATTCCATTGGGATCATAAAGTATGCATTTGGGTATGCATTGGTTGTACCTCTAGAGGACCAAAGTAGATTTGTATGACAAGGTTATTGAGTGTCTGGATGATAATCGGGAAAAGAGAGTCTTACAGGTAAAGAAGAAGCCTACATTGGTGAGGATGGTCACAACTATGTATGCAAAGTGCAGTTTCATGAAGGGATATTTATTATTTGCATTTCATATTTCTAGTGACAGGGGTAAGGATGTTGAGGATGCAAAAATATTCAAGAGGTATCCAGTCTTGCAACAGTTTCAGGATGTGTTTCTACTTGAGATTTCAGAGTTTCTTCCTCAAAGGGAAGTGGACTTTTCTATTGAGTTGGTACTAGGAGAAGCACCAGCATCAAAATAACCATATAGAATGAGCACTTGAGAGCTAGTGGAATTGAAGTTGCAACTAAAGGAAATGCTTGATAAGGGATACATTAGGCCAAGTGTATCGCCTTGGGGTGCACCAGTCTCATTCGTGAAGAATAAGGATGGTACTCTCAGATTTTGCATTGATTACAGGCAATTGAACAAGGTAACCATCAAGAATAGGTATTTGTTGTTGAGGATTGACGACTTATTTGACCAGTTGAAGGGAGAAACAATGTTTTCGAATGTTGATTTGAGATCAGGATACCATCAAGTACACATCAAAGAAGAGGATATCTACAAGACTGCTTTACGGACGATGTGTGGGCATTATGATTTTGTTGTAGTTCCTTTTAGTTGGACTAATGCTTTGTATAATTTTATGTGCTTGATGAATAATGTGTTGCATTCTTATCTAGACAAGTTTTTATTGTATTCATTGATGATATCTTGATATATTCTAAGAGTGAGGAAGATCATGCAGAAAACGTAGCATCAGTGTTGATATTGCTAAGAGATCATCAGTTGTATGCCAAGCTCAATAAATGCAGTTTCTTTCAGATAGAGGTACATTACTTGGGGCATGTTGTCTCCAAGGAAGGCATAGAAGTGGACCTCAAAAACATAAAAGCTATCATGGAATGGGAAGCTCCTAGGAATGTGGATGATTTCAAATCATTCATGGGGTTAGTAGGTTATCATAGGAGGTTCAACAGGGACTTCTCATGGATTTCCTAGCTTATCACTTTTTTCATAGAAAGGGAAAGAAATTTGAATGAACAGAGGAATGTGCAACCAGTTTTGAGTAGTTGAAGGAGTTACTTACAAATGCTCTGGTTCAAAAGAGTGCATATCTAGATAAAGAGTTTCTAGTGTGTACAAATGCTTGCAAAAGAGGACTTGGTGGATTCCTAATGCAAGAGGGGCAGGTGGTGAGTTATGAGTCAAGGAAACTAAATGAGCACGATCATAACTATGTGACTCACGATCTAGAGATGGCAGTTATTATTCATACCTTGAAGATGTGGAGGAACTATCTTCTTGGCAGGAGGTTTGTGTTGATGAGTGATCACAGTGGGTTGAGGTAATTTTTTGACCAACTGAATCTGAATGTCAAGAAAGCTAGATGGTTTGATACCCTTAGTGAGTTTGACTTCAAAATTAGGTACATTAAGGGTAGAGAGAATAGGGTTAAATATTCTCTTAGCATAAGGATACAGGTAAACCATGTTGCAATTGTGAGATCTTATGGGACGGATTTTTAGGATCGGATCTTACAAGAAGGATAGAAGGATGACAAGTATCAACAGCTTAAGCATAGGTTACAATAGGGTATAGGGGAACAGAATGTGGACTATCATCTCATGGCATATGGCTTGGTGAGATTTAGGGACATGATCTATGTGTCGGATGACGGTGAGCTAAATAAGCTTATCTTGAGGTAGTTTCATGCCAGGTCTTATTCAGGCCACCCAAGATATTAGAAAACATTGACAGTTTTGAAGAAGTTCTACTATTGGCTAAATCTGAAGAAGGAATTGGTTGAATTTTTGGTTATATGTTTGGATTATCAACATGTGAAAACTGAGTGCAAGCACCTAGCTAGTTTTTTACAGCCTATTCTGATTCCATAGTGGAAATGGGAGGTCATTTCCATGGATTTTATTATAGGTTTGTCGAGGACATCGAAGCAACATGATTCCATCATGGTTTTAGTTGACAGGTTGAGCAAGGTAGCTCACTTGATTCCATTTAAGACTATTCATTCATCTAGCAAGGTAGCTCAGGTATTCTTCAGGGAGATAGTGCGATTGCATGGTATTCCAAAGAATAGTGTGTCAGATAGAGATTCTAAGTTCACCTCTAGGTTTTGGAAGGAGTTATTTGTAGGTTTGGGTACAGAGTTGGCCTTCAGTACAACTTATCATTCACAAAAATAAGGACAGAAAAAGAGGGTCAATAGGACATTAGAGGATAAGTTGAGGATGTCTGGCATGCATCAGTAGTGGAGGTGGGAGGATTACCTTCCACTGGTTGAGTTTTATTACAACAATTTTTATCAAGAGTCACTGAGGATGTGTCTATTCAAGGCACTCTATGGGTGGAGCTGTAACACTCCCATTAGTTGGAGTGATCCATTGAAAAGGGTAATTATTAGACTGTACATGTTGGCTGAGATGGAACATGAAATGCAGGTTATAAAGAAGAATCGAAAGGCGGCATAGGATAGACATAAGAGTTATGCATATCAGCACAGGGAATTTAAGGAGTTTTAGGTTGGGGAGTATGTGTACTTGCGCAACAAGCGCAAGATGAGATCCTTGAGGATTGAATCATGTGCCAAGTTGGCACCTCGGTATTATGGGCCTTTTTAGATCCTTGAGAGGATTGGACCAATGGACTACAGACTTGCACTGCCTCCGTTAGTGAAATTCCATAATTTTTTCCATGTTTGATTGCTTAAAATATACATAGAGGATTTGTTTCGTGTGATTTATTGGTTTGTATTGCAGGTGAAGCCAAAGGAGAATTCCACCAGGAACTTGAGTGCATATTGCAGCAGAAGAAAATCATGCTCTTGAACCGATCAATCAAGCAAGTTAAAGTTTAGTGATAGCACTTTGGGCCCTATGAAGCGACATGGGAGATGGTTGATCAGATGCAGGCTATGTATCCTTCATTATTTTCTGGTGCAAGAAAATGATTTTTTGGTATATGTACATATTTATGTATGTTTTTTATTGTAAAACCACAATGAGTTGTTTTATAAAGCTCCAATAAGTGGTATGGTTTTCATGTTTGTCATGATGGTTTTTTATTTTGAGCAGGTTCTTCATTGTAAATATTGCAATGATCTAAGTTATAAAGCTCCATGGGCAGTATGTTTTGGTTTTCACCGGTTTGTTGGTTATATGTGTCATAAAACAACGAGGATGGTGTTCCCCCAAGGGGGAGGGTTCATTAATAGACCCGGGTTAAAATTCATGTAATAAAGTTAATAAAGGCAAAATAAGACCAATGCCATGGGACACATCTTCCAAGTTGAATGTTGGGAAAAACATCCCAATGGGCATCACTTATTGTTTATTATGGCTAAGGAAATTCCCAAAGGAAATGGAAAAGGATTTTAAAAGGGAAAAAGGTATTATTGGAATTTATTTATGAAATTAAAGGAAATTAGGAGAAAAGGAAGGTGAAAAGTCACAGGTTGCATGTGAGAAGGAAATTGAAGGAAAATAGAGGAAAAATGAAGAAATTAGAGGCATCAATAATAAAAAGGATTCAAAGCATCAGTTTGAAGTCTTTTTTCAGTTTCGTTTTGGAGTTGGGTTTCAGAGAGGAGAAGATCACCAAGAGGAGAAACCAAGCAAAGGAAGGACAAGGAAAGCAAGGATCAAGCAAGAAAAAGTTGGATCAAGCAGCTTCAGCAGGAATACTTGTAGATAACAGGTTGAAAGTATGATTTCCTAGCTTGTTTTGGCATGCATGGTTTATGCATGTGTGTATTTGGTTCATTTGTTCTCATTGGCATGGTTTTCTCTAGGTTCAACGATGCTTTCAACCTTGCCTCTCCATTTCCAAATAGCCATGGTGTGATGGGATTCATTCTTGATTGAGCTTTGGATTACCAGAACGTTTTGGATCCAAGTGAGGTGGTCTTAGGAAAATCCCAAGAGTTGGGGGTGGATATGGTTTTCTCCGGGAAGCCCTCAACAGGTGGGTGGAGATAGGAAAAATCCTCAAGGGATGGTGAAGGAATTCTGAGGCATCCATTTTCAGTTTGATTTTGTGATATTGGGACCAGATTAGGTGAGAGCACGGTAGTGTGAGGGTGGCGGTGGTTTAACCTATGGATTCCCTTGGTTTTTTATGGATTTTTTTATCCCATGAGATCCCACATTCATCTTGGAATATGGCACGGGGGTGATTGGTTGATAGAGATATTTGGTTAAGCTCAATCTATGGTCAGGTGGTACGAGGAATTCCCTGACTTGGTTGGACTTTTCATATGAAAGATAAGAGCTCTTTCCCCTTGTAATTCATGAGTTATTATACTTGTTATTATGTTCCTTTAATTTTTTTTCTACCAACATTATTTATCTAGTTATGTGTTGTTTATAAGCGTGGTTTTATGACAGATTCAAGTCATGGCTCTTATCATGTTTTTACTTGTAAATGATTGGTTAGTGAATGCATGACCCAATAGATGTTATTGCAGGTATTTTGAAAAGGCATTAGACCTTATTGATGTTTCTAAGATATTTTTCAAATCTTTATGTTCAGATATGCATTCATGACGTGTAGATTTCATGTTCACTATGTGTTTTATAGAATGACTATCATGGTTAGACCAGGATAAGACAAGTCTTTGATTAAGTTTTGTGTTATAGGATTTTTCCTTGTGTCATTTATCATTCTAAAATTTTTTGTCAAGTTATGGGCAATGGTCTAGAGACTAGCACTAAAAATGTGGCTCAAATCATGCGGTCACAAACACAGAACTGGGTTAAAAATATTGCATTCACTCCCTTATAGGCATCATGCATGTGACTGGAGGGTTTCAGTCTAAATCAAGTAGTGTTGTGCCAGTTTCTAGGAGTTCAAATTAGGAAAAAGGCAAGATAACTCGGGGTTTAGGCACTTGGAAGGGTGGTTTAGCCCTTGGGGGACCTATAGCACATGAGGAAGGTCAATAAAATCTTGGTTTGTCGACTCCATTTCCTTAAGGTTATCTAGGAGGTTGAGTCATGTCATAGTAGCCATCATCTCATGTTTACCTAGGCAGACCAGTGAAAGTGGGTAGATATGGGAGGAGGCGGTTATAACAAGGTGTTATGGTACAATTTTCTACTAGTAGGCAAGACCTTCAATCTCTTGTGTAGGTTATACAAGTAACTACTCTTACATTTGCACACTCTCTTATTGGGGTATTGATCATTGATATCTTTGTGCTTGCAAGTATAGAAAAACTCATTTGGCTTCACTGGAAGTTTTATTTCACATGAAACGAGCCTCTTTTATCAATTAGATTAAGGCCTAGGTTTAGTTGTGTTTTAATTTCTTATCAGAGTAGTTATAATCTAATGCATTGTTTGCATAAGCATAACACATCTCTTAGTTTCATTTATATTGTTTTCTTACATCCAATTGCATTATTTCATGATTGCATTTTACATTATGTTTCCTACATTTTCCCTACGTTTGATTACATAATTTCAGGGCATGACATATTCGATTTTTATCTAGCATGAATTTCCTTGCATCACACATATTTCTTCTCATCTAAGCCTTGTTCTCTACATGTCCTACAAGTTTGTACACAAATGATCCATGAAGAGCTTCCATCATCCCCTTTATCCAATTTAGTTTCCTTCTCTAGAGTATTGTTATCCCATCTAATGGTTTTGTGTGGTTGTTGTGTTCCATTCAAGGGAAAACCTCTTGTAGATATTGGCATTAAAAAAATTTCCCTTATGACTAAACATGATTCCTAGCTATTAACGAGAAAAATATGATTGGATATTTCTGGGGAACTCTAGTCAGTTCATAAGACCAATATCTCTAACGTAAAGTTTGTTTTTGGTCTAATTTTGATATTTTATATTGTGTTTTCATTGTCCACTTGTCGGTCATAGCCATGATACATAAATATGGAATTCAGACACACCTAATCATAATATCTTTCATTTTTTGTAAACAAGGAAAACCCCCTCTTTCCCGAAAATAAGTTGGGATCCCCCTTCTGCCCTGGTGAAATAAACACCTATAAAATTCATATGAGCATAAATGAAAATAAAATAAAGGGTAAAAGAAGAGAAAGGCTTCATATACAGAGAGGTGATGTAAGAAAATTTTTTGGGGTACTAAACAAGCATGTTGGCAGAAAAACAATGCTTGTGATTTCTTGAGTGACTCTATTGGGTACTAAAAAATCCTAGTAGAAGTGGAGCAACACCAAAAAATCACTTTAAAACCCTAAATATAATAATCCATTTGTCATGCTCTCTATATCATTGTTAAATATTAACATGTGTGAGATTTTGATGTGTTGTTTAACGACTAACATGACCTAACCATGGGATAGATGAATGGTGTATCTATAACTGGTCAAATAACTTAAGTGGTACCCAAAAAATCCATTTCCACACTTCTTTATGTTTATGTTTGGACTCAATCTATGAAAGGGAATAAGGCAGAGATGTTGGATTCTACAAGTAGTTTTCCATTTGTTGTAGTCGCAGCAACACCCAAAATTTATCTTGCCACCAAATTTTGGGTCCCCCTCTGGTTCTCAAGGTTTTAAGGGGAATGTTGAATGAATTAGTTGAATGGTTCAAGGATATAGTTGTCATCTAACCCTATTCCCGCTTATTTCTTGTTTAATGCATAGTATATATTTACCCTGATTTATGTTGGAACTGGTCTTATTAATGCATTAGGGTTTGAGAAATATTTCTTTGTTAACAGACCTTTGAAACCCTATATTATCATGATGAAAATCCAGACCATGTTTTAAATTAATATTTATCCTCTAGGATGTATTTCCATAAGCATTCCATGGCACCTGCATTACATCATTGCAATGTGAGGTCAGGAATCACAACACATTAATGCCATTTTTTTAATTATCAATTTCATTCATGACCTTGAGTATCAAATTATTTGAATAAAGGGTCTTGTATGTGCGTAAACCCATGAAGTTGGGTTACACTTTTGTGAGAATCAAGGGCAGAAAAGTCATTTTCCCAACAGTTCAGCTGAACATTTTTAAAATTACCGAACTTTCGAAATTATTTCGGTTGAACTAATTCCACGGTTTACATTGACGGCATATTGATGACATGGGAAAACACATTTTTGGCTAGAGATGGGAAAACTGGAAAAAAAAAATTCGACCGAACTTTTAAAATAGTTCGCCCGAACTTGTTCTTATAAATATATTGGCCCGCAAACCTTAACGGGTTTTAGGCGTATTACCATTTCTGTCTCGCGTCTGTCTACTGTCTTGCGTATGTTTGTTGTCTCGCGTCTGTGTCTGTAGGGACGACGAGGTGAGGTGAGGTGTTGCTCCTGTTGCTCTGTTTTTTTTGTAATTTTTTTTGTTGATTTTTTTTTTTTGATTTTAATTTTAATTTTTCTTTATCACATGGAATTTGTTTTGCGTCCTCAATTTTTCTTCGACGATCTCTTGACTCATACTCGTCTTCTCATTGTGGCTTCATCCTCTTGTTGGTTACGAATTTCCAAGTATGTTATCCTGATCCTCTGTCATTGAATTTACAAGCATGTTATCATAGATGAATGAAGAATCAACCAGAAATTTGGGAGTTTGTTATTAGTTCCTTTCAACTATAATTATGTTGGTTTGGTTTGTCTTTAGAAGCTTGTTTGTAGAACTCAACTAAAAATAATACATGTTCTAGAATCCCTTACTTGTTGGCTTATGTTTTATGGGGAATATGGAATCATCAGAATAAGTTTATTTAAAAAAAATATTAAACTAATCCCTTTATGATTGTCGTCAACTTTATGAATTATTTTAATGGATAGGTTCCTAATCATATTTCAGCTATAAGAAAAAATTGGACAAAATGGTTATTAATATGAATGTCTATGTGAGAGGATTCTTTGATGGATCCTATGCAAGCACTTAAGTCGTACTTAATTTTGAAGCCTGCCTTCTTCCCTTTACTTATGTGCATGCTACCAACCCACTTGGTTCGATTTACAACCTTGATAGACTGGGACCAATTGATATAGATAGATATATGTGATTCTAGTAAATCATCAGGACATGTAGGTATTGCAGAATTCACTTGGTCAATATTATAAGGGATATTTTGTTGTCTCTACTGCTCTACCAATGACTTAATCACTGGAGAGACAGGATCACTTACAGTATCACTTTCTTAACCAACAACATAAACTTCTCGTTGAAGAATCAACCGTCTATCCCACTTTCTACTAGTGCTCCCCCACTGTCGGGGCAACTTCCTACTGCTACCACTATTTCTCATGTAATTTTGGAGATGGTATGGTAATTGAAATAAATGTCTATTATAGTATGAAAATTAATTTAGGAATTTAGCCGGGTACTATCCATCATTTGGACAGCACTGAAACCCCTTGTACTCGACTTTAACCACTTACCAGCATTCTCAATTCACTACCCAGCCATTCTCCATTAGATACACAGCAGGAACCAACACATCACATATACTACACAGTCACATCACCAACTAGAACATCACGTACATAAGAGCATAACATCTGAACCATAGGAACTCACTCAATTAGATACGTTCAACACAAGAGGACTTTCTAATACTTATACTCACTCATATCTTGTACATCTATATACTACAAGTGCTAATTACATTGTACCAATATAAGCTAATTACAGATATAAGTAGCTTCCATGTTTCTCTGTTCTTTCATTACCCTTACAAGTTATAATACTCATCTACATTGGTTCATATAAGCTTATCTACTATGTTTCCATAATAAGCTTGATGTTGGTGGTATAGCTTCTACTTACAAAGAGCTTTATATCACCTTCTCACATAAATCTTACTAGTCTGAATACATATGGTACTTACACTGTTCACATATAAGCATATAATTCTCTACATAATTAATAGTAGTGATGTATATAGTAACACTTTATATTCATGTAAAAATGATTATAGTAGTACTTATATTATGCATAAGCTGGTAGTTATAGATACAATTGATTTATTTAGAAAACCAACATTGCTAGGATATGCTTTCATGTTAGTGCCTTAACTTTGAGATTTACCCACCTAGATATATATAGATACTTGCCTGCCTTAATGAAATTCAATTTCAATTTCACTCTTATGTATTTACAATTTTGTTATTTTTAATTTCTTTATTTTTTTCGTTGATTTTCTATTTCCCTAGTTTCGATCCTTCATGTCACTCTTGGAAACTATAACAAAGATCTAGAATTTCTTTCTTTTCAAGCTTCTGTTGCAGAAATCGAGTCCAACTCCAACAAATTAAGTTAGGAATTCGGTCAGGTACTATCCATCATTTGGACAACACTTAAACCCTTTGTACTCGACATTAACCACTTAACATCATTATTAATTCACTACCCAACCATTCTCCATTAGATACACAGCAGGAACCAACACATCACATATACTATACAGTCACATCACCAACCAGAACATCATGTACATAATAGCATAACATCTAAACCATAGGAACTCACTCAATTAGATACCTTCAACACTGCAGGACTTTCTAATACATATACTCACTCATATCTTGTACAACTATATACTACAAGTGCTAATCACATTGAACCAGTATAAGCTAACTACATGTATAAGAAGCTTCCATGTTTCTCTGTTCTTTCATTACCCTTACAAGCTATAGTACTCATCTACGTTGGTTCATACAAGCTTATCTACTATGTTTCCATAATAAGCTTGATGTTGGTGGTATAGCTTCTACTTACAAAGAGCTTTATATCACCTTCTCACGGAAAGCTTACTAGTCTGAATACATATGGTACTTACATTGTTCACATATAAGCATATAAGTCTCTACATAATTACTAGTAGTGATGTATATAGTAACACTTTATATTCATGTAAACAAAAGTATAGTAGTACTTATACTATGCATAAGCTGGTAGTTTCATGTTCTGAGCTTGTAGTAACTACTCATGTTATAGGGTAATAATTCACCTTATTCATATTGATATCATAAAGAAGAGTTAATATAGAATCAAATTACAAGGCATACAGGGTGTGATAACCATTCATTATGCTATTTCGATCTCACATCTCTTGTTATCACTAGAGTGTTATTCATTACTCTATATGTAATGGCCATATCTTAACCATGGTAAACAAAGTACCTAGTATAAGAGTATATACAATACAACTTAATCATGTTATACTTACGATGATATATGTATTATCCATATATATTTAAGATGAGCTAAAGCTTAATCATGTTATACTTACGATGATATACGTATTATCCATATCTATTCAAGATGAGCTAATTGATTACATAGAGCTTATATCACTATCTAGTAATGGTTGTAATTGATTACCTATATACCAAAGTATAATCTAAGCAGATAACACAACTAAGCTAAGCTCAGTATTCCAATATGATAGCACCTATCCATGATTATCGTTATTTATATAATACCACTATTAGTGTCAGTATTTGCATACTTCCACCAGGGATCAAAATAAATTTTGCATGTGCATCTTAGGTGTCCCACTCTAAAGAAATTTTCAATCATTCCATTAGGTCATGATATAAAATTGTTCCACTGGTGGTTGTCCTTGTCAATAAACTTCATTCTGTTGAGATTGCAACAAGACGATGAGCTTAGTGAAAAGAGTCGCCTTCACTAAGTGGGATCGCAAGCTATTTTTGGCACAAGTCTATTTTTAGACTATGTCTATTTTTGGACATGTCGATCATATTCTATGAGTTGCAAGATGCTATTTGTGGATGGTTGGTCAAGTTGGAAAAATAGATGGACTTCTATTTTTAGACATATTGGGCGGAATCTATTTTTAGATTGCCAGTCTAAAAATAGATATGTCGAATATTATTAGCTCTTAATAATATTTGGACTATAAGCATTATCTTATTCTCTTGGAGCACTTCAGTTAAGTGCATAGATGTGGCACAGGAGCTGACAGAAGGAATTACGCTATTCCTGAGGGTTAAGTGGAGCTATTGCATGGAGACTTTAGTTAGAACTCATGTGACAGAGTTTGGTGGAGTTATTGAGGTAGTTGGTGGAGTTGTGTTCAGTTTAACTCAATTAGACACAGTTGAGCTAGTTGTATCTAGTCTAACTGATTGATACACTAGTGAGAGTGGTGTGAATTAATTATTAATTAATTCACTAATTATTAACTCATTAATAAACTGAAGAATACATCAGTTAACTACAGTGCATGGACAGTTTCAGTGGAGACCAGTGGAGAGGTAGGTGAAAGAGCAGGTTGACTATCAGTTGTGACTATAGTGTTGCATGATTTGCAACACCCAGTGATTGGAGATGCCAATGAGGATTGCGTGAGCAAGGCTGGACCAATTCAAGTTCATTCAGAGCCAATATTCAGCAGGGATTGCGCAGTAGAGGCAGGCTAGTAGGTGGCAAAGATCGGTGCATGGATTTGCTAGATCGGGCCTGATTAGTGTGTAGCGATTGTATTGTACTAAGAGCTTGATATGATCAGCTTTGTATGAGGATTGTTACATGATCTCTATGACATATATTATATACAGATAGTTGGGGTTTTTAGCTTCAGGCTTTCCCGTTAAAACATTGTGTTCATATGTGTGAATTTTTTATGGTTTCAATGTGTGCATGCAATTGATTTAATTTCCGCATATGATGATCAATAGTAGAAGAGATTTTGTATTGTGCATGAAGTTAAAATAGTGTGTGATCAGGAGAATCTTGGATGTATAACACATTATTTATATAATTTCTACATGGTATCAGAGCTATATTGATCATTGGAGCAATTGCAAATCATTGAAGCGGTTGAGTTTTGTGCTGGTGGAATTCGAATTTGCAGTAGTGTTTTCTTGGTGTCGAAGTTGAGATGTCTTTCAACGGATTGCAATTGGAGTATGCCCTTGAGGGTAGCTCGAATTATATTGCATGGAAGGACAGGATGGAGGCAGTGCTGGAGGATAATTGGTTGAAGGAGTTCATAGATGCAGAAATTCCAAAACCTGCTTCTAGTGATGCTGCCACACTTGACACATGGAAAAAGACGACAGCAAAATGGCAAAGGATTCTATTGGAAGGTGTGAAGGATCACATAGTGTCTAGCCTTCATGGGAAAGCTTCTCCATTATTGATGTGGAAATCTTTAACAAACTTGTTCCAAAGAAAGAGCGACTAGAGGAAGTTGGCGCTCAAGGATAAGCTCAGGAAAATAAAAATGGAGAAGGGCGAGAGTATACCCAAGTACCTCACGAAGTTCGTCCAGTGCAGGGATGAGCTGGGAAGTGTGGGGGTTACTATAAATGAAGAGGACTTGGTGAGCTTGGCTCTCCTTGGGCTTCAGAAGAGTTGGAATTCCTATGAGGACTCTATCAATGGTCAGGAGAAACTACCAGGATGGGAGCGACTTTGGTCAGATCTTGTGCAGGAGGAGATAAGGCGGAGTACCAGGGATAGATCTTCATTGAAGAATGAAGATGAAGAAAATTGTGCTTTGGCTGCCAAAGCAAGGAAGGGGAAGGGCAATAAAAATACTTCTCAATTCGGTGCGAAAGGCAAGAAGCAGGACATGTCCAAGGTGAAGTGCTTTCACTGTCACCAACGTGGACATTACGCCACTAATTGTCCACAGAAGAAGAAAAATAAGCAGGCTGCTAGATCTGCAGCTGGAGAGGCCTTAGCCTCGCAGTTTGAGCTGGATTTTTTGCTGATCGCATGCTTGGTCTCAAGTGTGATGGGTTCGGTGTGGTTTCTTGACAGTGGTGCGTCTTTCCATATGACCAGAGACAAAGATTTGTTTACTGATCTGGATGAGAAGGATCTTGGAGTGCACATTGAGATGGGCGATGATGGTAGATACAGTGCGACTGGTATCGAGACCATTTACTTTGAGAGGGAGACTGGCAAACCTTTCATCTTGAAGGATGTCATGCATGTTCCAGGATTGAAGAAGAATATTATCTCTGTGGCGAAGTTGGAAGACAAGGGATATGATGTTGTCTTTAGCAAGGGAAAGGCTTTCCTGCGCAGTAAGGCAACTGGTAAAACCTGGAGGATAGGGGTTTGAGTTAAGAACCTTTATCAGTTGCAGGTAGATGGCTGCATAGAAATGGTAGGCAAGGCAGAAGGAGTGGTGAGCCGGGATGAGGGCGAGCTATGGCACAGGAGATTGGGCCATCTTCACCATGGTGCTTTGAAAATTTTGCAGCAGATTTCTACCAGGCTTCCCAAGGGTACACTTGCGCAGTCAGATCAGTGAAAGGGATGTACTTTGGGAAAATTTGTGAAAGCCACCTTTCACGAGAAGGATAGTCGCGCCACGACGATCCTTGAGAGAATTCACACAGACATGTGTGGACATTTCTCAGTAGCTTCGATAGCAAAGCACATGTATTATGTGATCTTTGTTGATGACTTTTCCTGGAAGTGCTGGATCTTCTTCATGCAGAAGAAGAGCGAGACATTCTCAAAGTTCTGTGAGTTCAAGGCACTGGTGGAGAAAGAGTCGGGGAAGCAGGTGAAGGCTCTTCGGAGTGACAATGGTGGTGAATTCATCTCTGGAAAATTCAAGGACTTTTGCAGCACAGAAGGAATTCGAAGAGAGCTCATAGCGCCTCATAACACACAGCAAAATGGGGCCGCGGAGCGAAAGAACAGAACGATCATGGGTGTTGCACGAGCGATGTTGCATGATCAGGGCCTTCCCATTCACTTATGGGATGAAGCTTGCAACACTGTGGTTTATGTGAAAAATCGTTGTCCTCATAGGATACTTGGCATGAGTACACTCGTGGAGGCGCTTTTTGGTAAGAGGCCTGATATTTCTCATTTGAAGATTTTTGGCTCACCTATTTACGTTCATGTGATGAAGGATGCCAGGAAGAATCTGGAGCCGACCGCATAGGTTGGGATATTTTTGGGGTACACTAATACACCCCACAACTATCGTGTGTATTTTCCAGACAGTCAGAATACTGTTGTGCGACGGGATATCAAATTTCATGAGGAGAAAGCCATCAAGTGTTCGCTTGAGAGGGAGCCACAGTTGCATGCAGATGAGGAGCTATTAGTTCCTAAGGATGAGCCTCAGGATGTGGATCAGCCACAAGAGGAGGTTCATGGAGTGGAAGAAACCACTCATGCAGCACCAACCATCAGAGGGCGGAAGCGCACTACAGAAGTTGAGCGACTGAATCTTGATGCAAAGAAGATTGTAGGAGCACCTACATCACAGCACAGACAGAGACAGTCACCTGACCGATATACTGGATACATGGCTCTGATGAGCAAGCGTATTGTGACATAACCATCCTCTTTCGAGGAAGCTGTGGAGGACCCTGCATGGGTAGATGCCATGGTGGAAGAGTATGATTCGATTGTCATAAAAGGTGCATGGGAGATTGTCCCAAAGCCAGAAGGGAAATCAGTGGTAGGTTCGAGATGGATCTACAAAGTGAAGCAAGTAGCTGACGGGAGCGTCGAGAAGTACAAGGCAAGATTTGTTACCCGGGGCTTCTCACAGATTGAGGGGATCTACTATGAGGAAACATTTTCAGCTGTCGCAAGGTATTCTTCCATACGGAGCATCCTAGCTCTCTTAGCGCAGATGGGATGGCACATTCATCAATTGGATGTGAAGACTGCATTCCTCAATGGAGTCATTGAGGAGGAGGTGTACATAGAGCAGCCCAAAGGTTTCGAGATCTTCAACAACGAGTTGCATGTGTGCAGGCTCAAAAGAGCGTTGTATGGGTTGAAACAAGAACCTCGTGCTTGGTACACATGGATAGACAGTTATTTCACCGGTCTTGGATTCACCAAGAGTGAGGCGGATCCGAACCTATACCAGATTGTGGTGAAGGGTAAGTTGCTGATCATTGACTCTATGTAGATGATTTGATTTTGACGGGTGATGAACAGTTGATACTCTCATGCAAGGCTAATATTGCAAAAGAGTTTGAGATGAAGGACTTGGGCCTCCTTCATTATTTCCTGGGATTGGAAATTTGGCAGCGCAGTGATGGATTGTTTGTGTCTCAAGGCAAGTATGCCCAGAAGATACTAGAGAAGTTCAACATGCAAGGCTGCAAGCCTATCGACACTCCTCTTCCTGGTGGTTGGAGGAAAGAGGATGCCACATCGGCAGAGGTAGTGGATGCCACTATTTACCGACAGTTGGTGGGGTCGCTTATGTATCTATTCAATACACGACCTGACATATGCTACGCTATTAACCAGCTTTCACAAGCTATGATTAAGCCTACCAAGCTCTTTTGGAAGGCAGAAAAGCATGTATTGAGATATCTCAGAGGCACATCAGGATATGGATTATGGTACAGACAGTGAGATGACGTGAAGCTACATGGCTTCACGGATGCAGATTGGGTAGGGAGCCCAATGGACAGAAAGAACACATCTAGAGGGATTTTCAGTATCGGGTTGACAACAGTTTCTTGTTACAAAAGGAAACAGAGATCTGTGGCACTCAGTTCAGCAGAGGCCAAGTACATGGCAGCAAGTTTGGCTACATGGGTACAGGATGGGAGGAAGATCTCCGGTCGGGTTGTTCGGTTCACACTTAGATCCTACCGTGATATATTTGATAATCGTAGTGGCAACCGTTAATCCAAGACATTTCCATGATAGATCTAAACATACTGACATCTCATCATTGCATCGTAGGATTGTGCAGCTTGGAACTGGGTGTTACTTTCTTTACATTCCCTACAAGGACTGTGATGTTGATATTTCACTAAGGCGCTACCAGAGAAAACTTCCATACTGCTGCAGAGGTAGGATCAAGCCAGGGCAAGGAGAATCCTTATCTTGTTGAGAGGGAGTGTTGAGATTTCAACAAGATGATGAGCTTAGTGAAAAGAGTCGCCTTCACTAAGTGGGCCCGCAGGCTATTTTTGGCGCAAGTCTATTTTTAGACATGTCGATCATATTCTATGAGTTGCAGGATGCTATTTGTGGATGGTTGGTCAAGTTGGAAAAATAGATGGACTTCTATTTTTAGACATACTGGGCGGAATCTATTTTTAGATTGCCAGCCTAAAAATAGATATGTCGAATATTATTAGCTCTTAATAATATTTGGACTATAAACATTATCTTATTCTCTTGGAGCACTTCAGTTAAGTGCACAGATGTGGCACAGGAGCTGACAGAAGGAATTACGCTATTCCTGAGGGTTAAGTGGAGCTATTTCATGGAGACTTCAGTTAGAACTCATGTGACAGAGTTTGGTGGAGTTATTGAGGTAGTTGGTGGAGTTGTGTTCAGTTTAACTCAATTAGACACAGTTGAGCTAGTTGTATCTAGTCTAACTGAATGATACACTAGTGAGAGTGGTGTGAATTAATTAATAATTAATTCACTAATTATTAACTCATTAATCAACTAAAGAATACATTAGTTAACTACAGTGCATGGACAGTTTCAGTGGAGACTAGTGGAGAGGTAGGTGAAAGAGCAGGTTGGCTATCAGTTGTGACTATAGTGTTGCATGATTTGCAACACACAGTGATTGGAGATGCCAATGAGGATTGCGTGAGCAAGGCTGGGCCAATTCGAGTTCATTTAGAGCCCATATTTAGCAGGGATTGCGCAGTAGAGGCAGGCTAGCAGGTGGTAGAGATCAGTGCATGGGATTTGCTAGATCCGACCTGATTAGTGTGTAGCGATTGTATTGTATTGAGAGCTTGATATGATCAGCTTTGTATTAGGATTGTTACATGATCTCTATGAAATATATTATATATATATATATAGTTGGGTTTTTTAGCTTTAGGCTTTCTTGTTAAAACACTATGTTCATATGTGTGAATTTTTATGGTTTCAATGTGTGCATGCAATTGATTTAATTTCTGCAAGTGATGATCAATGGTGGAATAGATTATGTATTGTGCATGAAGTCAAATAGTGTGTGATCAGGAGAATCTTGGATGTATAATGCATTAGTTATATAATTTCTACACATTCTCCCTTAGAATATCATATTGGCTGACTCATTCTCATGTCTCCTTAAGCATAACCACACCTATGGAAATGCTCTTTTCACCAAGAAGTCTTGTCAAAATCTCATTCATGAAAGTCAAGCCTAAGGCAATCCCATTAGGTCATTAGGTTTTTATATTTGTCAAGGTCACTTATTCATTTCAGATGAGATTAACACATATATGAGAGGGACTAAATAAGATCATCATGATGTAATTTTCATACTCTCAAAGTTTCATTTTTCAGTTTAATGTTTTTTATATCAAAATGTCATTTTGATATAAAAGTCAAATATGTAATTTATTTATATTTTTCCAAATGTAATTTTATGTTCTCATATGTAATAAATTAATCCCAAGTTTCCAATGCAATCATCTGGCCTAAGTGGAGCAAAGAAAGCCAAACTCCATGACTTGATTAACCTGCAAAGACAAAAAGTTAGAAAGATAAAGAGTATCAATGCCAAAGTTCAAAGGGAAAGTGAACATTAGAAAAGTGGGTGATTCAAATTAAAATTTCAAATCCACTATGCTATAAAGCCTTTCAAAACACCTAAAAGCAATTCATTGTTTCCATTCAGCTATCAGAAGTTTCCAGCAAAGGAGAAATTTTAATTTTTTTGAGCATTTTGGGTAAAATTTCAAGGGTGTTGCGCATTTGTCTTGGCATTGCACGTTTACCCAGCGGCGCTGCACATTTGCACAGGGGCGTTGCGCATTTTCCTGGACGTCGCGCGTTTGCACAGGAAGAGTTTAAAAAGGTTTCATCACCTCCAACAATCTCAAATATCCTCACCAATTTCTTCAACAGGCTTTAAATCAGTAAGTGCAACCTAAATCACCTCTCTTCTAAATATATTTGGTGTTCCATAAGAAGGTTGAAGTGCTTGTTGCTATGAAACCCTAGCTTTCATTTCCTTCCCATTTTTAATGCACCATATCCATATTCATGTCCCTAAACATATACCAGTCATAAATATTGTTAAATCTTAGGGTTTTCATAGTCCTAGATTTCCATTTACATTCATTCCCTCCATTTTCCTAAGCTAGTCATATCATCGCTCATTCCCTTCATCTCATTCCATTTACTCTAGGGTTTCCAAAACCTTCAAATTCAAAGTGTCTGAAGAGGAGGACAGAGGTGTCAATGAGGAACAAACACCAAAGAGAAGTGACCACAAAGGAGGGAAAATCAACATATATGAACCAGTAACCACAAAGGAGGGAAAATCAACATATGTGAACCAGTAACCACAAAGGATCTCATGGCTTCTCCTCTCACTATGTCATGCTTTAAACATATTGGTAGTTTTGAGTTTTGCGAGAAAGTGTAGCAGATTTAGTTTCACCCTATGTTGACAAGGTTGTTCATCACCAATATTCATGATAGGCAGGTAATTCTTGCTGGGGTCACTTTTACCATGTCCACTAATGCCATTTCAGTTGCTACAGGGATCCCTAATGTGGGAGAGAAATGGTTTAAACAAGGAAACCTTGATCTGAGCTATTATGAACCATATCTCAAACCTAGATATAAGGATGACAAGAAGACCATTTTCCCTTTCTCTCATATTCTCACTGTGGAGGTCCCGTGATGAAGATTGTTGGGAAAATACCGAGAGGGGGTGAACCGCATTTACTGCATATTCAAAAATTTTACTTTTCTTGCTTCTAAAACCCATACGCTACTTTCCTGAAACAGACTCGCGTATATACGCGGATACCCTTTATGAAACTCGCGTATACACAGATATCTAATTATGTCATTAGTTCTTCACTTAAATAATTCCATCATTCATTCATCAGATGTTTAATAAACAGTAAAAATGTGCAATAAGAACAGAGTAAACCATCACACAAAGCATCACACATGAACACCAGGATTTTTAGGTGGAAACCCAAGTCGGGAGAAAACCACCGCTGCAGTTGCTCAGCCTTCAATATTTATTATAGAGAAAACATCTTACAACATATGTGCTGGTGCAGACTCTACCAGCACGCAGGCACCCACCTGCGCTCGTTTACCAGCCTCTCCTGGAAGGGAGCTCCAACCCCCTGACTCGTTTACCAGCCTCTCCTGGAAGGGAGCTACGACCCCCGATCTCGTTTACCAACCTCACCTGGAAGGGAGATACAACCCCCTGACTGAAGGCTACAACCCTCAGCACCACCTTGGACCACAGACTGGACCCTTTCCATACTTTTAAGCACTAACATACATCACCAAATGTATACTTATCAACACAACATCCTATATTCGCCCAGATTACCCTTTACTTCGTACGTATGTTCGCCTAGATACCACCACCGCGCATCTAAGCCTTCCATAATCAGATCTAGCAAATACAAGAGCAATTCAGATCTAGATCCCCTTCTTCATCATTGGTGCATCATACATTCAGATTTATCATTTAAGTGTAACCCTTTCCATTCAGATATACTTCAGAGAGAAGTATTCATTCAAGCTCAGACATCTTGCACCCACACTCATGATTTGCACAATGAAATTCTTCTCCTTATATAGGTTTACCCAATTTCAATACCATGAGCCAAAACCACATTACTTCCGATGGTATTCCTGGACGGGGTCATTTAGGCGAATCATTACCCAATACAATGGGTCAATACCATGTTGGTTACCCCTGGTTTTTCACCTTGAGCGCTGCTCCACACGCGCAATGGAACTGCTTATTCCCGCGCACACGACTCTACCAGCAAATCCGTCGTACATAGAGACATACCTTTTCAACGAAGATTCATCCCATGCCTGAGATCCTTTCATTGCTTCGTATATACTCGTAGGATACATCGATTTACTCCATCAAGAACATATTCTATCAGGTACAACTTCATCCACTTGGATTGCCATCAAGGACACAAGGTTCATAAACGATAGCTCTCATCTTCATTTAGTTGTGGCTGCCATCAAGGACAACACTCGATCATATTGCCAAATGCCAAATAATAGTAACGTAAATATTTCACTTGTGAGGGGAGATTTTCTTGACTATATTCATATCATATCCGATTCCTCATGCACTTCACTAGAGTCAAAATTCTTCACATACCTTACTATCTCTCCTATAGCATTGACAAGATAGCATACATTGTACAAAAGAGGGATTATAATCATCAAATGCAGAGTATTTTTCACCATTCCCTCATTAAGATGATAGTCATGCATCTGCTTGAGTAGAAGAACATTTCATGGGACACATTCATATCAAATGAAGTCTTCACTACCCCACCTAGTCAGCATGAGCAAAGTATCCCTTCATCATCTCATCCTGCTGCTCATACATCATCACCTAGTCAGTTGCATTCACCTCATGCTGATTCTACTTCTTCACCTTTCCATAACCCTTCATCATCACATCATGATACTGAGTCATTAAGCAGTGAGAAGGAAATTGAGGAAACTTGGGATAATGTGACTGATGTTGAGCCATTTCCAAAGACCTATCAAAGAGGCCACAAGCATGTGTTTTCTTCACTTAGAGTGAGAGGGGCCATGCCTTCTTCATCATCAAAACAGGCGAACAAGGGCAAGGAAAAGGCTAAAGAACCAATCATTGATGAGCAGGAGGATAAACATGAAACAAAGCAGGAGTTTTAGCTTATTGATCTTGATGAGGAGGATGAGGACATAATCATCAGTGCAGCAATTAGAGGCAAAGAAGGAAATATTAGTGAACTTGAAGCTAATCTTGACAGAGAAAATTATGTGATTTATTTTCTTGAGCAAGAAAATCAGTAGCTGAAAACCAAGCAGATTATCAATGAGGTCAAAACCATCAAAGCACAAAGAGAGGCAGAAAAGGGTAGGGCCTTGCTGGAGGAGACCTTGGATAGATTTGGTGAGATTGATGATGAGGAGGATCATCCTCTAATATGGAAACCAAATACTAGAGGGTTGAAAAGAGCTCTAGCCCTTGAGAGACAGAAAGAAGCTGAGTTGGCAGAGCAGCTCACTCCAAGTGAGCTACTTTCCCTAGAAATTAGCAGGGATAGAGATTCATGGCTTGATAGAGCCAATTTTCATCTCGAGATTTTGCTAGAGAAGGGAAAAAAGGACAATGATATTCAGATAAAAATGGCAAATCACTACGCCATGAGGAACAAAATTGCAAGAGCCAAGCTCAAAAGAGCCCATGCAAAAATTCAAGCTTTGACTAAGCAAAAGGAGGAGGAGAGGTTAAACATACTTGTTGAGGTGTCTCTTCATGCCTAAAGCACTTGATCATAAAGTAACCTTACAATTTTGGCAAGTTTTTGGCACATTTGGCACTTTAGTGCATTTTTGGTTTTTTGAACAATTTTCGCACACAGAAATTATGCCAAACGCGCAATGCCATGGGTGTTGCACTATTTTCTGGGGCATCCAAATGAAAAATGGCCACCACCATCGTGTTCAAAATGATGAAGAAATCAACCCTAGCAAGTTTCAGAAAATTTGGAGGAGAAACGGTCCCTCAAAAGTGCAAAAAACCACCAAATTTTCATGTTTCTTCCTCCTTTTTGACCTTGGCGTTGTGCGTTTACCAGTCTTGGGAGATTCACTATTTTACAGGGTAGATGAGCACCATTTTGAAAAATGGAGGCATATTTGGAAACTAGACTTAGAGTGCTTTCCAATGAGTAATCTTGGAGCTGATTTGGACACTGGGAAGGCCTCCAAAAGTTTCTTGCAAAAGAGGTTATTTTTCCTGTTATGGCGTTGTGTGTTTGCCAAGAAAATTGCATTTTCACCATCTTCAGCAATTTTTTGATTTTCACTCCAGTATGACTTTTTATCTTGGGAAATGAGGAATTATTGATGTAAAAGGTCAATATAAATGTAAATGTCATGTTTTTACTATTATCTAGGGTAGATACATCAGGTGAGTCCTCTAGAGGTTAAATGAATCAGTTTCCTCTCTTTTAGAGGCAAGTGGTTGGGTCTTCCTAGTCTTTAGTTTCTTGTCTGGGAGTAGGTGAAACTGATTCCTATCTCATGGATTCGACTCCTTGAGGCTAGGGAGAGTGGTTTTGAGGTCTATATGATGTATTTTCTCAGTCATTATAATGGTTGGACTCACTTGGAGGTTTTGCATCTCAAGAGACATACTTTTGTATCAGTTTTGGCCTGGACATTAATCAAATTTGCAGCTATTTTTATGGGATCCATGTGGTATTGTGTTTAGTTTCAGTTTCTTCTTTTGTGATCATATGTTATACTGTTTTTTGTATTTCATTCATCATTTCATAACTTCTAAGTGAATGTATGCAAGTTAGATAATCAGAATCCATTCTCAAATGTTTTGTTTTGGGTAGACATTCACAGTCTGTTAAATTTCTTCAATTTAGAAAGAACCCATGATTGAAACATGCTCCTTCTAGCCCCTTCACCTATCTTGATCATCCCACCATCGAAACCCTAAGGTGCTAAAGATTGTACCTATCTTGCCCCATAGAACACCCTGCAAATCTTGACCTAATTTCCTTGCCTAAATTGTTTGACTTCTCCTGATCCAGCAAAACCCTACACAATCAAAATAAAAAACCCTGAGCTACTATACCTAGCCTAATAACTTCTTTCCTCGATCATTTTGGCTATGATCTATACAGAGAGAGCCCTCTCATGGACCAGTAGTGTTAGCTACTTGGCTAAGTGTGGTTTGAGGTTACCTCGGAATTGCCTTTCTTAGCTTGAGGATCAATTCGAGTGATAACATTTTGGCGACCATACTAGGGAAGAAAAATATCATATCTTCCCTGGGAAATAATGACAAAGTTTAGATATGATTGCTGATGGTGGACATCAATCAGATGCATATGAACGCTAAACTCTTCACTTGGCGACTCCAACTTGATGTAAAGACTCCACTAGAGGATCGACCTTGCCAGCAGGAAAATGGAGGGATATTACACAAAGGTCAAGTATTCAAAGTGGAATTGTATTCAAGATCTAATCTGCTTTGTTGTAAATTACTTCTTTTCTTTTCCTGAAATTATCCTAAAAGTTTTCCGGAGTTTGTTGTATGATAAAGATGATCAAAATCTTTATTCTACCTATTCGTAAAGTGTAAATACCGAGTTTTCCTTTGATCGTGGTCTACATCCTTTTTCTGAATCTTATGATGACCATCTTTAGATTGATGAGCCTAAAGAAATCAAGACTAATCCTACAACTTCTGTACATACTCCTACACCTTCTATAGTCCCGGATCGATACAAACCACTCATCTTACCTCCTATACTCCATGCTTTCCTTGAAATCATTACCTATATCTGCTGAGGTTTGATGGTGCATATGACAATATCACTATTGAGAGACATATGCAAAATTTTGAGACTTTCCTTGACCTTTTTGAAGTTGACAAAGAGGATGTCAGTATCAGGCTATTTGCTCTTTCTTTGAAAGGAAAATTCAAGAGTTGGTTCAAAAACTTGCCTGCCGCGAGCATCTCAAATTTC
Organism: Pinus albicaulis; assembly: GCA_034641835.2. NCBI lineage: Eukaryota > Viridiplantae > Streptophyta > Pinopsida > Pinales > Pinaceae > Pinus > Pinus albicaulis. The sequence goes on from CM076573.1 coordinate 224,800,084, forward strand.
CCACAGTTCGTCAAATTTTTCCTCGACAGGTGGGTGGAAAAAAAAAACCTTTCCTAATTCTAAAAGAGTATGACCAGCTTAAAAGACAGCTAGGGGAGAAAGCACAACAATTTTTTGTCAGATTCAATCAAGTCTATTATTCGATACCTGCTGATATAAGACCTCCTCCTGGCTCAGCTCTTTTACATTACTCGGATGCCTTTGATCCAGAAATGGAGTTTCAGCTGAGAGAAATGAACCTTGCAACACTTGAAGAGATGCAAAACAGTGCAGTAGATGTAGAGGCTCATCTGCTGATCAGAAGGGCAAAGATGAAGGAATAAGAGAAGAAGAACATTTCATAGCACCTGACATCTTCAAAGGTAAAGATCAGTATTTTGATAATTACAATAGAGGAAATGATGCAAAATATCACCATGAAAGATGTATTTTCTGTTCAATATCATCATGACCCACTTATCCCAGAAAAAGAAGATATTGCAAGCCCTAAAGATTTTCCTGCTAATCCCAACCACCATAGATCAGAAAATGGACTTGTAGATCAATTCGAGGAGAAACAATCTGATAACCTAATGTGTATGATTGGTGACATTACTTATATTTATGATTTGCCAAATTTTGATCAATATGATGATTGTTCTCCAAACAGAAGCTAATCTTGCAGAGCAATCAACAATTGGTTTGTGGGAGGAAGTTCATTTTTAGCAGCTCAAAAATAGTGATCATCCAATGCATATCAGCTATGACAGTGATGAGGAAAGTATAGAAAATTTGGAAGTAAGTGAAGGATCTTTGCCTCTTTGTTTTACTTCATTTTAGTTCATTAGAGATAACTTTCATGCAATCAGAAATCAACACTCATTGAGTTTTGATCTTGACAATCAAGAGGATAATCAAATTTTTGATCAGAGCTCCTTACCCTTGTCTTTCTCCTCATTTGCAAAAATAAGAGGAAACTATAAGCAAGTATATAAGCGAGTGGTCAACACTATAAATGATGAACATTCTCCTAAATTGGTTGAGAAAATCATTTGCAACATAGAATCCTCCTTAGCTCCATATTTGCAGCCACCAAATGCCATTGAATGTCAAGTTGCAGATGAAGGCTTGGAAGCTGAAACATATGATCAAATGATGAAAGATGATCTTGTACCACTATGTTTTGAAGCATTTCAATTTTTAAAGAAAAATTTTCATAATGTCTCTAAAGCAAAAGATGAGCAGCTTGTAGAAAGCCATGCAGTCTTATTAGAACCAATGGAAAATAGGTTGCAACAGTCTTTTCAAGTTTTTCATGACCCAATAGCTGATGTGTTGGATGATATCTGCAGTAAAAGTCCTTCTACATTAGCTAACTGTGTGCCTGAAAAGAGTGTTGATATAAATTTTGATCCGACAGTCAGCTTCATTGTTTTGTTTATCAGGAGTCTCATTACAAAGCTCATTCGAAAACTTGCAGCCATATCAGGAAAGTAAGGGTAAAGATGAAAGTCCATATTCAAGATACAATTACTACCTACAGCAGAGCAGTAATGTATTAGATGGGCTGCAAATTAATATGTATTCCTATGAAGATCCTTTTGCAACATTCTTGAGCTCATGCTTTGCAATTTCATTAAGATTCAATCTAATTTCAAGTTTTCATGGGAGTTGCCTTTCAGTAGTTCTCTTTTCTTTCTCATAACCAAGCACTTGCGGAGAATTAAACTAGTAGCCAGAATGCTTACATGGTTACATTGGTTGTTCCATTTCACTTGATCAAGTGATGAATGCATCAGTTAGAGTAGGTTTTGTTGAATAAGCTCAATTTTGAGCATCTTTTTCAGTTTATCAGTTGTGCTTTAGTCTGAGTCAGTTCAGTTTATTGAGTCAAGTTTTCAGTATTCAGTTAGTCTTTAGCTTTTGACTCCATGCCCAATGGTTAGGCACTTGGTCTACGGTGTTCTTGGCACCTCCAAGGAGCTACCATCCCTATCTGGAGCCAATGTTAGTGTCAGTATTTGCATACTTCCACAAGGGATCAAAACACATTTTGCATGTGCATCTTAGGTGTCCCACTCTCAATAAATTTTCAATCATTCCATTAGGTCATGATATAAAATTGTTCCACTGGTGGTTGTCCTTGTCAATATACTTCATTCTCCCTCAGAAGATCATATTCGCTAACTCATTCTCATGTCTCCTTGAGCATAACAACACCTATGGAAATGCTCTTTTCACCAAGAATTATTGTCAAAATCTCATTCATGAAAGTCAAGTCTAAAGCAGTCCCATTAGGTCATTAGGTTTTTATATTTTTCAACGTCACTACTTCATTTCAGATGAGATCAGCACATACATGAGAGGGACAAAATAAGATCATCATGATGTAATTTTCATACTCTCAAAGTTGTATTTTTCGGTTTAATGATTTTTATATCAAAATGTCATTTTGATATAAAAGTCAAATATGTAATTTATTTATATTTTTCCAAATGTAATTTTATGTTCTCATATGTAATAAATTAATCCCAAGTTTTCAATGCAATCATCCAACCTAAGTGGAGCAAAGAAAGCCAAACTCCATGACTTGATTAACCTGCAAAGCCAAAAAGTCAGAAAGATAAAGAGTATCAGTGTCAAAGTTCAAAGGGAAAAGTGAACATTAGAAAAGTGGGTGATTCAAATTAAAATTTTAAATCCACTATGCTATAAAGCCTTTCAAAACACCTCAAAGCAAGTCATCGTTTCCATTCAGCTATCAGAAGTTTCCAGCAAAGGAGAAATTTTAAGTTTTCTGAGCATTTTGGGTCAAATTTCAAGGGCGTTGCGTATTTGTCTTGGTGCTACACGTTTACCCAGTGGTGCTGCGCATTTTCCCGATAGCTCTAGACCAACATACATTGGCACTACGCATTTGCACAGAGGCACTGCATGTTTTCCTGGGCACTGCGCATTCCTCCAGAACGTCTCGCGTTTGCATGGGGAGGGTTTCAAAAGGTTTCATTACATCTAGAAAGCTCAAATATCCTCACCAATTTCTTCAAGGGGCTTTAAATTAGTAAGTGCGCCCTAAATCACCTCTCTTCTAAATATATTTGGTGTTCCATAAGAAGGTTGAAGTGCTTGTTTCTATGAAACCCTAGCTTTCATTTCCTTCCCATTTTTCATGCACCATATCCATATTCATGTCCCTAAACACATATCAGTCATAAATATTGTTAAATATTACGGTTTTCATAGACCTAGCTTTCCATTTACATTCATTCCCTCTATTTTCCTAAGCTAGTCATCTCATCTCTCACTCCCTTCATAGAGGTGTTAGTGTGGAACAAACACCAAAGAGAAGTGACCACAAAGGAGGGAAAATCAACATATATGAACCAATGACCACAAAGGAGCTCATGGCTTCTCCTCTCACTATGTCATGTTTTAAACATGTTGGTTGTTTTGAGTTTTGTGAGAAAGTGCAGCAGATTCAGTTTCACCCTATGTTGACAAGGTTTTTCATCACCAATTTTCATGATAGGCAGGTCACTCTTGTTGGGGTCACTTTTACCATGTCCACTAATGCCATTTCAGCTACTACAGGGATCCCTAATGTGGGAGAGAAATGGTTTAAATAAGGAAACCTTGATCTGAGCTATTATGAACCATATCTCAAACCTAGATATAAGGATGACAAGAAGACCATTTTCCCTTTCTCTCATATTCTTGATCGGTATGTCCCTATGATGAATATAACCATGAAATATTTCACCTGTGAGGGGAGATTTTCTCGACTCTATTCATATCATATCCGACTCCTCATGCACTTCACTAGAGTCAGAATGCTTCACATACCTTACTATCTCTCCTACAGCATTGAAAAGATGGCATACATTGTATAAAAGAGGGATTATAATCATCAAATGCAGATTATTTTTCACCATTACCTCATTAATATGATAGTCATGCATCAGCTTGAGCAAAAGAACATTTCATGGGACACATTCATATCAAATGAAGTCTTCACTACTCCACCTAGTCATCATGAGCAAAGTATCCCTTCATCATCTCATCCTCCCATATCAACTTCTCCATCTCAGCCTGCTGCTCATACTTCATCACCTAGTAAGTTGCATTCACCTCATGTTGATCCTACTTCTTCACCTTTCCATAACCCTTCATCATCACATCACGATATTGAGTCATCAAGCAGTGAGAAGTACATTGAGGCAACTTGGGCTAATGTATCTAATGTTGAGCCATTTCCAAAGACCTATTAGAGAGGCCACAGGAATGTGTTTGCTTCACTTAGAGTGAAAGGGGCCATCCCTTCTTCATCAGCAAAACAGGTGGACAAGGGCAAGGAAAAGGCTAAAGAACCAATCATTGGTGAGCAGGAGGATAAACATGAAACAGAGCAGGAGTTTAAGCTGATTTATCTTGATGAGGAGGATGAGAAAAAAATAATCAGTGCAGCAATCAGAGGCAAAGAAGAAAATATTAGTGAACTTCAAGCTAATATTGACAGAGCAAAGTATGTGATTTATTTTCTTGAGCAAGAAAATTAGCAGCTGAAAACCAAGCAGATTATCAATGAGGTCAGGACCATCAAAGCACAGAGAGAGGAAGAAAAGGCTAAGGCCTTGCTGGAGGAGACCTTGGATATATTTGGTGAGATTGATGATGAGGAGGATCAGCCTCCAAGATAGAAACCAAAGACTAGAGGGCTGAAAAGCGCTCTAGCCCTTAAGAGATAGAAAGAAGTTGAGTTGGCAGAGCAGCTCACTCCAAGTGAGTTTCTTGTCCTAAAGAATGGCAGGGATAGAGATTCATGGCTTGATAGAGCCAATTTACATCTGGAGAGTTTGCTAGAGAAGGCCAAAAAGGACAATGATATTCAGATAAAAATGGCAAAGCACTACGCCATGAGGAACAAAATTGCAAGGGCCAAGCTCAAAACAGCCCATGTAAAAATTCAAGCTTTGACTAAGAAAAAGGAGGAGGAGAGGTTAGACATAATTTTTGAGGTGTCTCTTCATGCCTCAAGCACTCAATCAGCAAGTAACCTTACAATTTTGGCAATTTTTTGTCACATTTGGCACTTTAGTGTATTTTTGGTTTTTTGAGAAATTTTGGCATACATAAATTCTGCCAAACGCGCAGCACCATGGGTGTTGCACTCTTTTTTGGGGCATACAAATGACAAATGGCCACCACATCATGTTTAGAATGATGATGAAATCAACCCTAGCAAGTTTCAGACAATTTGGAGGAGGAATGGTCCCTCAAAAGTGCAAAAAACCACCAAAATTTCATGTTTCTGCCTCTTTTTTGACCTTGGCACTGCGCATTTACCATTATTGGGAGATTCACTTTTTGACAGGGAAAATGAGCACCATTTTGAAAAATAAAGGCATATTTGGAAACTATACTCAGAGATCTTTCCAATGAGCTATCGTGGAGCTAATTTGGACACTAGAAACGCCTCCAAAAGTTGCTTTCAAAAGAGGCTATTTTTCCTATTATGGCGCTGCGCGTTTGCCAGGAAAATTGCATTTTCACCATCTTCAACAATTTTTTTATTTTTACTCCGGTTTGACTTTTTACCTTGGGAAATGAAAAATTACTGATGTAAAAGTCAAGATAAATTTAAATGTCATGTTTTCACTGTTATATAGGGTATACACATCAGGTGAGTCCTCTAGAGGTCAAATGAATCAGTTTCCTCTCTTTTAGAGGCAAATGGTTGGGTCTTCCTAGTCTTCAATTTCTTGTTTGGGAGTAGGTGAAACTGATTCCTATCTCATGGATTCGACTCCTTGAGGTTAGCGAGAGTGGTTTTGTGGTCTATATGATGTATTTTCTCAGTGATTGTAATGGTTGGACTCACTAGGAGGTTTGGCATCTCAAGAGACATACTTTTGTATCAGTTTTTTCCTAGACATTAATCAGATTTGTAGCTATTTTTATGGGATCCATGTGATATTGTGTTTAGTTTTAGTTTCTTCTTTTGTGATCATATGCTAGAATTTTTTGTATATTTCATTCATCATTTCATAACTTCTAAGTGAATGTCTGCAAGTTAGACAATCGAAATCCATTCTCAGATGCTCGGTTTTGGTATACATTCACAGTCTATTAAATTCCTTCAGTTTAGAAAGAAACCATGATTGCACCATGCTACTTCTAGCCCCTTCACCTGTCTTCATCATCCCACCATCAAAACCCTAAAGTGCTAAACATTGTACCTATCTTGCCCTATAGAACACCCTGCAAATCTTGACCTAATTTCCTTGCCTAGACTGTTTGACTCCTCCTGATCTAGCAAAACCCTACACAACCAAAATCAAAAACCCTGAGCTACTATAACTAACCTAATATCTTCTTTCCTCAGTCATTTTGGTTGTGATCTATATGGAGAGAGCCCTCTCTTGCCTAGTAGGGCTAGCTACTTGGCTTGCTACTTGGCTAAGCGAGGTTTGAGGTTACCTCAGAATTGTGTTTCTCAACGTGAGGTTCAATCCCAGTGATAATAACCACTACTGAGCTTTCGAGGGGATGAGCTTACAGATAAAATTGATTTATTTAGACATCCAACATTTCTAGGAGATGCTTTCATGTTATTGCCTTAACCCACCTAGAGATAGATAGATACTTGCCTGCCTTAATGAAATTCAATTTCAATTTCACTCTTATGTATTTCCAATTTTGTTATTTTTAAGTTCTTTATTTTTTTCATTTATTTTTTGTTTCCCTTGTTTCGATCCTTCATGTCACTCTTGGAAACTATAACAAAGATCTAGAATTTCTTTTTTTCAAGATTTTGTTGCAGAAATTGATAATTTATATCCAACTCCAGATTTGATAACAAAGGTATATAATTTCATTTATTTCATTCCATTTGCCTTTCATTATTATATATATTTACATCCTAAAATTCCAGGCTTTTTAGAATCACTTCTTTGACTTTCTTAACTCAATTCAAAGTATAATTAGATTATATTTTCTTACAAAAATGTATTCTTTTATAATTCAGGAAAAACCCTCTTGTACAAATATCCTTCTTTTATTATTGTTAGGTCCCTATCTTACTAGTATAGCCCCTTATTGTTGTTAGTGTAACCCCTTATTGTTATTATTGTACCCTTGTAACCCCCATATTGTTATTATTGTGCCCTTAAATTATTATTGTTAGGTCGGCTAGGATTACATTGTGGCCCCATGGACTCCTATATATAGAAATGAGGTTTTGTAATTTGTATCATCCAAGAATTGTTCATTCATCTAATGTATTGGAGATTTCCCCCTCGAAGTGGCTTATTTCTAAGGCATTGATATCTCTTTTCTTCTATTTTTGGAGCTGGTTTCAAAACATTTGGTATCAGAGCTTTGGATTCTAGGGTTTCGTTGCCCTAAACAGGTCATCGTGGCATTTTCGCTATAAATTTTTTTCTACGAAGGTTCAGAAGCTTAAATTTTGAGAGTGTGAAGGAGAAATCCTGAGGAACATCGTCACAAAATTTTAGAGCTTGGTTTGCAATATTTTCAGAGATATGATCTGTGGAAGTTAGGGCGTTTTGCAGGCTCCTGAATTTAACCTAAACAGGTCATCGCGGAATTTGTGCTCTAACTTTTGTTCTACAAAGTTTCAGAAGCTGAAATTTTTAGAGAGTGAAGCTGAAATCCTGAGGAACATCGTTGCAAAATTTTAGAGATTGGTTCGCAATATTTTCGGAGATATGATTTGTGGAAGTTAGGTCTTTTTCAGGCTCTCGAATTTCATCTCAAAGAGGTTATCGTGGGAAAATGTTCATAAATCTCTCTCTGAGCATCAGATTATAATGTTGTAAAAAGTGGCCACAAGTACACGGACTATAGTTTCTTGTCTATCAATTTCAGAGCCAAAGGAGGAAACAGTGACACGTGGCAAGTCGTATAAGTTCGATATACTGAACTAGTCCATAATTGGGTCATTGTGGGAGATTGGACATAACTTTGCCTTGAATAATCCAAATCAGGTCAGACCTGTGGCATTCGAAAGAAGATTCAGAGGATTTCTTCAGGGCTAAATTTCAGATATTGAAGATCTGAAATCACAGAGATAATTCAGTTTCAATATTGAGCTCCTCAACATCAAGAAAAAGGTGTGTATTTTTTTCAAATTGCATAAGTCTTGTTTGAAAAATAAGTTCTAGTTGATTCCAAAGGCCTATTGAGCATATCTATCAGTATTAGGTTCTAAAATTCCTCCTAAAAAGAATTCAATGCCCATTAAGCCTTCAGAAGGCTCTACTATGACTCATGAAGAAGAAGAAATGCAACATGAGATATCAAAAGTCCATGAGCAAGTGCACCAAATTTTGCTATCGCAAAGAGAAACAAAAAATGAGATGGATGGTTTGAAGAAAGGCATGGAAGCTAAGATGAATGGTTTGGAAGCTATTATGGATGGCATGGAAGCTAAGATCAATGAAAAAATGGAAAACATGAAGAATGATCTAAAAGCAGACATGGAAGGTTTGACAAAATTGATACAACAAATGTTTCCTAATGGTTAAACGATAGTAGAGGAAACTCATGATGAGAACAAAATAAATGCTAATTGTGATTTGATAAACTCTAATGTTGGTGGGAAGAACCATCATATTCCAATGATGGATATGAGGAAGTTTGATGGCAAGGATCCCGTAACATGGATACTACAGATGGAGCAATATTTTGATATCAATAATGTGCAAAACATGCAAAAGGTACGCATTGCAACTTTACAATTAGAACAAAATACATTTGTATGGTATCGATGGCTTTTCTCCCGTAAAAAAAATATCACTTGGTCAATTTTTACGAAGGAAATGATAGCACATTATGAGGATACAAAGAGCAACACCTTCCTTAGCCAATTGATAAATCTCAAACAAAAGGGTTTAGTGGGGGATCACATTGAGGACTTCCAAAAATTGAATATAAGGGTAACTAATATTACAGAGGAACAAAGGATTGATCTCTTCATAGGTACTTTAAAGGATAACATCCAACATGAAGTTCACGTTTTGGAACCCTATTCATTGGAGAAGGCATTAAGATTGGCAAGAAAAATTGAATGTAAAATTATGGCGACAAGGAAGCCTACCACTCACTTCTATAAAGAGGGAAGTGTTGCTACTCCTAGATTTCAAAAACCTACAAGGTTGACACCACAACAATTGGAAGAAAAAAGAGCAAAAGGGCTTTGCTACAGTTGTGATAGAAAATACACTAAAGGTCATAAGTGTGCCGAGAAGAAATTATTTTACATAGATTGTGAAGAGGAAGAAGAAAATGAAAAAGAAGAGGATACACACCAGGAACCAACCCTAGAAGAGGAAGAAATGAGTCCGACCATATCGTGTAATGCATTGGAAGGAATTACCACTTCTCAAACTCTCAAGATAGAAGGACATATCAAGAATTAAAAGGTAATAGTGTTGATTGATTTGGAAGGAAAGAAAATCGAATTACGGGATATCACAGGGAAGCCAAAAAAGATAATAATCTCTAATGTCATGACAAAGCTTCTGAAGAAAGAACAACGAGCTGTAATTGCATAATTATGCTCACTAGAGGTTCCAACATCAAAATCATCCATTTCTCCAAATCTCCAAAGATTCTTGGACAATCATTCCATTGTGTTTGATACTCCCAAAGGACTCCCACCTATTCGTGATCATGATCATGCTATTCATTTGATTCCAGGAAATGTTCCTCCAAACATCCGACCTTACAGATATCCTTATTTCCAAAAGAGTGAAATTGAACGTATGATTGCAGAAATGTTAGAGGCTGGTATAATTCAACCTAGTCAAAGTTCTTTCTCTGCTCTTGTAGTATTGGTACACAAGAAGGATGGATCAGGGCGCATGTGACCCAATTATAGGGAGCTCAATGAGCTCACCATTAAAGATAAATTTCCCATTCCTGTGATTGATGAATTATTGGATGAATTACATGGAGAAATTTATTTTACCAAGTTGGATCTTCGTTCAGGATATCATTAAATTAGATTAAAGACTGAATATATTCTGAAAACAACATTTCGAACTCATGAGGGTCATTATGAATTTTTGGTCATGCCTTTTGGCCTTACCAATGCACCTTCCACATTTCAAGGGTTGATGAATTCCATTTTCAAACCCACCCTTAGAAAATTTGTGCTAGTATTTTTTGATGATATACTAATCTACATCAGGTCTTGGAAGGATCACGTTCAACATGTTGATAGGGTGCTCAAACTATTGCAGGAGAAACAATTATATGCAAAAATAGCCAAATGTTTCTTTGGAGTACAAGAGGTGGAATATCTAGGTCATATTGTATCTCACGAGGGTGTTAAGGTAGACCCTAACAAAATTAAAGTCATTAAGGAATGGAAAATCCCCACAACCATAAAGCAGTTGTGAGGATTTCTCGGGTTAATAGGGTATTATCGCAAGTTTGTTAAGAATTATGGGAGAATAGCAGCACCTCTAACAACATTATTGAAGAAAGATACATTTTCATGGACTCCGGAAGCAACTAAGGCCTTTGAACATCTCAAAGAGGCAATGTGCCTAGCACCGATCTTAGCTATGCCAGACTTCACAAAAACCTTTATTGTGGAATGTGATGCCTCAAGAAATGGAATTGGTGTTGTTTTAATGAAAGAAGGAAGACCCATTGCTTTTGAAAGTCATCCAATCAAAGGAAAGTATTTACAGAAACCTATTTATGAGAAGGAAATGTTAGCAATAATGCATGCACTAAAGAAATGGAGAACTTACCTAATGGGAAGACACTTCAAGGTAAAAATTGATCATGATAGTATTAAACAGTTTTTGGAACAAATACTATCTTCAGAGGAGCATAAAAAATGGGTCACAAAGATGTTGGATTATGATTTTGAAATAATCTACCAAAAAGGGAAGCTAAATGTGGTTGCAGATGCACTCTCAAGAAATAATGAAGAGGTGGAAGCATTGCTTTGTGCCATTTCTATTATCCAACCAGATTGGATAACCGAAGCAAGAGATGAATGGAAGAAGGACAAAGATGTATGGACACTCATTCAAAAGTTTCAGCAAGATCCTAGTACATCTGATACATTTAGTTGGAAAAATGATTCCTTATGGTACAAAGATCGCTTATATCTTTGTAAGAATTCCCAACTAAAACAAAAGATTCTTCTGGAATTGCACACTTCTCCTTTAGGAGGACACTCAAGATTTTTAAAAACTTACCACGGGGTGAAGAAAGAATTTTTTTGGGATGGCCTTAAATCTGATATTCGAAAGTTTGTGGCGGAATGTTTGGTTTGCCAGCAGAATAAAGTGGAAACAATTAAGACCCCAGGACTTCTACAACCTTTATCCATTCAAAGTCAACGTTGGGAGGAGATTTCAATGGATTTTATCACAGGTTTACCTAAGTCCGAAGGAAAGAGTGTCATCATGGTGGTAGTTGATAGACTTACCAAGTATGCACACTTTTGTACATTATCTCATCCATTTAAAGCAAGTACAGTTGCTACTACATTTATGGACACAATTCAAAAGCTACATGGAAACCCAAGGGTTATTGTGAGCGACAGAGATCCCATTTTTACTGGAAATTTTTGGATGGAGTTATTTTCTTGTTTGGGTACTCAATTAGCTTATAGCTCATCTTATCATCCTCAATCCGATGGTCAAACTGAGATAGTAAATAAATTTTTGGAAGGATATCTTCATTGTTTTGTATCTGATAAACAAACACAATGGGTCAAGTGGTTACCTCTCGTTGAATGGTGGTATAACACTTCCCTCCATACTGCAGCAAAAATGACCCCATTTATGGCACTTTATGGATATCATCCACCATCCATCACTCATATTTAGGAGAAAATTTGAAGGTTCAAGCAATGGAAGATCACATCGAGCATCAAAAAGAAGTTCTCCAACTCTTAAAGGACAACCTAAATTTGGCACAAAATCGAATGAAACAATAGGCAGATCAACATGGCAGCGAGAGAATTTTTGATGTAGGAGCTTGGGTATTTTTACGGCTACAACCATACAAACAAATGTCCCTCAAGCAAGCTAAGAAGGATAGTAAATTATCGCCAAAGTACTATGGTCCTTACAAGGTGTTGCAAAATATTGGTACTGTGGCATACAAATTGGAGCTTCTCGCTTCTTCACGAGTGCATCCAATTTTCCATGTTTCATGCTTAAAAAAGGTTATAGGTGAAAATCTTCCAGTTCAAACAATATTTCCAGAACTTTATGAGGAAGGAAAAATCATATTGGAACCTAAAGTGGTCACAGAAACTGGAACTCGACAGCTACGGAATCGATCAATTTCAGAGTATCTCATCAAGTGGAAGAAATTACCCACTGAAGATTCTACATGGGAGGATGATAATTTTATACAGAAGCACCCAGAGCTACTCAAGCGTTGAGGACAACACTTTTTTTAAGGAGAGGGGCATGTTAGGTCCCTATGTTACTAGTATAGTCCCTTATTGTTGTTAGTGTAATCCCCTTATTGTTATTGTTGTACCCTTGTAACCCCCATATTGTTATTATTGTGCCCTTAAATTATTATTGTTAGGTCAGCTAGGATTACATTGTGGCCCCATGGACTCCTATATATATAAAGGAGGCTTTGTAATTTGTATCATCCAAGAATTGTTCATTCATGTAATGTGTTGGAGGTTTCCCCCTCAAAGTGGCTTATTTCTAAGGCGTTGATATCTCTTTTCTTCTATTTTTGGAGTTGGTTTCACAACACTTATACTCTATGTTTTCCCTCCACACATGTACTATACATATTTAATTTTTTATAATTACTTTAGAAATCTTTCTATGTACATCTCAATTATGATACTTATATTAATTCAAGTATTTTTTGCAATGTATTTCCAGAACACATTTTATTTGAGTTAATTGCAATAGAATGAACAGAATTAAGAAAACTCACACATAATTCAGCAACATAATGAACAAAAATTCACACAGAATTCAGCAACGGAATGAACAAAAATTCACACAGAATTCAACAACATAATGAATAGATATTCACACAGAATTCATCAACAAAATGAAAAAAAATTCACACAGAATGAACAGAATTAAACACCGCAAAGAAATTCACACAGAGAATTCAGCAACTCATAATTCTTGTAATATTTAAATCATCCCAATGTATTTCATTAATGTACCTAAATTTATACCTTCCATGATGCTCGTAATCTTGTAAAATGTTAAAAGTGGAGTGTTTTATGACATAATGGATATTAATAATCTATATTATGTACAATTATATAATGATAGTGTAGGTTGATGTTCAAGTTGTAAAATTCTGTTAAAATTTTCGAGTGTTAACTTCTATAAGTTCTAAAGGCAGAGTCTGTAAAGGGCCAAGTAGCCTCTGCATCTCATCTTTTCTCAAACGTGACATATCCAGTAAATGCCCCTACAGTCAATCTATGGAACATAAATAGAAGTTTTTCATTTTAATATCCATAAACCATTACCACTTTAAGGCAAACCTTGTACATGTGTCATTTCTCCTTTCTCCCATAAACTTTTAGGAAAACTTTAAGGCATGTGTCATTTCTATTTCATTTCTCCCATAAACTATAAGGCAATTTGTCATTTCTCCCACAAACTCATAAAGGTGTGACTTTTGACATAACTTCATCAACCACTACCACTAGTTGTTTTAATAAGTGCATAAAATAATTTTGCAAACCATGTAAATGCCATTTCTCCCACAAACTAAAGGATTTCACCCATTAATTCAAGGAAAAATTTAAGGCCTAAAAAATGAACCTAAAGTGGCTAAACTCTCATAGTATTTTGAACTTCCATAGGATTTTAGTATGTCTGTTGAGTGTTAACTTCTACAAGTTCTAAAGGCAGAGTCTGTAAAGGGCTTGGTAGCCTCTGGATGTCATCTTTTCCTGAAGGTGACATATCCAGTAAATTCCCCTACAGTCAATCTCTGGAACATAAATAGAAGTTCTTCATTTTGATATCCATAAACCACTACCACTTTAAGGAAAACCTTGTACATGTGTCATTTCTCCCTTCTCCCATAAAATTTTAGGCAAACTTTAAGGCATGTGTCATTTCTATGTCATTTCTCCCACAAACTATAGGGAAATTTGTCATTTCTCCCACAAACTCATAAAGGTGTGACTTTTGACATAACTTCATCAACCACTACCACTAGTTGTTTTAGTAAGTGCATAAAATAATATTACAAACCATGTAAATGCCATTTCTCCCACAAACTAAAGGCTTTCTCCCATTAATTCAAGGCAAACTTTAAGGCCTAAAAATTGAACCTAAAGTGGCTGAACTCTCATAGGATTTTAGTCTGTCTATTGAGTGTTAACTTCTACAAGTTCGAAAGGCAGAGTCTGTAAAGGGCCAGGTATCCTCTGGATCTCATCTTTTCTCAAAGGTGACATATCCAGTAAATGACCCTACAGTCAATCTCTGGAACAAGAATAGAAGTTCTTCATTTTAATATCCATAAACCACTACCGCTTTAGGGAAAACCTTGTACATGTGTCATTTCTTCCTTCTCCCATAAAATTTTAGGCAAACTTTAAGGCATGTGTCATTTCTATTTTATTTCTCCCATAAACTATAAGGCAATTTGTCATTTATCCCACAAACTGATAAAGGTGCACGACTTTTGACATAACTTCATCAACCACTACCACTAGTTGTTTTAGTAAGTGCATAAAATAATTTTGCAAACCATGTAAATGTCATTTCTCCCACAAACTAAAGGCTTTCTCTCATTAATTCAAGGCAAACTTTAAGACCTAACAATTGAAACTAAAGTAGATGAACTCTCATAGGATTTTGAACTTCCATAGGAATTTAGTCTATATGTTGAGTGTTAACTTCTATAATTTCTAAAGGCAGAGTCTGTAAAGGGCCAGGTAGCCTCTAGATCTAATATTTTCTCAAAGGTGACATATCCAGTAAATTCCCCTACAGTCAATCTCTGGAACAGAAATAGAAGTTCTTCATTTTAATATCCATAAACCACTACCACTTTAAGGAAAACCTTGTGCAGGTGTCATTTCTCCCTTCTCCCATAAAATTTTAGGTAAACTTTAAGGCATGTGTCATTTCTATTTCATTTCTCCCACAAACTCATAAAGATGTGACTTTTGACATAACTTCATCAACCACCACCACTATTTGCTTAAGTGCATAAAATAATTTTGCAAACCCTATAAATGTCATTTCTCCCAAAAACTAAAGGCTTTCTCCCATTAATTTAAGGCAAAATTTAAGGCCTAACAAGTGAACCTAAAGTGGCTGAACTCTCATAGGATATGATCCCCCAAACTCAAGGCTTTCCCCCTTTAATTCAAGGCAAACTTTAAGGCCTAAAAAGTGAACCTAAAGTGGCTGAAATTCCATAGGATTTTAGTTTGTTTGTTGAGTCTTAACTTCTACAATTTCTAAAGGAGTTTGTAAGGGCTAGGTAGCCTCTGGATCTCATCCTTTCTTAAGGCATGTAAAGGGCCAGGCAGCCTCTGGATCTCATCCTTTCTTAAGGCATGTAATTTCTAGATGTGATTTATGCCATAAATTTTAAGGCAAACTTTCATGCAAACCATGAATGAACCATGTATATGTGTCATAAATCTCCCTTAACCTCTAGGCAATGCAATCTTTAACGCATCTCATTTCTAGATGTGAATTCTACCATAAAATTTAAGTCAAACTTTAAGATAAACCATGCACATGTCATTTATATCATGCATATGTGTCATTTCTCCCATGCATTTGCAATAAATGTTAATTTAATATATTTTTATTGAATTTATTTTTTTCAGGGATAAAAAAACCCACAAAATATGGTTGAAAAATGGACATTATGCATAGATGTTTCTTGATATCCCAATTCAGGGAAAGCAGTGATTACATATGCGTTTTCCAATATTGCGACTGGAAAGGTCGCCCAAAGGAAAATGAATATACCGGGAAGAACAACAAACAACGCGGCATATTATATTGCATTGATAGAAGGCTTGGGAACAACTAGGGAGTATGGATCAAATGGAAATGTAGTTTTCACCAATTCTGAACTTGTGTGCAACCAGATGAAAGGCGTGTACCAAGTTAAGAAGGAGAGGCTAAAACAACTGCATGGAAAAGCAAACAATATTGTTAGCCAATTTCAATTTTTTAGTATAAGACATTGTAAAAATGTGAATAATATGTCTATTGATCTATTGCGTGGGGAAATGCAAATTCAAGATTCGTCTATCAAAGATGAATTAATAGATGAATTAGAATTATACGGGGCAATGCTAATGCAAGATTCATCTCTCAAAGATGAATTAGTGTTGAGACGCTCTTCTTCAAAAATTCAAGATTCATCTCTCAAAGATGAATTAGTGTTGAGACGCTCTCCTTCAAAATTTATTGATGGACATTGTAACCTATCTTGGATATGTGTGTGTTTTGTACTTATAAATGCGTCTTTTTTAATGACCATGTGTTTTTTTCAATTTTATACCAAGTGTGCTCCCACCACACCATGTAAAGCGCAACTTGGTGAACTTCACATTTGCAACAAGTGGTGAACTTCACATTTTTATAAAATTAAAATGTGAGGACTTCAACAAATTTTTGTTTAAATGGAGTTTCGCACTTCTTTTTTAATGACCATGTGTTTTTTTCAATTTTATACCAAGTATGCTCCCACCATGTAAAGCGCAATTTGGTGAACTTAACATTTTAATAAAAAAAATTCTTAAATTGAGTTTCACACATCAATTAGTGCTTTGAAAGTTGTGTTTTACATAATTTGTGTACACTAAATTACATTAATTTTCTGAAATTTATTTTGAATTTATTTTAAATAGTAATTTAAAAAAATAATTGTAAATGTCCATTGTAGATATATATATATTATGGAGGATGAATGACGAAAATCAATAGAATCTCATATCTCTATGAGAGAGGGGGATCAGGGATCGAGGGATGTTCATGGCATTTAAATATAATATTAAATATCCACACATATACATACATGTGTGTACATATGGAATTGTTTTTTTCTCAGTTTTGTGAGTTATATTAGTTGTTAATAAGTTTCATTTTTTATTTTTTAGGAGCTAAGAGGACAAGGGTGTCTACTCCATCAATGGAGCATGCCCATGGTTCACACAATTGTGGTATTCTTCACGCAATTTGATCAATGAATATGTACATGTATTTATATGTATGAATGTATTTTTGAATTGATTATAAATTCATATTTTTTTATGAAGCTTCTCTCTCGTCTCGTGAGGTTGGTGGTGGTTCACATTCCCTTGGGGGGCCATCAATAAGTGTTGGTGGATTGTGTGAAGGTGGTGATATGTATTCCCCCAGAGGTCAATCAACAGATGGTCGTGTTGGTTCTCAACCAATTGGTGATCGTTCTGGTTCTCAACAAGGTCGTTCTAGTTCTCAACAGTCTTAGGGTGGGAAAAATGCTAGCCAACCACATCGAGGTGGTCATTAATTTGAATATTATTTTCATTCAATTTGTACAAATTTTTTTACATGTGTTTTTTTAATATACAAAATTTTATATATTGATGCAGAAGCTGGAAATGTTGCTCAAAATAGACGTAGGGCAGAATGTGTCATCCAAGAAGAAGGTTGTCCACCAACCACGACTTATCTGTCTGAAATTTCCGATATACCTTGGGAAACAAACATGCAGCAATGCACCTTAGAAAGGTGTCAACATCTTCATGCAAAATTGAAGAGAGATCTCGTGGCTTTGACTCTACCTGCTGAGAGTCGACAAAGCTTGGAAATAGTTACACACTCTTTAAGCGAACTAGTAGATGCGTACCTAAAGCTTGGGCCAACTATTGATACTTTTGTAGAAGTGATGAGAAAAAGAAAGGAAACAATGATGGGTCTTGATAACTGGGAGGTTGTTAAACAAAGAGTTACAACATAAATGGACAATTCTATGTTTAATTTCAAAGAAGGGACGAAAATAAAGATGTTGAAGGTGCAATAATTCAAGCACCCCCATACAGATCTCTATTTGTATGATAAAAACCTTGCAGCCTATGGAAGAATCCCATGGAACGACGAGGTTCCGCTTTATTTTGCAAAATTATTTTATGCAGAATTATTTTTGCAAATGAAACCCAATTACAATGACCTTCCCTCTAAATTTTTTGGTCCTGGGAAAGGTCGATTGTGTGACCGTAGGGGTGCTAAGCATGATGTTGAGTTGCCTCACCCTGAGCCACCATTGGTTAGTCAACCTCTTCG
Organism: Pinus albicaulis; assembly: GCA_034641835.2. Lineage (NCBI taxonomy): Eukaryota > Viridiplantae > Streptophyta > Pinopsida > Pinales > Pinaceae > Pinus > Pinus albicaulis. The sequence continues at coordinate 224,818,365 of CM076573.1, forward strand.
TGTCGAAACTTTGCGGTCAGATATGGATGCCACTTCTCATATTAATTGAGAAGCAAGGGATTCCATCATTGACAATGTTCACAGTGGATTGGGTGGAGTTGATGTTTGTCTGAATTGACAAAGAGCACATGAGAATGCACGTGCTAATTTTTTGTATTATATAGATGAATATATTGACAACATGAGTGTTGAAGATCTCAAAACATATGCGAAGAATTGTCACAATGGTTGGCAGGACCTAATTGTTCATGATCAAGAGGGTATGGGAACGGTATGTGTTAATGGTTAGGGTTCAATTATTTTAACACATGTACAATTTTTAATAAATACATATATACATACATTTATTTGTATAAATTAATCTAAAAAAAATGTATCATTATATGTTAACACCATTTGCAGCTGTCACACTTGATGAATGAAGAAAATGTTAATATCACGGTAAGAGCCTCTGTTTCAAACAATCAAGACGGGTCTCACCATCAATCATACAATCAAGATGGTTCTCACCATCAAGATATGTTGGCAAATGTTAGTGTTTTTTAAGTGAACACAGGATGATGTACAATTATTTTTTATCTATTATTATATATACCGAAACATGATGAGATATTTTTAAAATAAATAATTGTGCACACATCTACATGTACATATATATAATAAAGTGCTTTAACAAATTCTGATTTCATCCAATGTTTTTGGGATCGCAGTACCTTCTTCTTCCTTGGGAGATGTGCCAAATCCACCATCACAAGTATGAACAATTATTCACTTTTTAAATTTATGTTTTTAAGTTATATATTCTGATGCAAGGGAATTAGGCTAAAACAAGTTCCATCCATTTTGTTAGACTTAGGGATTTTTAGTCTTCAAGAGAGTTAGATTTTATGTAGTGAATTTAGTGGGTTTTAATTAATTTTAATTAAAAGTGGAGAGAATTGTAACTGCTCTCGAATGATTAGTTGGGCATATGAAGAGATGAGAGATTCAGAAAATTGCAGAATAGAAGTGAGTTGGAATTAGTTTCCACAGATCTAGGGAGTTGGTCTAAAGTTAGGAATTTGGGAATTTGAAGAGTTTTGTTGAGCTGTTAGAGGAGTTGAGTCGATACATTTTTTTCTTGTATAAATGTAAGCCTAAAAGGCATTAATGGATAGACTTGCATAGACCTACATAAACCTGCATAGAGATGAAGAGCTAGAGAGGTGGAGTAGGTTGCAAAAGGGCCATTTGATCGAAAATCTGGCTAAACTAGAAGTTTGTAAGTAAATTCATCTGAATATATGAATGTATTTGTTTTAGTACTACATGAGAATTAATTGATGAAATTTCTGTATGATTGAGCTCTGAATCTCAATAGGCAATGTATAAGAATGTGTGATATATGCTCTGTAATTGGGGGTTAAATGTATTTTGTGTGTCATGGGAGAAATCAAAATCAACATTCTTGTCGATGTTCTGATGTTTATTGAATGAGCGTAAATCTTTGAATTGAAGTTTTGGGCGTTTGAGTTATTGATGGAGAAACGAAATATGTTGAAAAGGGGGCAGACTCTTATAAGGATTCCATGTAGGAAGTCAAAGAGAAATTCTCTTTGTAGACTGAGTGAGGTTTTGAATTCACGTTCAGGGTTAATGTGTTTATAATGATTATAGAAACATAGAAATGACGTAAAAGAATCCTATTCCTTGATTGAATACGGTGGTGAGAGCGAAGCTTGAAGACTGGTAATTCTGGGATGATTGAACCTTGAAGGCGCAATGTAAATGGAACTGCGTGTTATAACATATGGAAGTGCCATGTTAAAATGTTGATGAAACAAGGGTTAACGTATAAAGGGCCAGAACGTACAACAGTGCGCTTTAATTGGAATTGCGAGGATATTCCGTGTTAAATGATGTGTTTAAGAGTTAAATAAATGAAAGAACAAAACCGTGAGCGAGAGGAAACGAAACTGTGAGCGTGAACAGTAAAGGAAGGTTTGGAGAAACCAAGAGTGGTCTTCGCAAAGTTCAAAAGTGGTAAGCTGTATTCGAAATAAAAATGCGATATTGGTGATTAAAGGGCACGTGGCAAAGAGTGGTTTACAAAAACCACTTTTATCGCGTTTTTTTTTAGCGTTAAAGCTCAGAGACAAAAAAAAACGCGATATTCGTTTATGATCATCAGATCACCGAAGTTGATGCGATGACGTCTCAGTCGTCGGATGAGAAGGGTAGTTTAATCGTTGGGACCCATATATATCGTGTGAATTGGAGGATTAAACCCTAGGAAATTTTCTCACGCGACTGTCGTTAGATCGATTGGTTGGAGTGCGACAAGATTTCAACCGTCAGATGAATGAGGTATGTTAGTTGCTGGGGCCCAGACTCTGAATTATGTTGAGGATTGGTATTTAATTCAAGGTCGGGCTTTAATATGAAATGAATGTTTGGGTGAGCGCATGAGTAAGGGAGGATTAAGGCTAAGTCCGATATATATATATATATATATGATATAAACCGTTAGATTGATATTGATGAAGTCATATAATGTGGACCGATAATAGTTGAAGGGAAAGGTATGACATATAGTCATATGGTGTAAGATGTGGGCCATAATATTATACGGTTGTTAAACCATCAGTTGCAATAATATTATTGGGAAAAGGACTCTCGGCCATGAATAAACTAATGACAAACCTTGGATATGGGGTTTGATGGGGTTTAATAAAAGGGCATATTATATGCATTGAAGGTTTTATAACCTTTGGAGAAATAGTGAAACTTTTGCATTATTTAAATTGCCAGCCCAGCAAACAGAATATTGTGAGTTTGCCAGATTGTTGAGATTATTTGGGGCATAAAATTTGGGATGCATTCATATGCACAGGAAGGTGGGGACTGTGGGTTTTATCCGTTATCATATTCCACCTCAAAAAGTTCCATTAAAAATGAGACATATCTAGATCTTGAGTTATTTTAAATTTTTTGAATTTTATGTTTTTGGAGATTTTCTTTCCGAGCCACTCTTAGGAGATGTGCCAAATCCACCAACACAAGTATTCAATTTTTCACTTAAATATATATATGTTTTTAAGTTATAAGTTATAAATTGAAGTTTAAAAGTTTTATTATAAATTGAGATCTAGAGATCTTGAGTTATTTTAATTTTTTTGAATTTTAGGTTTTTGGAGATTTTCTTTTGGAGCCTCTCTTAGGAGATGTGCCAAATCCACCAGCAGAAGTATTCAATTTTTCACTTAAATATATGTTTTTAAGTTATAATTTATAAATTGAAGTTTAAAAGTTTTATTATAAATTGAGATCTTGATCTTGAGTTATTTTATACTTTTAAATTTTTTGAATTTTAGGTTTCTATAGAGGATTTCTTTTCTCCACGGACTCTAGCAATGGAGATAGGAACATCCACACCATTTCAACCATTTGAACAAGTTGTCTAACTTTTTTTTTAATATTATTGAAAATAAGTTTATATATGCATTTTCATTTGAAAATTTTTAATATATATATAACTGTACATGTATATTGTACAGTTTACTATTCAAGATGTTCTTGTGGGGGAAGTTGTAGTGGATGAGTAACAAATGGACAGGGAACCTCGTATTTCATGATTTTTTTTACATTTTGTTTTTTACATGAAGTTCTATATATTCTCACTCAATTTTAAAACATCAAATTTTAATTTTGTATACATTGTGTACAGGTTCCCCATGCTTCGCAGGATAGCTAGAGGATTGTGACTTTGCTGGGAGAGACACTACATCCATCTGTATTTGATGGATGATGCACATGCACTATTTGATGGATGATGCACATGCACATGTGCAACATTATATTTTCAATAGATTTAGTCTTAAATTTACTTTTTTATATATAGTCTTATCTAGATGCAGTCATATATAACTTGATACTTGATACTTGTGAGATCTACAAATTTTGGACATATTTTATGTGAACTACATTTGGTACATGTGAATGTGATATATAATGTTTTTAAAACTTAAGTTTTGGATGGTTGAACTACATTTGGCATGTGAAGTAATGTTACAGTGTTATAAAATTTGTTTTCTTTTTAAAACTCAAGTTTTGGATGGTTGAACTACATTTGGCATGTGATGTGAAGTAATGTCAAGTGTTATAATTTGTTTCATTTTTAAAACCTAAGTTTTCAATGGTTGAACTACATTTGGCATGTGAAGTAATGTTGTGTTATAATTTGTTTTGTTTTTAAAGTGTTATGGTTGAACTACATTTGGAATGTGAAGTAATGTTACTTGATACTTGTGATCTATAATGTTTTGTTTTTCAAACTTAAGTTTTGGATGGTTGAACTACATTTGGCATGTGAAGTAATGTTTTGATCTATAATGTTTTGTTTTAAAAGTTAAGTTTTGGATGGTTGAACTACATTTGGCATGTGATATAATGTTTTGTTTTTATTGGATATTTGAACTACAATTGGCATGTGAAGTAATGTTGTGATATAATGTTTTTGTTTTTAAAACTCTAGTTTTGGATGGTTGAACTACATTTGGCATGTGATTATGATATAATGTTTTGTTTTTAAAATTCAAGTTGTCGTTTTCCAAACAAAAAAAAATTCACATGAATATATGTACATGTAGAAATGATTTAAGTACACATGTTTGAATATATATGTTAAAACGATTGAAGTAAAATAGATATATATATATATATATATATATATATATATATATATATATATATAAACAATCATAAGATTATAGGTCTTGTTAGTGTGTCAAAAAATCATAAAATTTTAAAAATACATTCTATAATGTATATATATCTAGTACATGCAACATTTTTCATCAATACATGTATAGAAAAGTTACTTTCAGTTAATTCCATTTTAGAACATATATATCCAATACGTGCAACATTTTTCATCAATGCACATAGAAAATCTACTTTAAGTTAATTGCATTCTAGAACATATATATCCAATACTTCAACATTTTTCATCAATGAAAATAGAATTTAGCTACTTTTAGTTAATTGCATTCTAGAACTTATATATTCAGTACGTGAAACATTTTTCATCAATGCACATAGTAAAAATACTTGAACAATTAATTGTATTCGAGAACATATATATCCAATATGTGCAACATTTTTCATCAATGCACATAGAAAAGATACTTTCAGTTAATTTCCTAGAACATGTATATATCCAATACATGCAACATTTTTCATCAATGCACATAGAAAAACTACTTTCAGTTAATTGCATTCTAGAACATATATATCTAGTACTTGCAACATTTTTCATCAATGCACATAGAAAAGCTACTTTCAGTTAATTGAACTCTAAAACATATATATATATATATCCAATACTTCTAGAACATATATATCCAGTACTTGCAATATTTTTCATCAATGCACATAGAAAAGCTACTTTCAGTTAATTGAATTCTAGAACACACACACACACACACACACATATATATATCCAATACTTCTAGAACATATATATCCAGTACTTGCAACATTTTTCATCAATGCACATAGAAAATCTACTTTGAGTGAATTACATTCTAGAACATATATATATCCAATACATGCAACATTTTTCATCAATGCATGTATAGAAAAGCTACTTTCAGTTGATACTAGTGTGCATGTACCAAAACAATGTACATGTGCAAACACTTGCACAGATAACATAACAAGGAAACTCAATTTTTAGTTGAGTTCTAGAAGTTCTAAAACATGAATCCAAAGAGAAGAAATTGTTGGGCAGTTCAATCAAAAAAATTCCAATGGAATGCCATCTTCAATGATCCGTTCATGATCAGATTTTGACATTTTCCATTTCTTAATTTTCGTTTTTTTCTTTGATTGAACCTCTATCAACTTTATGTATGTTGCACACACCAAGTGACTATATTGACAACTTATGACATCAGGTTCATAGTCTTCAAAGTAAACAAAATTCCCACTTTGATTAGTTTGTCTGAAAAAATAACCTTTCAGTATAATAGATCCTCTGTCATATGGAAACTCGTGATCATTATAGTTTTCTAATAATTTCATCTTTCGTTCAATGCAACGTATCAAATAATACTTCACATTTTCATCGTTGTCAATAGGTGCAATTACAGCAAAAACATCTCCTGCACAATAAAACAAACTTATGTATTTAAATTTAGATCATAATTAACATGAAAAATTAACTTTAAAATAATTTTAGTATCTATTTCTAGATCTCTATCATTTGAAAGCAATTCAAATGTTACCTTCTCTAACAAGATTAGAAACTTGATCACCATCACATGATATTGTAGTCTCATTTGATTACATTTCTTCAAACATTGCAACGGAAATTTTCCCCTTTGTATTTAGCTTTTTATGTTTCCAATATTTTACATACATTTTTTTTCACAAACATCATTGGATTCTGTGTTTTTTATGCAAACATGACAAAAACAAGAATATTTTCTTTTATCCAATGCAAACACATTTGTTTGTGGACAAATTTGTTTTAATTGAATGCAATTTTCGAGTCTCTTTTATTGTTTCAACGTCATTTCCAATTGATCTATCTACATCTTCGACCCCAATATGCCAAAAAAAGATATATATGGAAAATTCAAAGAAGAATGTAAATATGATATCAAAATACCATTAAAGATAATCATTGTGATAAATGTACACTGTTTAAAATCGGATATCCAATAAAAATTAAATTGAATGTACCTTCTCACTTCCCTTGATCAGTTAGTCTCATGGCTTAGTGCAGTGATGCACCATTGAAAAACTTCTTTAGCGTCCACTAGTCGATTTTCAAAGGGGTTCATTTTATATCTTCGAAGTGCTCATTTTATGCATGCCCTTGCATCGTTATGTTCTCCTTTTCCATGGCCAGTCTCAAAGAAATTCCAACAATGTTTAATGCATGTTTTCTTATGAATACAACACAACCAAAAGAATGATCGTGAAGATTTGAATTGACATGCGCATCCATCTGACCATATCCAATGTTCATTGAATTTTATTCCATGACTTTTCAAGGAGTCAAAAATATTTCCAAAACAATGTTGTACAAATATGTATCATGTGTACGATCGTCACTGATATACAAGTGATATTATTTAATAGCATGCTGATTTTCATTGGTGCTTTCTATATGATCGACGTTTTGTTCAGCATGTCTATATAGAATATGAAGGAGCATGGAGACTTGGTCAGAATGATATTATTCACTCTGAATTTCTTTTTGTGGAACAAATGTGTAGTTTTCTGCAAAATTAATTACTGACAAAATGGTCCCTGGTGGAAAAAATTCACAGGATTTTTTGAATTGCAAGTCCTTCCATCGAGCTTTATGGGAATGCTTGGTGTATTTATAAATTTCTGCCTCAAACTCTCTCAAAAAATCTATCACAAAAATTTCTTCTTCTTGTAATTCAATTCTTTTAGCACTATTTGAACCTTGAATCGATGTATGGATATATTCATATCTCTTCCATTTTACTTTCATGTTGGACAATGATTGATCATTTATATCAGTACGATATTTGTTTTGAAATTTAGTCAATTTCCACAATCATCGCATTTTTTACCACCAACACATTTCTTTTCGTAAAATAATTCATCGCTTTCTCTTCCACATATAATTTGAGATATGAAATCATGGATAGTGGAAGGAGGAGGTGAATATTTCCAAATTGTTCTACCAAAATTAAGGAATGTGTCATAATATAACTAAAATTCCACATGATAACAACAACAAAAAATTTCGCGTATGGTGATAGGTTTTACATACCATGGATTTTGTTGAACAAAAGCACTGATTGAGACATCAATTTCACAATTCTCTTCTTTGAACTTGTTGAACAACTCTATGTGAGTGGTGTCCAAGAAATTTTTTCATGTTCTTCGTACTAATTTCGTGTTATTATTCTTCGCATCACATCCCTTGCATTTGGAGAAACACGTGAAATTTTCTTCCAATATTCATATATTGTTTTTTTAACATTTTCTCCAAGTTTATCTTTGTATGGTTGCCTACAAATAGCTCTCCAACAAGCGAGTTCATCATTTACATCTATTTCCAACCGAAATTTTTGATGTTTGTGCAAAGTTTGTTGTGAGGTTCCTAATGCTCGCGCCATAGATTTTACCAAGTGATTATATTTAGTACTTGATGAAACCACTGCCATATGTATTTCTCTACGTACAACTGAAACATTTTTCTTTCTAGATCTTCTAATTGAATTTATAGCACTATTTATATTTTATATCACATTTTCCTTCATTTTTTTTATCTTTTGTTGATTTTTGAATACCCAATAAAGTCGTAGCTTATTTGAATTTCCTTAATGATAGGAGACCTTTCCACATTTGGGCTTGAACTGTCACATTTTCCTTTATGAAGTACGTATCAAAAATGTGTTTAACACGATATCGTATAACATGGTCAGCTCTTTTATCTCCATATGTGTGAGTGTAAACATTTTCTAATATCTCATCATTGAAATTGATTTCATCTATACATATTCAAATTAATAGTAAATAATAAGTTTACATATTCAATAAATAACTAAATTAATAAATATGTATAATTTCAATAATATGTGCATGTGTTCCGACACACACACACACACAGATATATATACCTTTTGATTCAATTTCTTTACTTGAATTTCTTTCAACATTTTCACCATCTTCAATCATTGGTTCAATATCTCTTTCACTTTCTCTTCCAAAATTTTGTATTTCATCATCAATGTTTTGAGGAATATCTCTCTTTATTTACATTGAAAAATATTTTTTAAATTAGTTCATCAAATAAAAATTAAGCTTCACATTTTACACTGGGAAAATTTTAAATATCAAATTCATAATATTTACATTTACATACCTACTTCAACTTCTAGTTGAGGTTGATTTTCCCTTTCAATATTTGAGATTGCTTCTCTCTTTCTTTTGTGAGATTCTCTCCCCTCTTCTCTCTGTTCCTCAGGGTCTCTTGTTCGATCATATTTTCTCGTGCAATTCCTTCGATTTCCCATGATAATAGAGTATGAAGTTCAAAAAAATTTCCTTCAAAAATTTAGAAGAAAACTCAATTAAAAAAAACATCACAAAAGATTTAATTTAAAAAAAAAAAAAACTCATTTTAAAAATTTTGCAAAAAATACATACTTCAATCCAAAACACTTACTTTAAAAAATCTGAGAAAAAAATGTCTTATAAAAATGAGACGAAGCTCAAAATATTTCCTTCCAAGTCCTGCAAAAAAATTTCATTTAAAAAATTAAACAAAAACTCATTATAAAAGATTTACTTCAACCCAAAACATGTACTCTAAAAACATGTCACTTCAAAAAATACCTCCAAAAAATGTCCATTGAAAATTAATTCCAACTTCTTAAAAAATGCCACTTTAAAAAAATACTTCAAAAAAGCCTCTAAAAAAAATATCACTTTAAAAAATACCTCCAAAAAATGTCCTTTGAATATTAAGCCTAAAAAGAGTCCTTTCGAAATTAAGTCCAAAAAATGTCTTTTCAAAATTAAGCCCAAAAACCTATAAAAACAAAATACATCCAAAAAAATGTCCTTTGAAAATTAAGCCCAAAACCTCTAAAAACAATGAAAATTAAGCCCAAAACTTCTAAAAACAAAATACCTTAAAACCAAAAAATGTCTTTTGGAAATTAAGCCCAAAAACCTCTAAAAAAAATACATCCAAAAAAATGTCCTTTGAAAATTAAGCCCAAAACTTCTAAAAACAGAATACCTTAAAAAAAAACCAATGAAAATTAAGCCCAAAACTTCTAAAAACAAAATACCTTGAAAAAAAACAATGAAAATTAAGCCTAAAACCTATAAAAACAAAATATCTTCAAAAAAAAATGAAGTCCAAAAAAATCCAAAAAATGTATCACATACCTCCAAGAAATTTCCTTTGAATGCTATGCCAAAAAGTCCTTAAGCCCAAAAAAATCCTTTGCAAAATCAGACCTTTGGAAAATTAGACCAAATGAAGAAATACAGAACAAAACTCCACTATTGCATGACATATTTCTCTTTCAAAAGATACATTTGAACATTTGAGCCATTTTCGTTAACGAATGTCATTTGAGAGTCTCTATTGGAGTTTTTGCAAAATTTATTTGTTTAGATTAAATCTCTCATGTTTACATTTGTTTTATTAATGTGTTCCCCATCCAAGTTGTTAATTTCACACTTACATTGCTCATGTGGGCATTGGAAGTACTTCATATTTTCCTATACCTTATTTTTCAAATAAAATAAGCATTAGATTCTAATTCCCTAAATTCATCAAAATATTTATTAATTATGGTAGAATTGTGATTATGTTGTATTTAGATGCTTACCTTCTTGCAGTATGGTCTAGCCTAGCAGGTCTTTTATTTTGACCACCAAAGGTTAGATCTTTAACAGTGGAAAGACAAGTTGAAAAAGAAGAAATAAAGGATTTTTTCAAAATGGTTGGCTCTTGGCTAGTTGATATACTGACAAGACGAAAGATGTTTGGAATGATCAACATACACCAAGACTAGGTCAAAATCCTTGCACACAATGGAGAACAATATGTTACAATATGTTACAAGGTGTTGAAATGAGTACATATGAATATATTGCAACAACACCACACAATGTGCATTTCAAAACATGCATAGAAAACTATTTGTTGAATGAATTAAGTATGTGTTTTCTCCATGAATGTTATTTGTTTTGCCCAAATTGAAGAGTTCTTATTTATTACATTTTAGGGATTGAGTCCACTGGGGAGAAACCTCCCTATGGATATTGTCGCATAAGTTTATGGTTCTATATGGAGAGGCTTGTTATCAAAATTCACGATGATAGATACTCTGGTGTCAACGGAATGCATTAAACGCAATACCATATCACTACGCTAATGGAGTGCGCATGTGGCAGTAATTAAAAACTAATTTGAAAACGACATGCCCACCAATGCTAGGTTCAATGTGAGTCTAAATTTATATAAGTAAATCAATTTTACAAACTATTTTGAAAATGGAATGCCCACCGGTGCTAGGTTTAATGTGAGTCTAAATATATATATGTAAATCAATTTATTGAGGACACGCGATTAACCATGGCGATGGACCATCATATTGAGCGTTGAGGATGTCATGCAACAAATTGAGGGAACTTGTACAAACTATGCGCTAAGCATAAATGTTGAAAGAACATTAAAGGTTGCATGTAAAGATTAAATTAACCATTGGAAGAGTTGGTACAAATGTATGAAATTACATTGAAAATTTGACAGAAAAAGTAGCCTATGAATAAGACCATGTGTTGGAGTGGAAGGGAATCCATAGATTACAATTACAGATTACATAATGTGATGGAAATGCCTCCAAGAAAATATACATTGTGCTGACAACACCGTGTTGAAAGGAGACAAAGAGTTGCACCAAATATGGGAGCTACATTGGACCATGCTTGAAAATTTTGGACATGACATCCATTGAAAGAATGAGTTAAGAATAATTAAATCTGGAAGAAAGAGGTTCTTATTTAATGATAGTCAAAATGTGTTAACAAAAAAAAATTGGCACATTTTTCAACATCAAGTCACAAGATTAAAGCCCATGCTACTATAAGGTATGCCCCACAAGAGTGTTATCACTCAATTATATGGATGGCACGACGTTAATTCACATTCCATTGAAAGTGGCCAAAAAATGGAGAGCTCTGATGCAGAAACAGAAGTCAACGTTGGATTGGGTTCTTGTCGCCGATAGATGATAATATACAAATCATGTGTTGAGACTGCAAGGTGATGGAGTAATGAAAAGCCCATATTCCCAAAATGATCAAACATTGTGCACTTTCTCAATGACACCATGACAAAGGGTGCATGAACATCGTCACGCAAAAGTAATTGAAAAGCATTAAACCAAGGTGACGTTATTGATGCATTGCAATAAGAATTATGAATGAAAAACATATGGGAGTTAAAGAAAATATGTGTTGCATGGTTACAATGTAAGCAATGAATAGCTTATTGCCATGAAAGGATGCGAGGAGTACCATGATTAGGTATGCCATATGCATTCAGGTTGAATATAAAAGTCCAAGAAGTGGAGGTGTGAACTCCATGCAAAATATTTTTTTCCGAACACCCACGTAGCTATGATAAAGCACAATAATAAGGCAGTGTTGAAACTATTTGATGGTAGCACTGAATAATATTGTGCTAGGTTGAAAATATAAAAGGTTTGTGTCACACATGATGGAGTATTATTGCATTAAAACAAACACATGAAGGCATGATGATATCATACAATGTGTTTGATGAATAATGCATTACATGAATACAAAATGATTGGACCATGTGATACAACCCCGAACTCGATGGACAACCATGCATAGTGCATTCACTAACAGGAGAGGATATTTCCAAATGCTGCCACAGTCAAGGTATATACATGATTGTGTTTTGGTTGCTAGGGAGAATGCATTATGATTCAAATAATTAAACCATGCAATAAAAGGAGGCTCCAACTATTCCTTGATATCTCATTGATATTTACTCCAACTAATATTGAGTTTGAGTACATAACAAAGATCAATGATATAATAAAAGCACCAAGACTCAAAGCAATTGTTCACCTACAATGGTTCATACAACACTATTAGGCATGTCATGACCAATCCACCTTAGCCCAAGGTAACTAAAGTTACAGATAATAGGTTATCTTGACTGATAACAATGGAGCTATCACATGTAAAAGGGATCAGACATTACCCCAAATCACAACTCTTAAAATGTTCAACATTAAACCCAGAAAGATACTCTCAAGTCATGAACATGAATAAAAAAAAAGGTGTGAGGACAACCACCGACATCAATGAATAACTAACAAGATAGAACCAAATCTAACAGCTTTAATCCAAAATTGAAACCCTCGTGCAAAAATGCAATAGATCCAAAACCTTCACAATCATTTACAAGGGAATAAATGTGTGTTTCATTGACAAAATAATGATTCAAGTCCAGCTCATATATTCACAAAGATATTTTAAGCATAGAATAGAAATCTTCAATATGAGAGTAGTGTGATACAAAAGGATCAATAGACAAATCCACACAGTGTTTAAAATCAAATCCACAACAATGCTTCAATCACAATGCACGCACACATTGAATGTACATATGATATACAACAGGTTGTGGAATTGGGTCGGTGGACCCTTACCATACAATATTTCATGCCCAGATTAAAGAGATAACTTACAAAGATGAAAAATTAATCATGCATAACAGTATAACACATAGATTTAAATAAAATCCTGGATAAAAGGTTGTATTAATTAAACAATGTTTACATCATAATTTTTTCGAGTTGAGGAGCGATAATTTCCAGCAGCATCTCCTTCTTCTCACTAGTTTGGCTCAAGGTCGAGTTATACAATTTAATTTATGATTTAAGATTTGTGGGATTGTTAGCTTGTTGTAATAGATTTTCTAGATCCATCCCATTCATGTATATTTATAGATCGATGTTTCGAACTACCACAATTGTGGTTCATCATTAGGATAAAATTATATTGGTTGACTCATATTAGAAACAATTGGATATGAGGTCCAGCTTTTGTCAACATAAAACCAAATAACCTAGACTTAGAAACTATATTTGTTTGTAAAATTCTACCATTGGAGTCTTCATCATTGCTTCCTAAAATTGTTACCATCGATGGAGGGAAACAAGAAGTCTTGACAAATCTCGTCGAACAACCTCACTACCATATCATACTCTAAAAAGTTGACTGCAAACCATGGCACATGCATCCTCCTAGATACGGGTACTACATCAATTAGGTTTAGTGGCTTATGTTTATCACAAAAGTTTAGAAAAACACACAAATTAAATCATTCTGACATTAAACATAAATATGCCTATCTGGATTTGTAAAATATTATGTTTGTAATACTTCTCCTCAAAAACCACATAAAAATGAAGGATAAGTGCCATAGGTTTAGGCCAAAATTGAGTAAAACAGAGGTGGGTAAGGGAGAAAAATAAGACATTTTCAACACCCAAAAATCGCACTAATGCAAAATAGAGCAACAAGCACCAACCCCTCTACTGTTAAAACCTATGTCGTTGATAGGATTCTATTGGATATTATATTGGCCTCACATCCTCACAAAACTAAACTATGAGCAACATGGTATCGATTTATCTTCCATGTGACAAGGCAATCAACTCTAGCATCAAGATGAAATTAAATTTTAGGGCGCTCAACTCCCATAAATCTTTATAATTGATTTGAGAAATTTAGTTCATAATAAATAAGTGATATATTGTTTATAATTATTTTTTATTTTTTTATGTTAAATATTATGTTTTTGTATTCTAATTATTGATTGTATGTTTTTAAGAAGGAAGCTAACCAATGTGGTTGATCTAAAGGTTGCATTATGTATGACCACCAAAGCAGACTATTGGATGATTTAATCAACACTAAGGCCACTCCCATGGAATCATGAGGACATCATCCAAATTAGCAAAGACCACTATTTGTCTACAAGGAAGCTCTTTGAATTTCCAATTATCATATTGTAAAAATATTATTTTTTCATTTATGACAATCACAAAAAATGAAAAAATGGCAAGATAAAGAGTCGTGGTGGAAGTTTAAAATTCCTATAGGAGATAGAGAATAAAGTGGAAGTCTAAATGTCATAAATAAGTCCAAAATTCATAGGAGAAGGTGAAAATGTGTCCTCCTCATGTCTATAAATGTTACCTCATGCCTCATGCAATAGGAATTTTGGTACTTAAGCTAGGCTAGTAATAGGATTGTTATTTTTTGTTTAAGGATATAAAGGCACTCAGTCTTGGTATCTCTTAGGTGGAGGGATTATGAGGATAGTGCTATATTATGAAGATGATATCAAATACTCTCGTCCCACCATTGGGTTTTGACAAGATTTTTGTTCATGTATTCGAATGGGTGACAATATTAATGAGAAGCCTTTATATTCATGTATTGATTCTCATGCATTCCTTTGTTGTTATATTAGTTATCTGGTATTTCAATTATGTATGCATGTGGTTTACACATCAGTTACATGTTTATGAATTATTATTTTTCATGTAGCCTTTGTTTTGGCTTTGAATCTTTACCCTTCATTCAATGTTAATGTTAGCAATTGATTGTGAACTAATATATAGTGGATTTTTAGCACTTTTCCCCTTGTGTATGTCTTAGTTGGTTTCAACTATCTGATGCTTCCTTAAGGCATGTTGTTGTTGTTGGGCCACAAAAAATATCTGTTTTACCCTCTTGATTAACTTGATTTATTATTAGCTTTCATGTGTTTACCTTCATTTTGGGAGTAAATCTGGAAGAAGTAATTATAAACAAAGGGTAAAACCAATTATCAATAAATAATGTAATTATGGGAAAAAAGGCTAACTTCCGTTGTTTTTATGTGCAATAAATCTAAACTGATTAATGTTTAAACGATTGAATAGAAATGGAGAAGAAAAGGAACAAGAGATCATTTTTGTTTATACATGCTAGCGACAATCGAGGAGGACCTCACTTATTATATAACACAAACTGTTAGACAGCTGCAAAATCCTCAGGATCCCCTGATCCTGAGGATTCGCCATTATCTGTTATGTTTTTCTGTAAAGATATAACAGATCAATAGATGGAATAGAACGAAGGTTTTTAATCTATATGTTGTAATTGTATTTTATTTTCACTCCTTCTGAATAGAAGCTTTCGCACTCACCGATGTTGTACCCCGACTCTTAAATTTAATGAAAGAGATATTGGTTTTTCCATAATTATATTCTGAGGATCATCTGGCAGAGACTTATAGAGGCTTTGGGCCCAATCACTGGGAGTTCTACTGTTGTCTTGTGTTATATTCTTATTTTCATGTTTTTCAATTAATCATTTCTATGTTTTATAGAATTTATAATTGATTCGAATTTCATCAACATCAAGTGGTTTGCATCTTATTGATTTAAAGTCTTAATCGCTTTCATTTTCCTCATGAATGTTACTTCTTGCGTTTACTATAGTTATTTGAATAATTAGATTTTTGTTCATTCTGAGTGAGCTTGTTGGTTTATCAGCCATTGAGAATTTCAATTACAGAACGTGACTGTGTTACTTGATGTTCAGTTACTGCAGTATTCCCTGCCTGATTAATAGATTGTTGTAGATGTTAGTCTATAATTCTGGTTCATTGTGAATTCCTTTAAGCTTTGCATTTCCATCTGCTTTCATAGAACATGTCAGAGTTAAGTTGATTTAATTCGTTGGGTTGTTTAAATAATTTCTTTCAGAGTTGCTTTGATTGAACTTCAAGAATTAGATTTTACTTCTCCAACGATTTCGATTTGATAACCTCTAGTTTCACTTGCATAGAATGTGTTGAACACACTTTAAATAAAAATACTTACCCTAGGTTGATGATTATTGTAGGTATTAGGATAATTTTTGAATAGACATCTTATTGAGCCAACATTTTGGCGTCGTTGTCGGGGAGAGTGTTTACAAGTGATGTTGTATTTCTTTTGTTGAAGAATAATTAGATATTAAAAACAGAAGGTAAGAACCCGCGTACCAACAAGAAAAATGCTTGCCCATTGTCCCACTTTTCAGCAAAAATATAGAGGTTGAATAGAAGTAGTTTTCTTATGAATGACTGGAAAGAAAAATATAGAAACAGATCTGAACCCTCCATCCAAATCCACGAAACCCAAGGGATTGGTGACCCTTGGAAGAACAAAATTTATAAACGAAATTAAAATAAAAGTTGAATCTCAGACATCTGCAGGACCCAAAATAATTTTTGAAAAGAGTCCTACTATAATCCCTCAGGCAGCAAGCTCACCATCTGTATCTTACGTCGATATCCATAGCGAAACAAAAGATTCAGAAAAAAAATTTCAGATAACAAAACATCCAAGTCCTGGCCCTTCGCAAGAGGGAAATTCTTGTAACTTGCAAGAAGGAGAAGGGGAAACCAGTTGTGTTTTGGAAACAAATCTAAAATCCCCAGAGCCTAGATCTCCTAAAATCTTTGTTGAAGAAGAAACACCCGACATCCCAGACCGTGGTAGCACTTTAAGACCTTTCCCAAAAGTGACTTCTAGTCCATCCTGAATTAATTTCCCTTACCAGGAAATACCTGAAGATTATTGGCACATCTTTGATCAGATGGCGCATAATAAACCCCAAGGACAAACATCAACATTGGAATACCTCATTGTTGACCCGATCGCCAATGCCCCGAAAGTTATTCCATTACAAAAATTCCCCATTTTCCATTAATTGACTTCGGAAGATCTGGATGCATTCTTATTTGAATTTGATGTCTTGTGTAGGGGATATGATTACACCACTTACCCTTTAAAATTGAAACTATTCCCCTCTACATTGAAAGGGGCAGCTTTACGCCGGTTTATGGGGCTCGGTGGAGGAACCATTAATAAATGGGATCAAATGAAAATTTATTTTCTTGTTAAATACCAAGATTACTGTCAGACTAGAGAATTAAAAGATGAAATATTCAACATGACTGCAAAAGATAATGAGACATTAGAGGAATATGTTGAACGATTCCAATACAATTTGCAAAGGTCCCCTTATATTGCATTGTCTAAAGATGCCTTAAAATTAACGATGATAGAAGGAATGAAAGATGAATGGATAGAAAAATTAAATCTAATGGAGAAGGGAGACATCTATCAGGAAAGTTATGACGATATTATTTCATTATGTGTCAATTTCTCTAGAGGTAGCACGCGCATGAGACTAGCAGGATGGGATTCAACTGTCATAAATAACATAACTTTAGGTGGCAGCGTAACACAAACAGAAATCAGCAATATCTTGGAATATTTCAAGACTAACATCTTTGGTACCCTTACGACACATTTAGATGTCCTACAGACCAAGCAAAAACAAGCATTAGCAGAACAAAACTTGGTTGTCATTTGCCCATGTTGTCTAAAGAAGCACAGCCAGCGAGAATGCCCATTGGACCTGGTCCAAACATGTGCCATATGTACTAAATACCACGCCACTGAACAGTTCCCATCACTACCAGGGTTTAAAGAAATCTTCAAAGAATCAGAAGAGGAAATGGAACCAATATATTTAATGAATCAACATCGATAGTGGCAATCCTGTGCTACAGGTATGTAACAAGACTCATCTCAGTTCTTTCCTTCTTCGCAATTTAATCAACAGCAAAACCCTGGGACAACATGGAAAAATAAACCACCTTTTTCTACCGGGCCATCCCAACCATTCTCCATGCCCCCTTGGTCAACCCAATCCTTTCCAGGAAGCGGTTGGCCAAATTCTTTTTTCTCTCCTCCATTTTGGCAGAACAATCCATATTCATCCTAGTGGCCTGCCTCTACCTCACAAATCCCAATTGGTCCCAAAACTAGCAGTGACCCCTGGGAATAACCAATTTACCTATGGGAATGGGTCCTCGACCTCAACCCATATTACGAGCTCCATATCTGTTACCTTCGAATTCTCAGCCTCTGATACACCCTCAACTGCCATCTCAACTAAACCCGAGTCCCAACAACATACCAGTGTAGTTGATCCAAATCATTGAAAATCCAAACCTTGAAATCGAGAAAAAATAATGTAGTGAACTTAAGCTGAGATATGGGTGCATTATTAGCCCCGGGGAAGTCACAAATCTGAAACAAGACAAATCAAAACCCCCAACTGAAAGTAATCCATCAACAATAATCAATACAAAAATAAGACAGGGAGAAGGCACGAGTGAACAAGAAGACTCTGGGAAACTTGTTAGTGCTTCTCCCCTATTCCCTGAAATATTAGTGATACCTAAACCAATTTTCTATCCATATTTTGATCTTTTGGGGGAAATTAAAATATTTCTATTAAAATTCCTCTCCTCCAGGCCATTCAAGACATCCTTATATATGCTAAGACAATTAAATAACTGTGTACAAAAAAATGTGTGAGGAAAACAAAAACTATGCCAACTGTCTATGTCGTAAGAACCTTGTCTCATTTATTATTGGTCCAAAATACACCTATAAAGTATGAATATCCAGTGACTCCTATAGTTATAGTCCAAATATATGGCCGCTCTTTCCCAAACACACCTTGGGCGCATCCATTAATTTTTTGACTACAAAAACTTGTGAAATTCTTGGCATTACCACTTTAGAACCAACCTCCACTTTGTTGGAACTCGTTGATCAATCAATTGTCAAACCATAAGGAACTTTACAAGAAATCATGGTTTATATTGACTCATGGGATTCACCGGTATATTTCCTAGTCATTAATCAAAAATTCGACTAGACGGACATCCCTTGATTTTGGGTCGACCTTGGTTGGCCACAGTCGACACTTACATAGGTTTTCATACAGGCAGTATGACCATTTCTAAGGGAGATGTTGTAAAAAATCTTGTTCTATATCCCCCTACCAAACCAAGTATTTCCATTGTAAAAATTCACAAACACCCACCTGCATACCTGGAAGAAAACATCCATTCACCACACATATTAGCAGAAGCACTTGAATTTAGAAATCAGACTGAAGATGACATAATTAATAATTTTATTAATCAACCAGCTATTGTAGAAAATGTGAAGTGCCAAATGTTAAAGTCAATTCTTGATAATGAGGCACATGAATACCCTTTAAGGGATAATTATGACTAGCACATACTCACAACTGCCGTTCATAATAGTAGACCTATTGAAATTAAACCGGGCAAAATTTTGAACATCAATGACAATCTGGATAACGACCAACAACAGAAGCTCATTAAATTTTTACAAAAATACAAGGGATCTTTTGCTTGGGACTATTCAGACATGAAGGGTATAGATCCTCAATTATGTACCTATCACATTTATACCGAAAAAATGCTCATCCCATCAGGAAACCTAAACGAAGATTAAACCCGCACCTTAAAGATATCATGAAGGAGGAATTACAGAAGTTGCTAGATGTGAAATTTATTTATCATATTTCAGATAGTAAATGGGTCTCTCCGTTGGTAGTTGTCCCTAAGAAAAATGGCAAGTGGCAGATCTGTGTGGATTACAGAGAATTAAACAAAGCCACGAAGAAGGACCACTTCCCTCTTCCATTTATCGATCAAGTCCTTGATACATTGGCTGGGAAACGATTATTTTCCTTCCATGCTGACTTTAGCGACTATAATCAGATTCAAATTTCCCCTAAATATTCGGACAAAACCACGTTCACCTGCCCACGGGGTACGTTTGCTTATAGAGTGTTACCCTTCGGCTTATGTAACGCTGCAGCTACATTTCAGAGGGCCATACTCAACATTTTCGCTGATCTAATCAATGAAGGACTTGAGGTTTATATGGATGATTTCACCCCATATGGGGATGATTTTGAATAAGCACTAAAAACATTGGAAAAATTTTTGGAACGATGTATCGCCACCAGGTTATGTTTAAGTAATGAAAAGTGTCACATGATGATAACGGAAGGCGTAATCCTAGGACACTATATCTCCGCGACTGAAATACAGGTAGACTCGGAAAATATAGAGGTAATTCTCTTACTATCCATACCTTGTACTCAGATGGAGGTACGTAGTTTCCTCAGATATGCAGGATATTATCATAGGTTCATAAAGAATTTTTCACAAATTGTTGTGCCTTTGTATGCTTTAACTAGAAACGTTGAATTTAAATGATCTGATAAGTGTGACACTGTTTTTACAAATTTAAAGAAATTAGTTTCGATTACACTAGTATTGCGTGGACCTAACTGTGAAATACCATTTCATATTTCATTGTATGCATCAGACACAGCGATAGGATTTGTTCTCGGTCAAGAAGAAGATAAAAATCCCTACGCTATTTATTACATCAGCAAAAATATCATGCCTCCTAAATTAAATTATATGGTAACATAAAAGGAATTCCTAGCAGTCATATATACCATAAATAAATTTAGACATTACATAATTGACTATCAAGTATTTATGTATACTGATCATTCTACCATTAGGTACTTAGCTAATAAACCAATTACAAATGGGAGAGTGATTCGGTGGATGTTACTTTTGAAGGAATTCGATATCACTATTAAAGACCATCTAGCGAAGGAGAACCCAATCGTAGATTTTTTGTCTCGGGTCCCAAAGATAAATGATCCGCTAGTAGTGGAGGACCAGTTTCCTGATGAACACCTATTTTCTGTAGCAGTGAAAGCATCGTGGTATGTGGATGTGGAAAAATATCTCACCATAGGAAAACTGCCCAGAAATTCAACAACAAAGGAAAGGAAGTTGACCGTCCAATGCAACGCCCACTTTTCCTGGATTGGTGGGTATCTCTTCCACACAGGAGTTGATATGAATATACGCAGATGCATCCGAGAAGATGAAATTTTTGACATCCTAAGGGCCTACCATGATGAACCTTGTGGTGGACACTTCGTAGACTGCAGAACTGGGCACAAAGTATTACATATGGGTTATTATTAGCCCATTATTTTTAAGGATGCTAAGAAATATGTGCAGGTCTATGATAGCTGCCAAAGAATAGGTCGCCTCAGTCAATATGATGAAATGCCCCTACAACCACAATTGGTGATAGAACCTTTTGAAAGGTGGGAACTAGATTTTTTTGGTCCATTTAATCCACCCTCAAACCAGAAATATTAGCATTGCCGAGAGCTACAAAGGAAACAATTATTAATTTTCTTTTCGAGATATTTGTGCGACATGGTTTACCCAGGGAAGTGATAACAGACGGAGGGGCGCAATTCGTAGGACATAGGATTACAACCACTCTATGGAACCACCACATCACGCATAGAATCACTTCTCCATATCACCCACAGGAAAATGGGCAGGTCAAAAGTACCAATAAGTCATTGAAGCAATTCTGACTAAAACAATCTCGACACATCGACGGGACTACGCTACCAAACTGCCAAAGGCCTTGTGGACTTACCGTACAACTTGGCATCATACTATTGGATATTCTCTGTACCAACTCGTATTCAGAAAAGAGCCAATTTTTCTGATTGAATTTGAAATAAAGACTCAAAATAGCGCAAGAAGTGGGACTGGACTTGACGAAGACTCAAATTAAAATACTTCAGCAGATAAATGAATTAGATGAAGCATGGTTACTTGCTTTACAATGCACCGCAATCATTCAGCAACAATGGGATAACTGGAATGACAACCTTATCAAGAATAAGACATTTCAGGAAGGAGATTGGGCACTCCTCTACGACTCCAGATTTCAAGACTTCCCAAGTAAACTATAGAGAAGATGGCTCGACCCATATGAAATTCAAGAAGTGCATAACAATGGCACTCTCACTTTGACCACCATAGATGGGTCTGACTCTTCCTTCCGAGTAAATGGACATCGGGTACATATTTATCATAAACCACTCACAAAGTATTAGTTCTGCCAGCAAGTATGCGACGACCCCGCCATGAAAATTTTAGCTGCAGGGAGTAATGACCTGGCAGCTTTACCTTCGTAAAAATCTGTTTTTTTTTTCTTTTTCAGTTTTGTAAATAATATATACATTGTCTTGCGTTTGATTGTGATTCCATCATTGTACAAATATGAAAAATTATGGTTCTTTGTTCAATTGACTAAACAAATATTGTTCAGATGATTGAACAACCAATTTTATTTTTCTGTGTTTTTGTTGTTCAATCGATTGAACAGTTGATGTTCAATTGACTGAACAGTCGTTGTTCGGTTAAAAGAACAACGGATTTTATTTTTGTGTGTTTTTGTTGTTCAAACGATTGAACAACTGTTGTTAAATTGACTGAACAGCCATTGTTTAGTCAAAATAATAGTGGATTTTTATTTTTGAGTGATTTTGTTGTTCATATGATTGAACAGTTGTTGTTCAATCGACTGAACAGCCGATGTTCGGTCAAAATAACATCGGATTTTTATTTTTGAGTGTTTTATTGTTCAATCAATTGAACAGTTGTTGTTCAATCGACTGAACAGCCGATGTTCGGTCAAAAGAACAACGGAATTTATTTTTGTATGTTTTTGTTGTTCAAACGATTGAACAATTATCGTTCAATCGACTAAACAATCGTTGTTCAGTCAAAAGAACAACGGATTTTATTTTGAGTGTTTTTTGTTGTTTGATCGATTGAACAGTTGTTGTTCAATTGACTAAACATACGTTGTTCGGTCAAAAGAATAGCGGATTTTATTTTGAGTGTTTTCTCTATTCAATCAATTGAATAGTTGTTGTTCAATCGACTGAACGGTCGTTGTTCGGTCAAATGAATAGTTGCGCTTTTGTAATAAGCAATTGTCTGAATGAATTTTTGCCTTTTTTCTTGGGAATCATCTTGTGGATAAGGAATACACATCTAAGAAGGAGAAAAATAGTGATATTAATACCAATTACAATTTTTTTTACCGTTTATGGGTATATTTATTTCCAGACATTGATATGATTCAACCTATGTAATGGCTTACTGGATATCTTTTCTTCAGAGATTTTGTGAAAAAATCTCATTATTTTAATACCATGTTTGTTTATCTTTTTACACTATAAATGGTTTATCTTCTAGGGTAGGATGACTTAGGAATAAGTGTATGACTTTTATTGGCATTTCTTTTCACTCCTCACACCATCCCTGACTCTTAAGGAGTTAATGAACCTCCCTCTAGTTATGATTCAAATATGAAAATAATATGAAAATATTTTAGAGAGGATAGGGGGTCTCATCATGAGCCATCCTACCATGATCATAAGGAGATAACAAGTAACATTCCCATTATGGCCACCACACCAGGGTAATGACCTTATAGCCAAAAAAATGCCTGAAGGACAGGAGGTCTCATCACGAGCCGACCTAATTACTTTTTTAGAACCTAGTGAATGGCATTGTGGTTATCTGGTTACCATGCCAACACAGTGGTCTCTCTATGAGAATAATTAAATTATCTAAACACTAAATAGAGGATTCTGGCTCATTTTTGGGTTAAAAAGCAACCATGTTGAGGCTATGGATGTCTGCTGGCAACAATGGCTCTGCTTGTGGCAGTGAAGTTCCATGCTAAACAACCAATCATTTTATATTCACTTATTATTACCAACCCATTCCCGAAGGAGAACTTATAATTTGAATAGTGTTATTTTTATAACAGCCAGTATGCATGGTAAAACTACATATGAATTAACTTAATTATGTATGATCACTTAATTCCAGCAGTTGTTGCCATTCTTTACATGCCATGTTCTGTCACAATTTCTCATCAAAGAAAAATCCTTTTCATAATAAGTATCTATGGTTTTCCTTCTTAATCATTTCCACACCATCCTCATGATTTGAGCTGACTTGATTGATTTCTGCCGCAATGTACGTCACTCTGGTTATTATTCTAATGCATTAATGATCCTCGACATCTTTTTATTTTTCTGCGCTCTAAAGGTGTGGACGCCCTTCTCTCATTAGAGCGGGAAAAGGTGTACATAATTATACATGATGAGAAAGCATGCGAACTAATAATCAAGCTCCACTGAAACCTACCAATTTGAAAAAAAAATATAATTTCATTTATACCCTTTTTAACAGTTTCAAAGTATTTGCATGCAGTATTTGTGTTGTTCAAAATGTATTAAGTCATGAGTAGTGCATGTAGAAGTAGAATTCAGCCTCTGAGACACAGTAGTCATGGGTGGAAGATATGTCCGCAATGATCCCACAACATTTAATATTACATAATAGGCTTGTGCTATACTGTAGAATGTTGGTTGGCTCTCATATTTGGAAAATTTACAGGGGTTCCACACTGAGAGAGAATTAGAATTCCTGCAGAACCTGCAGAATGGACACACAATTGTGAAAGTCAGAGACATAACAGTATCAGAAACTATAATAGCTTAGGTTTCTGGACTTCCGATAGAAGGGAAAAAGTGGACTGATAAGCATGTTTTGCTACATGAAGTAGTTGCAGTGTTCCAAGATCTAGAAGAGAATTTGGTATGCAAAGGAAATGGAATTCACCCTGCAACTTTGAAAGAAACATGGCAGGAATTAGCAATCATCGTTCAGAAGTATATTACATGTGACGGTCGCCAAGACGTGGTAAAACCCTAGCAACTCAAACTTGTAGCCATACTCAAGCAGAAAATTTCAGTTAATTTGCCATTTTTCTTGAATTCTTTGTTGCATGACATATATAGTCGCGTTAGGAGGGCTAAAAATCCACACAGAGTTATCAGCCATCATGGTCTGATAAATCTAATTGTCACTCATGGATTAACTGAGCATCATTTAACTTGGGACAGGTTTGTAAACCATGTCCTAACCCCATTAGAATAAAACCCAGACAATAGAGAAATTGACCAGCCAAGAAGGGAAATATTAATTCCAAGGAAAACCAGAGGAAAAAGGAACCATCCCTTGACCTTGGGTTCGGTGAAACGAAGACGCTCTGAGCGATTAAGTTCACGAAAAAACACTTCAACCTTAGCCGATGAGGCAGGACAATCTCATACACCTCCTCTAAACACAAAAGAAGGAATTCTACAAGGATATGAGGAGGAAATGGCGAGAGTGCTGGAAAGTATGACTGCATTTTAGGAAGAAAGAAACCCCTCTGGGAATTCTAAGGGACAGATTTGTCCTATAGACCAGACTACTTCTGCAGGTAGTTCTAGTCACATTGAGATTTTACCATCTGAGGAGGAAATGCAAAATTTAAGGGATTCAACACATTGTGGTGGTGAATATTTGGAGGAAGAAAACTTTGCAGAAATAACTCCTGAGTCTGAAAACCAATCAGGTGACACCGTCCCATTGGAACAGAGTATTGATATAGGCACAATTCCCATGGTTCCTGAAGAAAAATTCGTCCTATTTGACTAGAGTACTGATGTAGGCACAATTCGCATGGTGCCTGAACAAAATGTCGTCCCATTGGATCAAAATACTAATATAGGCACAGCCCCTTCAGTGCCTGAAGAAAATACCATTTTACCATATTATGGACTAGAAATTGGTACAACTCCCCCTGTGCCTAAAAAAGGTACTATGCCCTCTTCTACTAGAAGACCTACAAAGAAAAGTAAGTTGGCAAGGACCAAGTTGAGGAAATTGTGCAAGAAGTACAAAAAGTTGAAACGAACAGTCAAGCAATTAAGGGAATGGTTAAAAGAGACAGATAAGGCTTGGAAGCCTAAGAAAGAAACAGACATTGTTGAGACTCAGACAGAAGTAGAGATACACACGACTGAAACCCAAACTGAATTAGAAACACAGACAGTGGGAACTCAGAAAGAATTGGAGACGCAGATAGAGGAAACTCATACAGATGAAACACCTTTTTATACTCCTTTGGTAAAAGAAGTTGTTATTTCAAGACTTCAAGACATATTGACATAGACCCAGCAGGAATTGGCTAATTATAAGAAGGAAGTGGTACCACTACAGGTACATCAGGAGCTGCTGGAAAAACTCAATAATCTTACTGCAACTGAAGATGATACTTTTTCCAACTTCAGAAGTGAACAGGATAAGGTAAATAAAGCTAAAGCTCAACTTGAAGAAGCGACAAACAAAACAAATACTATTTTCTTTATTTACTCAGATGTCTTGTCTTGTAGATCACCTGCTACTAATTATGCTATGTTCTTATTAAAAAGATATATGTTATTAAAATTAAAGGCCATTAGAGCAGGGAAACCCACCGAGTTTAAGACTACTGCAGAATCTGTCCAGTGTTGTGGGGAATAGAATGAGAAAGTTCAACGCTTCTTATGTGAACTATATCTGCACAACTTCTTTTTGGAGGATGAAAGAGACAGTAACCCAAGTCCATTTATAGGAGACATCCAGTTTCTAGCATTCATCTCTTTTGTTGATAATCAAATCAAGTGGGCTAAAGCTTATAACGTTTTTCAAAAAAGAGAACATGGTCTAGATCTCTGGGTTAGAGGGGAACCCACTAAACCTCGGCATATCTTCACTCAACACAAAATATTTATGAAACAGGAAGGGGTTATATCCAAATTGGGACCACTCCACAAGGATATTGTACAAGCTGGGAGATAATACTTTCGGGAGATCAAAGAAGATGCCTTGTTAGAAGCTAAGAAAAGATGGCAAGCATCCACCAATAGTGTTAAGAATCGAGATCAACATTTTAATTATAGAAATTTTAAAGTAGCTGATGTTTGATTTTACACATATAGTAACATAATTTTATGCATGGGTCCTACATGGATAGGGTTCTGCTACAGATTTCCTATCATATGGTACCCTCTTGAGGGCTATCACCATAATTATGATCTTCCAGAGGGTCATGAACATCAGGATTTTGCAAGAGTCAAACAGAAACATGGTTTTAGACTGTATAAGGAGGAAGTCTACCGTGCCTATTCTTTGACATTGTTACGCCTCAACCATCTCATTGCATGAGGACATGCAATAAGGTAAGATGGGGAGTATGTTGGGCCACGAAAAAGGTATGTTTTACCCTCATGATTAACTTGATTTATTATTAACTTTCATGTGTTTACCTTCATTTTGGGAGTAAATATGGAAGAATTAATTATAAACAAAGGGTAAAACCAATTATCAATAATTAATGTAATTATGGGAAAAAGGCTAACTTTCGTTGTCTTTATGTGTAGTAAATCTAAATTGATTAACCGTTTTTCAAACGATTGAACAGCAATGGCCAAGAAAAGGAACAAGATCTCGTTTATGTTTATACAGGCCAGTGACAATCAAGGAGGACCTCACTTATTCTATAACACAAACTGTTAGAAAATTTTGAAATCCTCAGGATCCCTTGATCCTAAGGATTCGCCATTATCCGTTATGTTTTTCTATAAAGATATAAAAGATCAGTAGATGGAATAGAATGGAGGTTGTTAATCTGTATGTGGTAATTTTATTTTATTTACACTCCTTCTTAACATAAGCTTTCGCAGTCAGTGATGTTGTACCCTAACTGTTAAATTTAATGAAAGAGATATTGATTTTTCCATAATCATATTCAGAGGATCATCAGGTAGAGACTTCTGGAGGCTCTGGGCCCAGTCACTGGGAGTTCTACTGTTGTCTTGTGTTATATTATTATTTTCCTATTTTGCAATTAATAATTTCTGTGTTTTATAGAATTTTTAATTGATTTGAATTTCATCAGCATCGAGTGGTTTGCATCTTATTGATTTAAAGTCTTAATCGCTTTCATTTTCCTCATGAATGTTATTTCTCGTGTTTAGTAGAGTTATTTGAATAATTAGATTGTTGTTCATTCTGAGTGAGCTTGTTGGTTGATCAGCCATTGAGAATTTCAATTGCAGAACGTGATTGTGTTACTTGATGTTCAGTTACTACATTATTCCCTGCCTGATTAATAGATTGTTGTATATGTTAGTTTGTAATTATGGTTCATTATAAATTCCTTTAAGCTTTGAATTTCCATCTGCTTTCATAGAACATATCAGAGTTAAGTTAACCTAATCCATTGGGTTGTTTAAATGATTTCTTACAGAGTTGATCTGATTGAACTTCAAGAATTAGATTTCACTTCTGCAAAGATTTCGATTTGATAACCTCTAGTTTCACTTGCATAGACTGTGTTGAACACTCTTTAAATAAAAAGACTTACCCTGGGTTGATGATTAATGTAGGCATTAGGATTCTTTTTAAATATACATCTTAGTGAGCCAACAGTTTCTCATGATGTAATTTTTTTATTCTTATATCATGTTCCACAAGCTATCAATGGAGAGTTGATCTCATTCCCAATATTCTGATATATTACATTCAGTCTCCCATTGATCTTTGCATTCGATATCCAAGAGAAAACACACACACAATGGGATTCGGTTCGATAACCTGGATGGGGCTCTTATCCCAAACGATGTGAGGTCTAATTGGGACTTCATACCAAGGAGACCCCCTAGTGTTGGTGGATTATCAAACATCATCAAGAGAATTTTATTAATTTTTATTGTATTTTTATTTTATTATATTTTTATTTTGTTTTATTATTTTATTATTATTGATCATCGTCTATATTATTTTCATAATTTGATGGAATCCAATGGTCATAATTTTATAGCCCGGTGGTTTGAATCTAGTGTCTGGTGGTAGAAATATAATGGTTGGAATATTGGACTATTTTTTTTACCATGACTTTCTAAATCTTTAAATATATGGTGGATAGAATATGGTGGTTTGATGACCAAATTCTAGCGTCCAGTGGCCTAAGAAGATGATAGCCTGATGGTTAGAATCCAGTTTCCAGTTGTCAGATTATAAGAAAATTAGAATTATCAAAACTTTCAAAATATTTTGATATCTGATGGCTAAGATTTGGTGGCCCAACGGCTAGAATTTGGTTCCCAGTGGTCAAAATTTGGTGGCCGAAATATTGGGGTATCATAGATCTTGTTTGTCATGAATTTCTAGTTCTCCCAATATCTGATGGTTGGAATCCAATGCTTGATGTCCATAATATCATAATATTTGGATATTGGACTTTTTTTTATCAAGACTTTCTAAATCTTTGAATATTCGATGGCTAGAATCTGGTAGCATGCTTCCCAAAATCTAATGCTTAACGGTCAAAATTTGGCTATTGAAATATCAGAATATCAAGATATTGAAGATCTTGTTTTTCATGAATTTGTAATTCTCCTATATTTGATGGTTGGAATCCTTTTTCTAGTGGTCGAAATATAGTATCTTAATTGTCAAAACCCAGTGGTCGATAATATATATATATATATATATATATACTAACCAAAACTTTAACTCAACCTCAACACTCCATACTTCCAATAACTTCTCAAACAAACCATGTTGGGTGGAAAAAAAATTATAAATTCGTTGAAATGCTCTCTACAATTCATGTGGGATAAAAAAAAAAAAAAAACACAAATCAATGGTCAATAATTAATTTGAAAACAAAATCAATGGTTGTTAAGTGCTAACTTCTAAGAGTCATATCATGAGTTTTAAAAGGCTAAATTGAGCAAAAAATGCCTTGT
This sequence comes from Pinus albicaulis, assembly GCA_034641835.2. Lineage (NCBI taxonomy): Eukaryota > Viridiplantae > Streptophyta > Pinopsida > Pinales > Pinaceae > Pinus > Pinus albicaulis. The sequence continues at coordinate 224,848,443 of CM076573.1, forward strand.
TGGAAAGCTGAGATTATAAGAAACATCTTCAGAAAATTTTTCTTGCTAGATTTAAAATCAAAATGCCCAGAGAAATGAAAGAAAAAGGGCCACAAATGTTCTATGTAAATATTACATAAATATTTTAAATTTAATGATTTCATAGTTTTTTTTAATTATTATTTGATTGATAAATTATGTCATTTTTATTTATTATTTATTTGATTTAACTAACGTACAGGTAAGCATGAGATGATATAATTTTATTATAAATATATTTTCTATTGATATCATAATGATTATGTGCAATGAATATCAATAATTATATTAAAATGGTTTTTTTTGTGCGGGAAATCCAAGAGATAACAAGAATTAATAACATAGTAGAGAGATCCTTCAATTTATACAAGGCAATTATATTTGATCATGATGCAGGAGCATTGACAACCCCAAGGGAAAATTGAATTTATGAGCTTCTAGACGGAAGAAAGGATGGTAGAGAACGTGGTTGGTAGAAATATTTGTTTAATGCTGAAATCGAAACCCTTAAAGCATTGGTTAATCCGTTAAATCATGGTTCTCACATTATCCACATTATTATAATTTTAAGCCACCTCACCAAGGGGATATTGTCAATCTATTATATTGCATGATTTTAGGAAATTGTTACGAGATCCTAAGAGAAAATAATGGATCTGAAATATCCATTCAATGTATTGTATTCTTTATAAACTATAGCCTTCAGCATAGTGAGAGGGGGAGGTCGATGCAATGTAAAGACCCAAATTGGTCATAGTGGCAAATCGTGTGAGAATTGGCCCAACCATGGCGCCATATGTGATTGTGTAATTTCGTGAATTGTTAGAAATAGAACATGCATTTTGATGTTGAGGATTTCTGTTTATATCGATTTGATGTATTCCAGTGAATGGACATTTAATAGTCGCGTGGTGAATCGTTGTGTTTATGTTTTCCTTTTATTTTTGAGTTATTTGAATTCTGGACAAAAATGAGTAGAACTAAATTCCAGCAATGGAACAACAGTGATCGATTAATAAATTGCGGAACCATTGGATGGTTTATGGTTACGAGGGATATTGAAATAATATAAGATCAAGTGTTGCGCATTAAACAATTAACCACACTGATGTCAATTTGTCAAGTGTTAATTCGTAGCCTACAATGGATGAAGAATGAAACCATTCAAAAGATTGTTGGAATTGATTCAATGATTTTATTTCATGGAGATTTGGATCTTCATTGGATCGATTCCAGGATTTACACAGTCAATAAAATAGGTTTTAAATTCATAGATTGAAGCCTGATTCAAGAATGCGTGAATGAGGCAGTGAGGATCAAATCAGCATTAAAACTCAGAGAATGTGATTAAGGAAATAGTATATGGTGAATTGTGTGAGTACAAGAATACACAATTTTTGCGTACTCCTGTTCCAGGAGTACGATTCTCATTCCAGAATTTTAGTTTCCTATTCTCGATCCAGCAACTGATTTTTTGTTCTTGTTTCATAATGGATGATTTCATCCAAGGGTGGGCCCATAACCCACAAGTTTTATCAATGGAAACCTTCAGTGAATTAAAATTGATGGACTAGGTTTAGCTCCATCATCAAGTGGTATCAGAGCATAAGAAGACTATGCAAGCAAAGGAAGGAGGTACAAATATGTTGAAAATTGGTAAGCGTGTGGTCTTTATATTTTGTGCAGGTAACGACAAAGGAAGGTGAGAAAATTTGCAGCAGCCTAGAGCAAGGAGTGCTCATATGGTTCCAGAGGAGAGAAACAGAGAGATGTTGAAAGACTGAGCTCAGAGGAGAGAAGCTTAGTGTGGCATTGTGTAGCAAGGAGGAGGCTTGCTACTGCATAGGTTTTGTTGCAACTCACGAGTGTTACTAAGGAAATATCACGAAGGCAATTCCATAGAAAGTGTGGGTAGAATTGCTAAGAAAAATAAAATGATACCAAGAAGAGGACTTGGTACTGATAGAAAGTAGTAGATTTTCTACAGAGATGAAGAAGGCATATGACCAGGAGGTCATAAAATTTTTGTACCTAGGGAGTCTGATGTAGGAGCATCGACAACCCCAAGTGAAAATCGAATTTATGAGCTTCTAAACGGAAGAAAGGATGGTAGAGAATATGGTTGGAAAAAATATTTGTTTAATGTTGAAATTGAAACCCTTAAAGCATTGGTTAATCCATTAAATCTGTGCTCTCACATTATCCACGTTATTCTAATTGTAAGCCACCTCACTAAGGGGATATGTTCAATATCTTATATTGCATGATTTTAGGAAACTGTTACGAGATTTAAGAGAAAATAATGGATCTGAAATGATCCATTTGATGTATTATATTCTTTATAAACTATAGCCTTCATCATAGTGAAAGGAGGAGACCAACACAATGTAAAAACCCAAATTGGTGATAATGGCCAATCATGTGATAATTGGCCTAATCATGGCGCCATATGTGATTGTGTAATTTCGTGAATTGTTATAAATAGAACATGCATTTCGATGTTTAGGATTTTTTTCTATATCGAGTTGATGTATTCCAGTGAATGGACATTTAATAGTTGCGTGGTGAATCATTGTGTTTATGTTTACTTTTATTTTTGAGTTATTTGAATTTTGGACAACGATGAGTAGAACTGAATTCCAGCAATGGACCAACAGTGATTGATTAATAAATTGCGGAACCATTATATGGTTTATGGTTACGAGGGATCTTGAAATAATATAAGATCAAGTGTTTCGCATTAAACAATGAACCACGCTGATGTCAATTTGTTAGGTTTTAACTGGAAGCCTACAATGGATGAAGAATGAAACCATTCAGAATATTGCTAGAATTGATGCAACGATTTTATTTCATGGAGATTTGGATCTGCATTGGATCGATTCCAAGATTTACGCAGTCAATAAAACAGGTTTTAAAGTTATATATTGAAGCCTGATTCAAGAATGCGTGAATGAGGCAGTGAGGATCAAGTCAACATTAAAACTCATAGAGTGTGATTAATGAAATAGAGTATGGTGAATCGCGTGAATACAAGAATACGCAATTTCTGGGTACTCCTGTTCCAGGAGTACGATTCTCGTGCCAGAAGTTTAGATTCCTATTCCCAATCCAGCAACTGAATTTCTATTCTTGTTGCATAATGGATGATTTCATCCAAGCGTGGGCCCATAACCCACAAGTTTTTTGAATGAAAACCTTCAGTGAATTAAAATTGACAGACTAGGTTTAGCTCCGTCATCAGATCAACAAATTGTGTATTTACAAATTTAGTTTAGAAAATGGTAGAAAAATATGATGTTTATATTGTTTGAATTTATTTTATAATTATAATTCTTCTTGAGAGAGTGGAAGGCGGAGTAACCTGGAAAAGAAAAACTTGTGCACTATTTTCAAGCTGCTTATTGAAGGATTGAAGACCTCAGAAGGAGGGACTGGAATACGGAGTGAAGATTGTATATTGGTATCTTGTCCATTTCAAATGTTAGTTTTTTCTTTAACTAGAGAATTTAATATTGAAGTTTGTATGTTATTATATGAATTAAATAAAAGATTCAAAACATGATTATTAGTGAAAAGACACTCTATAATGGTGTGTGGAATATTCTGGCACTTTTTTGTGAATATGTTATCATATTCATTTTTGAGATTTGAAATTATTTTCAACCCTTGAATTGAATATCTTATTTATTTTCACTGATTTTATTTAGATGTTGAAAGGTTGATGTAATATTCTACAATTTACATTGATACATTATATTTAGCAATGAATTATTTCTTGTATAAAGTAATTTATCTTTCTCTCAATGTCTAATATTAAAAGTGTGTTTTCTACCAATTGGGATAGTAGGAACTACTTCTTTATCCCAATTGGGATAGTTAGATTTACTATAGAAAATAGATATAGATAGTTTAGTTAGTTTTATTTATGTCTAATAAATTAGATTGCAATCAGGATTTAGAAGAGATTTAATGAAAGCCACTTTTCTGGGAGAAATATTTTCAGTGGAAATTGGGCCCACATACTAGAGGACATTTCCATACCAAAAGAATATAGGTATAATTGGGACCTTGATTGGTTGATGATCCCCTGTTACATAAGGAATTTTTATATGTATCAATAGTAACATAACTTAGGTTAGAACCATAGTGATTTGAAATTAAAAGTTGAAGGTTTCTTGTAAAATTTTGCAAGCTAGTTTATGTCTTGTGGGCAATGGATCGAAATTTCAAAAGCATGTAAAGTTATTAAGATTAGTTAAGTTTTGCAGAATTTAATAGTGAAAAATAGACAACATGCAACATCACAAAACAAAAAATTGATGATGGATTTCACCCCTCCTGGGCTACATCTCTGGGTCCAGCTTCCAATGTTGGCCCTTTAAATTATATGCTCAAATTTGAAATCACATCACCATACAATGCTCAAATTTCAAAAATAACACTTCCATTGTGTCTAGAACACCCGAAAATCCCTGTGTCGGCTCTTATTGGGCTAAAAAAGAATGAAAAAATGGGCAAGTTAGGTCTTCTTATTTATTTCCATGCTAACTCTCTTGCAAAATTGATCTTCTATCAAAAATGGCAACAAATTCTTCCTTTGGAAGTTTTTCGAGGAAAAATACTCGCATGGAATCAGCAACAATTCCACCAAAAAAGGTGCAAAATATTGGACATTTAGTTTGGTACCTCACCCCTAACTTCCACCCTTTTTTCGGTCACGTGGTGCCATATGGTCGGGTTAGTGGGACCTAGGCCACGCGCCCATAGGTTCTTCGCTCCTATTCATGTTAGGTGGCATATATATGCGGGTTGGAGTGTAGGCAAGGTGCCATCCACCCTGCCCATCCCATTGAATACGCTGATGGTTTCATTGTTTTTAATGAGACTAGGGGTGGGGGGAAACCCCTGCCCCTTCCACCTTGGCTCTCAGTCGTGGTTATAAGCCCCCCTCCCCCAAATAGCGTCATCTTTAAGCAATATTAATAACCATTCCATAATATTATAACAAGTAACAATGTGGCGAAACAATAGGTCAAACAATTATGTGCAGTGAGGTCGTGGGATCGAACCTCATCGAGGTATTCGATCCATAACCCATAATTTTAGCCCATAAAATAGATCCACATGGCAGCCTCCCATATGTCCACTTGGAAGCCTTTTATTGGGCCACGTGATGGCCTGTGGTTGGCCCAACCACAATCGCCCAAGCCAATATAAAATTTCCACTTGTCTAGTCCTAATTGGTCCTCTGACAAATGTACTACACAGTCACCCTGCTAACGTTAGCTCGACATCATCATATGGCCTTCCTAGTCAGCTTCCCAGTCAACCCTACAAGTTAAATTTTTTATTGTTTTCCAAAAACTTCAGAATAAGATAACTTTATCATACAATGTCGGATTGAGGCGATTCAAGCATCGTTGGAATAAAAATGACGAGATCTACAATTTGGCACATGTTTTGGGAGATTTTTAGAACTTTGTTTTTTGAGCATATTTTGATCCCCTGGATCATTTCTCCCCACTGGAAGCTTTTGGACCACCAAAAGTTTGTTTTTACTCAGCAATTAAGTGAGGGTGTAGCTCCCTCACTTTCTCAATCTTAATCCACCTTGATTTACTTGGATTGGTACCTTTGATGCCCACTCGAAGGTACTCCGCATTTCCTCTGCATAAAGTCCTTATCCTTCTATCAGAATTGAGTCTTCCTACAACTCATTTAGATATTTAGGAAAAAAATCCTCTATAGATGGAATCTGAACATTGTCTTATTGATCATCAATCATTGGAGGCTCATACAATCTCAAGTTTTCCACATTCACAACAAAATATTTTTGCATGTAAGGTGGCAAATCTAATGAGAAAGCATTGTTACCAATCTTCTACAAGATTTTTAAAGGACCATATCTGATTGGCTTGAGATTTTTACCTTCACCTTGAAGTCTTTCCTTGCTGATATATAACCAAATCTGATCTCCCACTTGGAAATCATCATCAACCCGATGTTTGTCATGTATTGCTTTGTACTTTGCTTTACTTATCTCTAATTGTTCTTGTACCCTTTGATGCACTAGCTAAATTTTTTCAATGAAGTGCTTGGCCTTGTCCACATCACTATGTCCATCTACTAAAATATTGACTAAAGATGAAATCCAAAGGAGACTTTGGAAAATAACTCAAACAAGCTTCAAATGGAGATACTTTCATAGATGAGTGCTTAGCATGATTTTAGGCATGTTGGATATAATGTGAATGCTCATACCAAAGTTTAAGATGCTTACCACAATATCCTAAAAGGATATGTGCTATTGTTTTGTTCACTACTTATGTCTGGTCATCGGTTTGTGGATGAAATGTGGTGTTCTTCTTCAACTTGGTGTCCATGAATTCCCATAAACTTAACCAAAAATTCCCAACAAATCAAAAACCTTGATCGGAAATAATATAAATGGATAACCCAAAGTAATCCCATACATTTTGGAAGAACATATTTGTGGTTTGTTTAGTTGTAACTTGTTTCTTACATGGAATCAAAACACGCATTTTGCTTAAATGATACTAAAAAACATATAGATAATCATGACCTTTCCTAGACATCGGTAATCCCCCTACAAAATCTATAGAAAGACTTTTCAAAGCACGGGAAGGAATAGGAAGTGGAGTATGCAAACCCAATTTCCTATTTCTAGGCATCCTAGTAGCACACATGGAACATATTTTTACAGTTTTTGAAACTTTTTCATTCATACGAGGCCAATAAAAATACCTCTAAATTTGAGCAATTGAATTGCCTACACCAAAGTGACCAACAATAAGAGAAGTGTGGGTTTCCCTTATGGCATTGACTCTTTCACCCTATGGAACACATAACTTTCCAAGATAATACAACAACTTGTTATTAACATGATAATCCAACTCTTCAACATGATTTCCTTGACTCAAATTTGCATAAACATCTTTAAAATATTCATCTTGAGCAGATTGTTCAATATAACTTTTATGCATGATTGAGTTATGCTTAATAATGACATATGCATTAACAATAGGCCTTGATAACATATCTACAACTTTGTTGTATATACCTTTCACGTACCTTCTTACCAAATGAAATTGTTGTAGGATCCATCCACCTAAAATGTCTAGCTTGTTGTAGCTTGGTTTGTGATTGTAAATATTGCAAAGGTTCATGGTAAGTATGAATAATCGTTTCTTTACCCATTAAATAATGTTTCCATTTCTTCACAATTTGTACCAAAGGATACAACTCTTTATCATAAGTTGGATAGCTAATTACTGCATTGGTAAAGGTTACAAATTGGCTTAACATGTTGCATCAAAACTGCTCCCATAGCATAAGATCTATAAGTACCGAAGGCTTTCTGTTACTTGCCTCCCCACTTAAAGACATGTTTCACACTTGTCAAAGCATGTATTCATGTTGCAATGAGTGAGAAATTAGCGAAAAATTTTCTCCAATATTGGGTTTCTCCCAAAAAGCTCCTAACTTTTGTTACATTTTTGGGTTTAGGCCAATTCAAAATGACTTTGACTTTTGAGGGATCAATCTTCAATTCACCCCCTCCTACAATATGACCCAAATAAACCAAAGGGTTTTTCCCAAATTCACACTTAGACATCTTCAAATACAGCTTCTATTTTTTCAAGACATCAAAAAATTGTTTCACATGCTTGACATTCTCTTCATGAGTCTTTATGGAAATCAAAATATCATCTAAGTATACTATGACAAAATCATCAAGGAATGGTCTCAACACATCATTCATAACTCTCATGAATGTTGCAATTGCATTGCAAAGCCAAAATGGCATAACTAACCATTCAAGCAAACCTTGTTTTGTCTTGAAAGTGGTTTTCCAAATATTATCTTCAGTAATCCTTCTCTGATGATAATTTCTTCTCAAATATAACTTAAAATAAAAATATTCCTTTAACTGATCTATCAAATCATTGATGGGAGGAAGAGGAAAATGATTATTTATCGTGATCTTGTTCAAATATCGAAAATCAACACACATGCGCCATGTACCATCTTTCTTTGGAACTAAGACAATAGAAGACCCACAAGGAGATGTGTTAGGCCGGATGAACCCTTCATCAAGCAGCTCTTGAATTTTCTTCTTGATCTCTACATTCTCCAAAACTAAAATTCCATGCATGCCAATATTTGGAAGTGGAGCATCTTGTTGCAAGTGAATCTCATGTTGGATTCCCCTTATAGGAGGAAACCCTTCAGGTTCCTAAAACATCTTGTCATAATTTTTAACAACTTCAAACAATTCATGCTTGAGTTTTGAATCACGTCTTGTGAAAGCTTCATATTCAACAATATATTTAGCTTTAATCATCAACAACACAAAATTCTTACTAGCATTTACAATCCTTTTCATCTAACCACCACTAACAAGAGCTAAGTTCATCTTCTTGTGATATGCTCTAACAATATACTCAACTCTATTTTTTAAAAGATGAGATTTTTTCTCATGATGATAGAATATGGATTTTCTGTCATACAAGTATGGAATCCCTAAAACAATTCCGCAAATATCAAGTGGTACAACATCAAGCTCTACCTCTGGCATCTTAGGTCATCGAATTGTATTCAAATTTCTATAGGATTGTGGCAGTCCACTAAGGGAGCATTGGGTTTTTTATTTTCATCTCTGATATAAGGTACATACCTTAATAGTTCTACAACCATGTTGGCATATTCTTTCATAGTGAGGTATCCTAGCTTGTGCTCATAGAATTCCTTGATTTTTCCATCATAATATCTTTCATACATGTATTGCTTCTTGAAGCATCTCTCAAACTTACTCTAGATAATTTTCTTCTCTTCATTTCCCTTAACATTCTTGAGGTATTCCCAACATATATCAACATTTTCTCCCAGATTAAATATGGTTACTCATGCCTTCATGTTTTCAAAGTAATTATGAAGTGTGAAATTTTTCTTTAGGCCCATAAGCCATGCCTTAACATCTTCACTCTTTTTAAATTACCCATTGAAGGTATTGTTGGAAATCTAGTAGTCAAGGTTGTTATTTTCATCTTGAAAAGAAATTAGAAATTTTAATTCTAAATTTTTGCCTCCAAATATTTCAAGTCGGACACATATTGTTTAGGTCAGTTGAGCCTCTTGGATGCACTGATTCGACCCGCCTTTGAAGTCTATATAAAGGATACCACCTCTCCTCATTTGATGCATCGATCTATCTTATCATGAGCTTTGTTCCAACGTATAAAGGAAGAAAGAAGGGGGCCAAAAAATTTTAGGAGGAGGGCTTGGCATTTCATCTAGTTCTTGGTTATTGGTTTGGATATTATCTTGATGTTGTTTCTGATGTATTTGATAAATATTGAACTCTCTCTCTCATAAGGAAAGATTTATGGGTTTTCCCTGGCCTTAGGCCTAATTTCTATGTCTCTTGTCTCATGGTTTCATGGTTATTTTTTGTTTCTCTTTCATGTTTAATGGTTGAATTTTCTTTTGTATAATTGCTTAATGATGTTAGATTAATGATATGTGAAATTAATGATGATTGATCAATGGAAGTAGTTATATGTGGAAGAAAATCATTCTAGGTTGTTTTCCCTAGGAATGTCAACAAGTGGGAGGTTTTTCATTCTTAAATCATTCAAGTAATAATCTTCTTGTATCAATTTTCTTCTTTTTCTTATGCTTCCTTGTTTTAGTTGTTGTGTTGGACAACTTATCAAAATTGTCAATTCCACCATCAAAGGTGTCTATTGGGGTATCCTCATTGGTTGTATCCTCTCTTGCACTCATTTGCATTTTTATTTATACGCTCCCTTCTATGTTACTGGACCCTAGTCCATACTTTTGGATTTTAGTTGGGTTATGGACCTATTTGGAACTAGGATTTCCCCAATTACTAACACAAGGTTCATGTTACGTTTTCCATTATAGGTATGATAGAATTTGTAATATCATAGCATTTCCCTATTTTTGCTTCTCTTAGGCTCTAATAATCTTCTCATTATCAACCTTATAACTTATGAGTTCAACCCTCGGGCTTCTAAGGGTCTCCACCTAGCCATGAGGTGTCTCTTGTGCCCTACTCTCATATAACTCACTATTAAAAATTGAGCCAATTTTCAACGATCATTTTTCATTCTTTCGATGAAGTTTCATCAATATAACAACAAAAGGAGGTCTCACTAAGCATATTTTCAGGTGCAGTCATACTATCGACATTTTTACAATCATCGAAATTTCCACGCCTATAATCACCATTCCTAATCGTAGCAATATCGACAAAAGGCTAGTTTCCTTGCATTGTAAGACTGATGAAAGTTGACGTCGATTGACCACCAATGGAGGATATCCTTTGATGAACTTTATATACCCACCACGCTTTTTGTTTGACCATTGGAGGGTTGCATGTTGTCATAAATCCATCGAGCATTGTCATCGGAAGACTAAAACAATCGATTGTGTGTGTGTGTGTGTGTGTGTGTGTGTGTGTGTGTGTGTGTGTGTGTATTTGGCCTTAATTTCATCATTCATTAATATAAAGGAATTATATTCATTCTAACTCAAGTCCCAAAAAATGAAAGACTAACAACATTAATTAATTCATAATCAAAACTCCTATCATCTATGGTTTTTTTTATGCTCAATTAGTGACTCCTTCTAGGACAGAGTCAATATGGACTTAGTCCTATGTGCTCAAATTTTTTCTCTATTTTAACAAGGTTACAACCCTAAGTAAATCTATTTCCATAGCTACAATAACTTAATTCTACAAAAATATAACCCTATAGTAAATTAAACGAAAATTTTCCAAAATAAATATTACATCGCAAATTACAACACACAAATTAGCACAACATCTCACTTCAAGAATTGATGTGTGCATTAACTATGAATCACTACACACCTTTAAGATATAATCATTATACCAAGAGGCACTCTATATCCTAGTATGGGGGAGATGTATATTGCATGTCAAAAAAATTTAAATGTAGACTCTATTTTAATCAACTTGTTTAATTTTTTAATTTTATCTTCAATTTTATTTTGAGACAACTTGAGCACTTGTCAAAACTCTAAGTAAAACTCCAATCAGTTCTAGACCTGGTGATTTCCAAATTGAGATGATGGAAAGTTCTTTACCTTCGATTGATATGGAATACTTCCCACCTGTGGTGTCTTTCATAGCTCAAAGAAAAGGCTGTCCTTAGAAAAAACATAAAGATGAAAAGGAACGATGATCCAAATGCAATAACAGAAGTTTCCTTTCAAAATATTTTAGATGGATCTCAGCTCCATATAGCAGGCTATGGGGGATTTGGTTGTACTTATTGGGACTTATGAAAATTCCAACATGAATTTTATTGATAAGTTGAACGAATATGTTAAACAAAAGGATGACAAGATTCAAGAGTTAGAACAACAACTATCGCAGCACAAAGATCAAATGTTGATGTAGCTAAAACTATGAAAAGAATAAATGAAATGGGTGCAATGTGAAGTATAGGTATAGAATAAACAACAAAGTGCCGAAATAAGTTATTTACATAATAAGATGCAAGAAATGGCAAAAAAATATGATTGATTTGTAATAGTTTAAACTGAAGGTCACAGAAATCAATTAATAGTATCTCAGAGAAGAAGAATTATGTTGTGAGAGGTCAATCCAGGTGCAAATTCAAGAAAATTTGGCTAACTCTTTCCTCAACGATATGATATATGCAGAAACTACATATGATGAAGTCAAAGGAAAGCTAGTTGAATTGTTAGCTTGGAAAAAGATGTAAAGAAACATTTCCACGACCTATCCAAAATCAACATAATGCATATTAATGTTGTACTTAAAGCCTGGAAAGCAAACTTGTGCTTTTCAGAAAAATTGATTTCTTCAGTGAAACATGGATGTTACCCATCAGTTGATAAAGGAGACAGGAATAGATATAAAGGCATCAGAAAAAAAAATTTAACGCCAGAAGTCTCGAAGAAGAAGGCTTGTGAACGCAGAAAAAAATTGCAAAACAAAATTGAACATATACCAACACTTGACTTAGACTCAATTTGTGAGTATTTAGTGAAACTGACCCAATTTGTGAGTATCTGGTCAAACTTCAAATCCATTTCAACATGACCAGGTTTCTTACTGATAGAATGAAGGATTAATTTCTAGTTATTGAGGCACGAGTCTGCGACTGTAGAGTCAACGTCTGACTTAGCGCTCCTTCAAAGTTATCTTCAGTAGAAGTTTCTCCGTCCTTCTTATACATTTTTGTCATTACATCCAAACAAACTTCTTATTTTTGTTATATTTACTTTATTTTTGAGGATATTATGGAGAAATGACTTATCTCTCTGGTTTTTATAATACTATTTAAACCGAGGCATAAACCTGTATAGAACTGTGTAAAGGATTAATATCTTGTCAAATGTATGGGATTGACCTTCCACCTATCGTTAGGGATCAGACATAGGTGGAGGGTTCACCCGAAACGTTGGACAAGCTATTAATCATTTACACAGTTCTATACAGAAATCTTCTATGAATATGAATAATTGTGGAAATCTTCATTTTATGATTTCTTAAATGTTGATTATGGTTAATTCTAGCCATCAACAATATGATAATATTTATTAGTAAGCTTCACTATTTTATTAATGTTGCACTATATGCATGTTGCTTTATGCTTCTTGTTCTTGTACTTGGTTGTTTATAGATGTTTTTTTCTTTGACCATGTTATCTCATTAAGATTGTGACAACCTTACTTCTTGGAAAATCTATCATGCTCAATGTTGTTGCATGGTTAGTTGCATTAATCACCACAAGTGTTGGTGTGTTTGCTTAAAATTACACTTTTGTAAATCCAATACATAAATTACATATCTCGAGGGCATAAAATTATTACCATATCATATATTGCAATAGTTATGTGTCGAAGGCATGAAATTCATTTGTGATTACCAAAAGTTCGGTCGGGACGTTAACATAATTATTACTATATCACATATCAATCCGATTCATATCATTGTTTTCATCAGGCTACCCCAGCCAGCAATGGATTCACCATGCTTCTCACATTTCTAGTTGTGATCTTCCCACCAGGTCATGGAAGTCAACGACATTTCAATGGTCTTAGGCTTGATTTTATTTATATAATTGATGATCCAAAATGAATCACTATATAACTTTTCATATATTTTTGGTAATTATGAGTTGAAAAAAATTGGAGATATTGAGTTATAAGGCCCATTTCAAGGGCAGCTCCTATTTTAGTGATTTGGGATCTTGAAACTTCCATAACTTGTTAGTGTGTCAAATGCTTATTTTTGGGGTCAAAAATTTTTGGACATGGTTCCTTTCCGCTTAAAATTATTCTATACATCAAAAGCTTTCCAACAATGTAAATAACACTCAATTAGATATTTCCACATAATTTTAGAGTCTTGAGGTTTCCAAGACCTTGTTTAAAAAGATCGCTAGTGCTGCAAGCAAAAAAGTAGCCAGTCATAACAACTACAAAATCTCCAAGAATCTACACTGGTTGGTCATTGTCCTCAACTAAGGAGAAGGAAGTGTTGATCAATCTCCTGACTAGAATGGTCATCTTGCGGTTTACATTTTCAATATTTTCCCCAACTCTGCCTATATAATAGAATGCTCTCGTTGAGTCCTCCTATACCTCCCTATGGGGCCTACAATATTCAGATGGCATTTAACATTGTGTCAGCTTTGTGTCATGATTGATGAAGTGATGTGAGAACATGAAATGTGCCAAGTATAGTGAGAACCACAACCCCATTTCGTGTGCGTTGGCATCATATCAACACGGGGGGGGATTCCCACTCCTGGGCACCCTCCTTAGGGGATTATGTAAAAGAAAAAAATAATTATTAAGAATATATATATATATATATATATATATATATATATATTAAAATGTAATAATAATGATGATGTTAAAACTTTTAGACTTTAGTTGGAGATTTACGAAATAATTCCTAAAAAAAAAATGAAAAATGAACATAAATAATTTTAAATCAAAATTATGATACTAGAAAATATTAAACCAATGATACTAAATCAAAAACTTTAATACAATGTTTAAAAATTCTTAGACACTATGTTATAACATAAAAAGGGAAACTATTAGTAACAATCTAATATTCGATGAACATGTAGCATTAATATATAGTGACTCAAGAAATATATCACAAGAGGTAACAACATTAATATTCAAAGTGGTAAAACCTTTAAAATATGCAGTAAAATAATAAGTTGTCAAATATCTCATTTATTAATCTCAATCCCTATTACAATAACTCCTCCAATATCCCTTAAAAGAATGAATTGCCAAAAATTGTAGGTTTTAACCCTATACAAATAATACCGGTAAACAAATTCTTAAGAATAACAGAAAAGATATAATGACAATCACAAAAAATATACACAAAGATATATCTCGTGGAACCCAAAACCAAGTAAACTAGATTGATTTTTCATTATGCTCTTTTACAATTTTATAATACATTATATACGTGATGTAGCATTCATAAACCCCCAATCCATTAACCTTGGATTAAAATATAATTGTAGTTCCTTTGACCAGATCTACAAAACCATTGGCAAAACCACCATGCGCCTTAAAACCATAGATGCAAAATCTGCCCAAAACCTTGAACCCCATGTAAGGGGGCTACTTCCCCTCTCTAACCCCATACCACGCATAGAACTAATTGTACAAAAAATATAACACATACCCAACAAATCTCCCCTTTATTAATTCTAAACCAAAAAAACTAAATTAATTAACATTAAGATTTGCATTGAATCACCTTATATATAACACATTATATTGAGTTGTCTTGCACAATATTATACATAGACCACCTTGATGGGTGATCCACACCAAATCAATAGATAATGACCTCGACACTTCTTCGATACAAGATCCTCAACAATGAGAATAACACTTAATGAATGTAAGATAATAAAATATTTCCTATCAAGTCACTTGGATGTTTATTATTTACATGACCCATTGAAGGACCCTAATAAATTTGTGATGCTCCATATATCAATGCTTATAAATGATGGCTCTAAATTTTACGATTGTTATCATAATGGGATTAAGTATATTAATAAATGTGGTCATCGGGAAAGATGGCAAAAAAAATGTTAATACCTTTTACCTCCATTTTTAATAATGAAATGAAGAGCTTGTTGATCTACCCACAAATGGAATGAATGCTCTCATTCTTAATATAATTTACTTGTATGTGATGAGAGACTTGAATCTACGTGCACTATCAGAATAATTCTCAAGGATTTGGGTGTAGAAGAAGTATTTGCTTACTCCTGACATAATTCTATGTAAGATAGTTTGAAATGTATGCGAATAGAGCTTTATGAATATGATAATATTAATTAGTAAGTTTTGGTATTTTATTAATGTTGCATTATATGTATGTTGATTTATGATTTTTGTGATTGTATTTGGTTGTTTATAGATTTTATTTTGTTGGTGTGGGAAATTTTTTTACGGTGTTATCTCATTAAGATTGTGACAACCTTATTTCTTCTTTTTCTTGGATAATTTATCATGTTCAATGTTGTTGTATTGTTAGTTGTATTGATCATCTTCAGAGTTGGTATGTTTGCTTAAAATTATATTTGTTCATAAATTTAATACATAAATTGTTAATTTTTTTAGGGATGTGTTGTTTTTTTGTTTTGATAATTACATTGCATCATTTACACATTAAATTTATTTCACAATATTATAACATATGTAATTATGTAGAATGAACAACATCTGAGTAATGTAGCTGAACAGTAAAAAGAACATCAAAAGGAAAGCATACACACAAAGAGACACTAGGATTAGTGAGAGACCAAGGCAAAATTCTGCAAGGAGAAAACCTAGAATTCTTATTCTTCTATTAAATTTCATCAATTGTTCAGTTATGATACAAAATATTATGACACATAATCAGACTACCAAAATCTAAACAAATATTGTTCACAACTTCGTTTGTGAACAAGATTCAAATAGTGACATAATAAAAGTAATAATATTGCAGCAGCATTTGTATCATTATCAGAGATTCTCTTCCAGGTTGCGGGTGAAAAAGGTTCTGCAGATATACATGAGATGTAGCCATACCAATATGACAAAGTTAATATTGTTTTGACATGCCACTGTTGATCTATGATGCCATAACAATACCCCAATGCCAATATAGTTCTGTAATAACTCGTCATATTTTCATATCAATATTCAATACTATACCATGATGCCCATACCAATTTACATGTGACAACAATACTGCTCAGCTCAAGATGTCATATCAACATATGATGTCATACTTTACTTCATTGTATTCAGTGCTATATTAATACCCTACCATACTTCTGTGTAATTACATGACTCCATATATATAACAGTGATGACATTGATATTATACAACATTGTGCAATGCTATATAAAGAGACCATACCATATGATAATGTGTGAGGTCATGAGACCATGTAATTCTATATGAAGATAATATACCATAAGGTTGTGTGATGCCATATGCATAGAGATCATACCCTGAGAATATGTGATGCCATATATATACATGCATAATGTACAGGGAACTATGTATTGGTGACATGAGGAGTTGTGCTGAGGAACCAAACTATATTTAAGTGAGCTCATTGGTAATGTAGTGAAACCAAAACAAAGTGTGATCATATGTTTTACACAGTAAGATCATCTGTTGATCCAACGATGTGATATCGATCAAATACAGTGAGATGGAGATACAAGGTCATAGGTATATGTGAGGCAATGCCCATCGAGATCATGACATAGATATGAAGTCACAAATACCTAGGCAATTGTGTGATTCATCGAACCATTATATGTGTTATAATCTGACACTCAGAGATGTGAATGCCCATAGTCGTGTGCGAGTGTGAGATCAAGAGTCAAAGTATAGACCTGTAGATAGATGTGATAATATTGATCTTGTGGGATGTTCAGATCATAAGCCTTATAACCCTTGGAATTCAATGTTGACATCATTGTTGCCACATCATATGTCAATCCTCTTCATTTCACTATGAATATAATTTGTCATGCATTGTCTTCATGAGGTTGTCCCATTAAACGATGGATTCACCATGCTTCTCACATTTCTAGTCGTGAGCTTCCACCCGGTCTTGGAAGTCAATGACATTTTCATGGTTATTTATATAATTGATGATAAAAAATGTATCACTATATAATTTTTCATCTATTTTGGTAATTTATGAGTGGTAAAAAATGGAGAATATATTGAGTTAAAGTGCCCATTTGAGGGGCAAGTCTTATTTTAGTGATTTGGGATCTTGAAACTTCCATAACTTGTTGGTGCATTAAATGCCCATTTTCGGGGTCAAAACTTTGTGGACATAGTGCCTTTCCTCTTACATTATTCTATGCATCCAGAGTTTTCTTACAATGCAAAGAACTCCTCAATTTGATTTCATATGAGAAAGTTATGCCTCCTAGAAGTTAATTTATGTTGTTAACCACCTGGTACTGAGTGCAAGCCATGTTAGCCCCATTACTCACATGTGCGGGGCTATTCATGTGTGTAATTTCAAAACTTTGCTATAAATTTTGAAATCCTAACCTTAATGAAGAGTTGAGGCATGAAAAAACCCTAACCCTAATCAAGAGTTGAAGCATGCAAAAACCCTAAGCCCAAAACTATATCACTATCAAAATATGTTAAATATTGGGTCACTAGGAAAGGATTGGTTTCCATTTTAGTTGGGTTGCTTTATTATTCTACAGTTGAATGGAGAAATGAAATGAGATATTGGAGAAGATCAAATGAAGTAGAAGAACTTGTAGTGGCCATACACATTGCAATGTTATGACAACTCCATAGTGACTTCACCTTCCTTCGTATTTTCATTTCATATACAAAAATAAAAGGACAAGGCATAGTCCTCACCTTTTGGCTAGTTTTCCCCATATTGGTTTGCCAAGGTACATATTATATTCATTGTGTGCATGGCATGATATTTCTTTTAGATTCTTCTATCCATATTTTTAGCACTATGATAACAATATTATCTCCTAATCTTGATTGAAACATTATTTAACAAAGAGTTCGTAAAAAATTGTAAAAGTTATTATGATGAATTATTCTAGTAGAATATCCATGGAAATTTATAAATTAGTCAATATTTTTTGCTTTAAAATGACTTTTTAGGGCACTAAACCACTCAGTAAGTGCTCTAACATCAATTTGCCTTAAAAGAATGGTATATTATAGTTGACCTTGACCTTGAAGGTGTTTCATCCACCAAAGGGCCTCGATGTCTCATTGGATGTATAATTAGGTGTGGTCTAGGGTACTATATCATTGAAATAATTTGTACTTTTTTCTAGGAACACTCTCACATGACTCTCTAATGATCCATTCCTATTGATGTATCCCATAGACTCCTCCAAAAAAAAATTGATAAACACCCGCAACCATGTTTCAAAATCCAAGTCAACCAGAAAATGAAAAATCTTTGCATAAATCCTCACACCATTACATAGAACCTTCACCATATATACATGGAAAAATCAGAGGATGCAATCTTGGGAACCCAGGATTGAAGTTAGATTCCATGTGGGAGGGGCTCCATCCATTTTCCTAACTTGTCATAATTAGAAAATTCTCTAACAAACTTTGCACAAACGAGTACTTTGTCCTCCCTCCGAACACATGGTGTAACATACATCTCATAACACAGCTCGCACACTTTGGTCTCTATTGAATCCCTATACCTTTATTTAAGATTGGGGAACATTCTAGTCACCATGAATCATCAATGACACTTTTCATATTCAAGGTATGAGGTGATGAGTCACCCACTCATTCACATAGCGAGAGCCCACTTCATCGTTCATTACCCCCTTTTTTTAACAAGAACTGAGAACAACTATTATATTAAAAGACACTAAGCTAAATCTCAGCTTAAATACATTATTTACATAAGCAAATTGAAACTAATGGACATAATTGAAATGGAGTATGTGTTAACGACCATCTACATAATTTTGACCTTGAAGATTCTGAACAAAATGCTACAATATTTGTAGCAATCTACTTGTACATTCACCAATATTGACCTAACAAAAACCAAAATTTACAAAGCATCAAAATGTTACATTAAACCATGTGGAATTATTCCTCTTCTTTGATTTCTAAGTATCCTAGTTAACCATTAAGGAAGGGGGACATACACCTTTTGACCCTGCCACCAAATTTCACCTTGATTTAGCCTTAACCCCAATTTATCCATGTCATAAACCTTGGAGTTGTTTGATATGAGAACATGGATACATTGCTTCTTATGGAGAGACTGATACAACTGATAAATTCACTTGAAATTTTGACTTATTTTGTACATGAGAGTAGAGATCCTGAATATAAATGGTGAATTTTATTCAAGGAGTCACCAAAAACAACCACCTCTTGAATTCCCAAATTCAAAATTTTCCTCAATCCTTAATATAAGGGATAGAATTCAGCAACTTTTTTAGAAGTGTGACCTAAACCCAAATCATACTTATGTTCTTCTTAATTCTTAGTGCAAAAAAAAACACACCCCCATCCTACGACCCCTAGGCTTCCTTTTGCTACTCCATTGAAGCTTAAGATGAAATGTTTCTACTCCAAGATCCATTGATCAAATTCCTCCTTAGATAATCATATTTCCAAACTCTTTCTAAGATTTTTTTCTCCCTGATGGCCCACTTTGGATAAAGAACTTTAATCCAGTGTGATTCCTTCCCATTCAACTTTTGATCCTCTTCATTTATTTTCTTAGCCTGCAAAGAGTATCCAAGAAGCCCTATTGTTTATTTTGTCGTCCTTATGACATCCACCCTTTCATCTTGAAAAACATCCCAATTTCTAGCTAGCCAAATTTTCCAACATACGTATTTAGGTGGTACTTCCTAGATTCTCTTCATTAACTTTTTCCTAGCTAAAGATCCACTATAAAATTTTGCCCATTTTCGCAACAAGTCTTGCAATGAAGAAGGTAAAATACCCTTACTTTTAATTGAAATAACATCACTACCCAGAATTCAAGCTTGAAAGGGAATTTCATGAAGAGATGATCTATATTTCAGTAGTGTCCTTGCACAATGTGCACTAGGAATGTTGTGAAACCAGCTCCAAAAATAGAAGAAAAGAGATATCAACGCCTTAGAAATAAACCACTTCGAGGGGGAAACCTCCAATACATTACATGAATGAACAATTCTTGGATGATTCAAATTACAAAACCTCCTTTCTATATATAGGAGTCCATGGGGCCACAATGTAATCCTAGTGGGGCCACAGTGTAATCCTAGCCGACCTAACAATAATAATTTAAGGGCACAATAATAACAATATGGGGGTTACAAGGGTACAATAATAACAATAAGGGGGTTACACTAACAACAATAAGGGACTATACTAGTAATATAGGGACCTAACATGCCCCTCTCCTTCAAAAAAGTGTTGTCATCAACGCTTGAGTAGCTCTGGGTGCTTCTGTATAAAATTCTCATCCTCCCATGTAGAATCTTCAGTGGGTAAGTTCTTCCACTTGATGAGATACTCTGAAATTGATCGATTCCGTAGTTGTCGAGTTCTTGTTTCCATGATTGCTTCAGGTTCCAATATGATTTTCCTTCCTCATCAAGTTCTGGAAATATTGTTTGAACTGGAAGATTTTCACCTATAACCTTCTTTAAGCATGAAACATGGAAAACTAGATGTACTCACGAAGAAGCAGGAAGCTCCAATTTGTATGCCATAGTACCAATCTTTTGCAACACCTTGTAAGGACCATAGTACTTTGGCGATAATTTATTATCCTTCTTTGCTTGCTTGAGGGACATTTGTTTG